>CM039722.1:54247641-54729461 GCA_022539455.1 Dendrobium nobile | reverse complement strand
GTGCAACATTAACTCCATGATGATAAGATGGAGTGTGCGGTTTTGGGAAGAATAATGTATTAAATTTTCTTTTAATAACAAAAATAATAATAATTTGTTCTTTGTTTTTTAGATTTTTTTTAGAATTTTTTTGGGAATAATTTTCTATTGAATTTATCTTTACCAAAATCAGATTTGTTAATGTTGCCGCATTGTTGAAATGAATATTTGAGAAAAAAACTCTAAAAAATAGAAGGAAAAAAGTGAGAATTTAAGGCTTTGTTTGGACAGTTTTTTTTTTTTTTTTTTACTTTATAAAATATTGTAGGAAGTCGCTTTTTAATTATTGTAGATAGCAGTTTCTTAGCACATTTAAAAAAAAAATAATGGTCAAATGTAAATTATAACTACGATCTCAAAAAAAAAAAACAATAAAAAAGTTGGCTAAAATGAAGCCGAAATAAAGTAGGATTAAACTCCCCATTCATCCTTTAGCTTAAGAACTTTTTTTATAATGACGATAAACATATTCTCTGTATTTTATGAGTGGATCATTCATCGCTTAGGGCATCTACAACTGAATGCCAAATAAACGTTTGCAACTACCGCGAGCTCTAACCGAATCCCAGATTCAGCAGCATTTTGCACATTCACGAAAGCCATTTTTGATATTTTTTTTCTTTCGATTGGAGAAAGAATATACTCGATATATATATTTATATATAAATATAAATATATTATATATATTTAATATATATTATATATATATAATATATATTTAATATAATATATATTAGTGTTATTATATTTTAAAGTGAAAAATGAGTTTTTTGGTTGAGATGGTCTTAGGCCAAAAATGCTATCTTCTATCCAAATTTAGTATCTTTTTTTAACCAATGCACATGAGAGAGACTATTTGTTGGTTTGTATGATCAGTTAATAACATTTCGGGCAAAGAAAATACTTTACTCCATCAGGCTGTCAAAATTTTAATGCCAATTGTATATTTAAATTTAATAAAAGAATTGGTGATGGTCGGCTCGGTCTACCTGCTGCGACACACATGAAATATAATAAAGGTATATGAAATTCCATTTTGATAAAATGTACTCAATGTAACGCTCATGGGAAGATTTATAGTGGGGCATAGGGGCACGGCCCTCCAACGGAAAAGTTATTCTGTGGACAAGATCGTTAAATATTTATTTATTTTCTTGTCTACAATTATCTGGAAGAGTAAATATTTCTTATGTCCTCTTTACTGAGAAAATTATTACATGTGGACACCGAATGTGTCCGGAGGCCAATCCGGACGTGCCACATCGCCCAATACAGTTCGACGTCTGCACGTAATAATCTCTCCTTTGCTGATAGCTTTTATGTATTCTATTCCATCAGGTTTGGGTGTATAGATATTCAGTAAGTGGAGATGTCCTTAATACTAATCAGGGGTGAAATCATAAAGAGCTTAAGGTTGGTAATTGTCTATCATGAAATTTTTTCTTAGAAGAATAAACATTTTAACTATTCGACCCACCTTCAATAAACACAATTACTCAAATTCTAAGAAAAAAAAATCATTTATCTATTTCATATATAAAATTATACATTTTACAATCCTATTTTATCTACTCTCAAAAGAGAAGTTGGTTCTATTATATTAAGAGCTATCATAACATTTAATTTAATTTTATATAAAGTTTGTTAGAACTAATAACACTAGTAAAATTTTATTAAGATTAAATAAAATTGATTGATATTTATGTGTATGCATTTAATATTTCTTAGTAATTAATGTATCATACAATTAGCTTTTTAATATTGGGCGTAAATAATTAATTGAATACTTTGTGTATATAGCTTCTTAGCAACCTGCTTTTTAATCTAACGGAAAGAGGGAATTCCAATGAAATTTTTAGCTTTGAACATCATATGAAGAGTGTAAGTCACATATCAACTCTCAATGAGATGCTTTGACAAGTTATGCATCAATAAACAAATATTATAGAGGTTATATTATATAAATTGACTCTTAACATTCAATGCATTTACTAAAGATTAATGTGGTTGATTTTTTGTTAGATTTAGGTACTACTTTATCAGGTATTTTAATTTTTTATAATAGATATAATCTATAATGCACGGACAGTTCTTCTCAAAGAGATATGCAGTGCCTGACACATATCGTCTGACACTCCTCTGGCACGTGTCAGACATGCCGAAGACGTGTCTTATTAAAAATAATTAAAACTAAATTGGATACACGTGCCATAAATATTTTATGAATTAAAAAATATAAACATAATAATTCTTATACTTCAAGTTTTTATTTATTTAAAAAATTAAAACTATATTTCTTATTTTCTTTATATAGCTCCAAATCAGTTGTCCGTACTCAATATCTTATTCCCTAAACATTCCCATTTTCATTTCTCTTTAACGGGTTACGACTACTGTTTCACAATGATGCATGATATCATCTCTCTAATGTTGTCAAAACAACCATCTTATTTTTGAAACATTAATGCTCAACATCACCAATTTCTACACCCACAATCACACCCTTGGTATTAAAAAAAAACCATTACAATCTCGATGCCCCACCTTTGTCCAACATCATCTCAATATCGATGCCGGATGTCATATCGACATCGATATCAAGGGTCGATGTTGGCTTGACATCAAAGCTCGATGCCCATTGCTCAACATCAAATAATGTCCGACTCTCGACGATATTGTCGTCTCCCCTCTCGATGACTGATATGACATCCACCCCCAACTCTCCACATCCTAATATTAATCATTTGAAGATCAAATCCTTGTTAAATGACTTATTATTTCTCAATTATTCTTAGTATTCTACTTATTCAATTTTTATTCTTAGTATCCTTGATTTTATCCGCCGGTATTAACGGGTTTTCCCGTAGTGTGCATATCTAACCCATATCTGTGTTCAATATTTTTTATAATTAATATGTCCCGTATTTGTGTGGTGTCGTACATCTTAGGATATAATATTAATCTCAAATTCATATTATGTAGGATATTTGCATTAAGTTTCATTTGGTGAGGTGGTTAAATATCTTCCTAAATATTATGGTTAAATATCTTCCTAAATATTTTTTTATAACTACATAGTAATTTATTATATATATATTTTAAGTTTTATTAATTTTTATACACTATATTTGCATATTTAACTTATATTCGTGTCCTATATTTTTTTTATAACAAATATGTCCCGTATTTCTATCGTGTCGTACATCTTATGATATAATATTAATCTCGGATTCATATTATGTAGGATATTTGCATTAAGATTCTTATAAATATTATGGTTGTATTTGTGTGTATTAGAATAGCATTATCAAGGGCAGAGTTAGAAAATTTTTTGAATGGGATCACAAATTAATATTAGCCATTAAATTGCTCATAAAATATAATTTTTATCCATTGTAATCACAGTTCATGAGACATATTTTTGATGAAAAATTATAAAAATAAATCTAAAATCATATGCATTCCTATTAAAAAAGAATGGACATATCACTTTTTATCTTTATAAAAAAAAAATTAATATTTTTCCAATGGTTATTATTTATTAATGAATTGAGTTCAAATAAATTGCTTTTATATTTAAGGTTATTTTATTTGAATTAATTAAATTAAGTCTTGATTATGAACTATATTTAGATTAATTAAATCAAAATTAATATAAGATCATAATCTACCCAATTTTAATTAAATTGTTTATTAATTCTAAATTATTTTTAGTAGATTAATTAGATATAATGGTTCACAATTAGTAAAAAAAAAAAAAGAAATAAAACAAAATTATAAAATTAATATAATTAAACTAATTAATTTACTTAGATAGAAAGCATGCTCCAACAACACCTAAGCCAAAAAAAAAAGCTGGGCAAAGGTGAAGGCGGAGACGAGGGATTAGTTTTAAAAATTAAATTTAATCTTATATATATTAATAATTATATTAATATAATTTAAAAGGAGCTTATTATTAATTATTAGAACAATGGAGGGCCGTGCCCTCGATTGTTAGGTCCGGACACCTGACGTAGTTCTATATCCCGACGTCAATAACATGTCGCCATGTGCTTTTACTCTTTACCGCGCGGCCCGACGACCCGACCCAGACCGGAACCCGATATTACTATGTTTGGGTATTGCTAGGTATTTCTCGGTATTGCTAGGTGTTGCTTGACAATAACGAGAATTACCGCTCTGTCAAGACCAATACCTAGCAATACCGAGCAATACATAGCAATACCTAGCAAAACCGGGGTGGTATTGCTAGGTATTGCTCGGTATTGCTAGTTATTGGTTTTGACAGATTGATATTTCTCGTTATTGCCGACCAATACCGAGTAATACCTAGCAATACTCCAGTCTGCACAAATCAGTCAATACATAATATCGGGTCCCAGGGCCCCACTATAAATCTTCCAATGAGCATTACATTGAGTACATTTTATCAAAATGGAATTTCATATACCTTTATTATATTTCATGGTGCCAGGCCGACCATCACCAATTTCTTTTATTAAATTTAATACAATTGGCATTAAAATTGTGATAAGTTGATGGAGCGAAGTATTTTCTTTGCCCGAAATGTTAGTAACTGATCCTACAAACCAACAAATAGTCTCGCTCATTGCGTTGGCTAAAAAAGACACTAAAATTTGGATTGAAGATAACATTCGTGGCCTAAGATTATCTCCAACTGAAAAACTCATTTTACTAAAAACTAAAAAATAAATGGAGGGAAACAATTTATCTAAAGAATCATATAATAAAGATTTTTTTTTCTTTAATTTAATTTTTTTAGGGGGTGCCCCCCAAGAATTGAAGGGGGTTCCACCCCTATTTTAAAATATGGTAATTTATCTCCAACCAAACTTCATTTTATAACATAATATATATACGAATATATTCTTTCTCCAAACGAACTAAAAAATAACAAAAAAACAGCGTTCGTGAATGTGCAAAATGTTGCTAAATCTGACGTTCGATTGGAGCTCGCAGCAACTGCAGACATTCATTTGACTTTCAGTTGGAGAAGCCCTAAGTGATGAATAATCCACTCATAAAATATAGATAATATATATATGTATAATAAAAATAAAAAAAAAATATATATAGGGAATATGTTTATCGTCATTATAAGAAAAGGTCCTAAGCTAAAAGATGAATGGAGAGTTTAATCCTATTTTATTTCGGCTTCATTTTGTTTTTTCAGATCGTAGCTATAAATTTAGATTTGACTATTACTTTTTCTTTGATTTCAAAAATTTTTTTGCTAAGAAACTGATTTCCACAACAATTTTATAAAGAAGAAAGAAAATTGTCCCAAAGGAAGCCTTCAATTCTTCCTTTTTTTTTATTCCTTTTCTATTTAAAAGCTTTTTATCTCAAATATTCATTTTCATCCAAATGTGACTACGTTAAAGAATCTGATTTGGTAAAGATAAATTCAATAGAAAATTATTCCCAAAGAATTTCTAAAAAAAAATCTAAAAAACAAAGAACAAAATTATTATTATTTTCTTATTAACGGAAAATTTAATACATTATTCTTCCCAAAACCGCTCACTCTTATGATCATGGAGTTACTCTTTGCGCCACAATTTAGCAGTCGTCAAGGAACTTATATTTAACGGTAAGATGTCCTCGAAAGATGCCATTGCCATCACTATCCAAACTCATGAACACATGATAATCAAGATCCAGCCCTCCGTTGGTGCACTGATCCACAATCCTGGCCGTTGTTTCAGCTCCGGTTTCAACATTTGTTAACTGCATGATTTGCAAGTTCATCCAAAAACAGCTATATTAATTGCACTTCACATCATTTGCATTGCTAAATAAATAAAATGAAAGTTCAATTACATAATTGGGAATTTATATTTATAACACTCAAAATTGTTGCATTTATATATTTAATGTCCAAATTTTACTATTTACTTAGGCTTCGTTTGAGACGGCTTTCTTACTGCTTCTTAAATAAGCTTTCTAATATAAAAATTTTAAAAATTGCTTTAAGAAGCAGTAAAAAAGTCGTCCCAACTAAAATCTTTATCTACCTTTAACGCAATATGATCTCCCTGTCCCTGAAGAAGGGCATGTCTGTTACTAAGGAATCTCATCGGAGGAAAACATTGATGGCATTGGCGGAGTATGCAATAGTCCGAAACTCTTGACTACGAGATATTGCTAGGTAAGGCCAACAAAGAGATTGAAAATTTGTTTGGTTCTTCCTCTCCATTTATAAAAGATAGTTTTAGAAATAATGATCAAGAGAATGGAGTGTTCTAACAGATAATCAAATATCAAAAAACTTCTCAAAATAACAGAAAAAGTAAAGTTCCCTAAAAATAGGGGTGTCAATTTCGGGTCACGGGTCGGGTTCGGGTCGAACCCGAAATTGACCCGGCACTATTCGGGTCAACCCGAACCCGACCCGTTTTTAAAAACGGGTCAGTTTTCCTGACCCGAACATGACCCGCTTCGGGTCCGGGTCAACCCGACCCGCTTTGGGTCCGGGTCAACCCGACCCGACCCGAATGACCCGTTTCCAACAAGAAAATGGCTAATTTTCGGGTCAAAAACGGGTCAAACTCCTCTTTTCGGGTCAAAAACGGGTCAATCTCGGGTTGCCGGGTCAATTTCGGGTCAAAGGGTTAACCCGAATCCGACCCGATTTTTGAAACGGGTCGAAATGCTGAACCCGAACCCGACCCGTTTCGGGTTCGGGTTGACCCTAACCCGAAATTTTTGGGTCGGGTTCGGGTCGGATTTTCGGGTCGTGTCAAATATTGACACTCCTACCTAAAAAGCATTTCTATAGAAGCGTCCAATCGAAATAGCGACAAAAAAAAATCATCGTTTCTAAACAGAAAAGAAAAAAAAAACACTAAAACAAACGAGGCTTGAAAGTGTGGATGGAGAGTTTAGAAAGCTAGATGCGGCCTATAGGGCAACGGGGAAGTTAACAAGAACGTGATAATATTAATGCTACCTGAAAGAATTGAGTATTATGAGAGTTAATCGTAAATACTAGATATAAAATATAAATGTAATTATATTGAGTTCTATACATGCAAGCATCTGCCACAAGATGCTTGACCGGCCGGCCCAACTGGGCCGCAGAAGGCGGTCCAACCGTACTCCTGACGCCATGCGAAGGGCTTGTCTTCATCCCAGGTGGTGCAGTAAGCATTCACTGCGCCCAAATCCCAATTGATCTTTTCCGGACAGTACAAGTGATACGTCGCCCGCACTATGGCTTCATCGTTTGCTTCCTCTGTTGCATTGGTTCCCATGCCAAAGCACATAAGAATCGCGGCAGCCAACGCAAGGAAGAACGGCCGAAGAGCCATAGCGCGGACTAATCTATCTATCTATCTTCAAATGGCGCCGGCTTAGTTAGCTTTCTTCAATTACGCCACTTTCAGTTATGTATTTATATTAAATTATTTGCATAAAAGTTATAACTTTTCCAGGTTGGTTTGGATCTCTTTTTCGAAGAGTAATTTTGCACTTTCTTCTTCATCATTGATGTGACCTTTTCAATGGATATGAGATGGGTTCAAAGAGATTTACATGCTTCGGTATCTAATTGTTGTATGTTAAAGGGCTTGCAAAATAATAAAGAATAAAGTAAAAAGATTTTGAATGTGTAGTACTAATGATTGAAAATGCACCAATCTAGTTAGAATTAGAAGATTAGAATTGAAAGAGATAAATCAAATTTAATGGTTGCATGCTTGAATGTTTGTGACAATAGAATGGGTGGGTTTAACGTCTTAGAATTATATGGAGATATTGGAATGATTTAACTAGTGGTTATCTCTTTAAAAATGATATAATTTCTAATTCTGATTGACAAAAATTTTTGATAAAATATAATAGACATAAATTTTATGGGATGAATTTCGTGCTAGAAGATGGAATAGACTTGTAACACATGGTTTGTCTTTAAGAGATCGTTCATTATATGTTTTAACATTCTCTTTTGAGGAGAGGAGATCAAAGAATAAGAAGTCTAGCATTAATCTTGGTATTTACGTCAGAGGTCAGAGTTGATGCTGGCAACATATATCAGCATTATATGTGATGAAATCTGTTGATACTATTGGTGTGATGATGCGTAATAAAGTCATCATACAACAGTGCAGTTGGAGGGCCATAGTCTCATGAAGATGGTCAGAAGATCGTATGGGAAACAATGGTCGTAGGATATTAGCAGGGCAATAGTGGTGGGAAGATTATAGTCGGATGATGACAAAGGATAGTCAAGCACTGGTTATCGGAGGATTGTAGTTTCCAATAGAGGCGATTGGGGGTGGTTTGACAATAATGTTTTGGCAGAGGTTTGGTGGTGGTGCTCCGATGGAGCTTTCATATTGTCTCGTGAGTCTCATGTTAAAGTCCCAACCTACCTTTATATAGAGAGTAAGGGTCTTTTAATAATTTTTTAGAGTAGCTTGACCCATGAATATAGTCAAAATTCTAAACTCTTCATTGAATGCCCTTGTTCAGTTGTTTGAATTCATATAGCATTCTTTTAATATTTAATTGCTTAATGATGTTAAAGTTAGAAGATTTTCGGCTTACAGCTGGATTCTTCTCGTCAAAATACTCTGTTTGATTATAAGAATGCAAGATTCACAAATTATTTTCTCCTTCAAGTAGTTTATTGAATTCTCTTATAGTACTTCAAATGCATGATCTAAGGTCCTTTGGACTTAAATTATACAAATTTATTAAAATTGTAGTTCAAATAATTTTAAATTTAAATCTAAAAAATTTCTAATACATATGTATTGAGATCCATTTTTGATAAAATTAAATTTTTATGAGATATCAATAATATAAATAAAAATTATGATTTACACATTTTGTAACATTCAACTTAAATGAATAAAAAACACTTGTTCCTATCCATGAAATCAATCATAAATATTTAGGATAAAACAAAAAGGGAACGATTAACATCCTCTCGGAACTGTAGTTCCCACTTCCCACCATCCTTCTCCTTCTAAAGTAAAGTGTTTTTTTTTTCTGTTTTATTTGCGACCATTTTTTTTTTTACTATTTTTATTAAATTATTATAGATAAAATAAATTATTTGCGACCATTTTTTTTTTACTATTTTTATTAAATTATTATAGATAAAATAAATTATTTGCGACCATTTTTTTTACTATTACTATTTTAATTTTAAATTACTTTTTGGGAGGAGGCAATTTGATGACGAAAAAAAAAACTTTTTAAGGAATTAAATTTGTTTTGTGGGCGATAGAAAAAGTTTTTTTTTTTAACCACTCATCTACATAAAAGACGTCATTTTTTTATATTTAATATTTGGCCATATTATTGTCACTGGTTCCTTTTCATAAGATTTCATATTTATTCTTTATGAGGTGATTATTTGAGCTCTTCTGATCAATAAAAATAGATGAAGGCTGTATGAGTTGCCATCAAAATTGTTGTGTCCTAGAATATTCATTGCCATAGAGAAATATAAAGTTTAATGTCTTAGCTTTATACGAAGAATCAACATACAATCAGATAAAAGAAACAGTGTAGCGTTCATAAGAGAGAGTAGCTTTTACGTGGAACCCACTAAAAAGAGGGAAAAATCATGGGGTCTGGCCCAGTTTGAATGAATCCACTCATGTTTACAATCGATTACAAATGAGGCCCTTCTTGGGAGAAAGGCATTGGCTTGATGTAACAAATATACATCATATATATTGGATTACATGGTGGGAATTGGAAGAATCAATATATACATGTTCGTTTGATCGGTAGGGCCATAGTCGGCAGGCGACGAAGGTCGGAAAGACCGTGATATATCAAGTGGCGGTGGTTAGATGGACCGTAGTCAGCAGACCACGGAGGTCGGAAAAATCATAGTCTTGTCATAGAGATCAGAAGGACCATAGTCAGTGGGCGACGATGGTCAGAAAGACCGTTGTATGACGACGGAGGTTGGCAGTACCATCATCTGGCAACGAAGGTTAGAAGGATTGTAGTCGGTAGGCGATAATGGTCAGAAGATCGTTGTCTAGTGATGGAGGTCGGAAGGACCGTAATCGATGAGCGATAGTGGCCAAAAAAATTATTGTCTGGCGACGAAGGTCAGAAGGACCATAATCGATGGGTAAGAGTGGTCAGAAAGACCGTTGTGTGGCGACGGAGGTTGAAAGGATCGTAGTTTGGAAGGACCATAATCGGTGGGTGACATTGGTCAAAAAGACCGTTGTTTGGAGATGGAGGTTGGAAATATCGTAATCGGACATCGGAGGTCGGAAGGACTATAGTCTGGCGACGAAGGTCGGAAGGGCCGTATTCGACGGGAAATAGTGGTCAGAAAGATCATTGTCAGGCGACAGTGGTCGGAAGGACTAATGACAGTCGGTGGTTGGGTGTAAATCTAGCGTTAGGTTGTGGCCGAGCTGAAATCCGACAACAATTGGTGGATGGGAGTAAGTCCGCTGACAGTCGATGGCCAGGCGGTGGTCGAGGAGGCGCTTGGTGACAAGAGAGATCTTAGATGTCTCTTCCTCTCTTCTTTTATTTTTTCTTCCTTCCTTCCTCTTATGTGTCATCATCTGATCTTTCCCCCTTTCAATGAAGAATGAGAGGTCTATTTATAGTTTTCAGAGAGTGGCATGACCAATAAATAGGAGGAAGATCAAGGGTATGTTGCGAGTGGTTTGAATGGATGGCCGATATTGATCCCCTTTATTTTGAACCATTTACTAGGCATTTGAATATCTTAATGATATAATAATTCAAAAATCTTAGTCTCGTTAGATTCATCTCGTCGAGCCGTTCGATTTGACTATAAGCATGTCACGTTTGAAGGTCGTTTGGTTATCCACATTATGATTTGAACCTTCCAAAGGCGTTTCGGGGGTTTTTTATTTGGTCCGATGTGGGCTCGGATTGAGTCGAATTTGGTGTCATTTGGTTCGTCTTTTCGAGACGTTCAGTCCGACTATAAGTTTGCTGAGCTCATTATTCAAATGATTCCAGATTTATTTTATAAGTTTTCATTTCAATTTTACAACGAGAATTGTGCTTGATCAAGATAAAATTTTGAGATATATCAAAAATCATTATTCACAAGCTAAATTTGTTAATGCTTTAAATGATCAACTCATTAAAGATTTGATTACAGTTATTATCCAGCTAACTAATTACTAAAATTAAATGGGTTTAATTATTCAAAAACAAAAATTAATCACTGCCTGATTGAATCTTATTATTTTAGCGGCATGTATAATTAATATTAGGGATGTCAATTTTTGACACGACACGAAAACCCGACCCGGATCCGACCCGGACCCGCCGGGTTGGACCCGACCCGATTTCAAAACGGGTCGGGTTCGGGTTCCAGAAATCGACCCGTTTCAAAAACGGGTCGGGTTCGGGTTGACCCGGCGGGTTGGCGGGTTGACCCGGCAACCCGTTTAATTCAAAAAAATTTGAAATCCCGCCCTCTGCCCGCTGCCCCTGCCCCTGCCCGCTGCCCCGCTGCCCCGCTGCCACGCGCCGCTGCGTGCTGCCACGCGTGACGCGTGCTGCCCCGCTGCCCCGCCGCGTGCCGCGCGCTGCCGCGTGCCGCTCGCGCTGCCGCGCGCTGCCCCGCGCTGCCGCGCGCTACCGCCGGCCCGCCGTCGCCTGCTGCTGCCGTCGCCTGCTGCTGCGCGTCGCGGTGCCGGGTCGTGTCGGGTCAACCCGGCAACCCGCCGGGTCGGGTCCGGGTTCGGATTTTCGACCCGTTTCTCTACCCGGGTCGGGTTAGGGTTGACCCGTTTTCCACCCGGGTCAGTTCGGGTTCGACCCGAACCCGACCCGTGACCCGAAATTGACACCCCTATTAATATCTGGGAGAATGTTTCTTTTCAGATTAAAAAAAATGAAATGACAACCTGTACAAAAAAAAATTTATATGTTACCAAGAAAAAGCGAACTTTTGTGCGCATTCAACCTATGGTGTTACGCTCGGGAATTTTTATTAGGTCTAGTGATCGGACACAGCTTTACGTTCAGTCACCAGTGAGATCGCGTCACGTGCTTTTATTCCTTACCGTGCGGCCCGACGACTTGACCCGGACCGGAACCTGGGAATGCTATGTTCGCGTATTGCTAGGTATTGCTCGGTATTGCTTGGCAATAACGATAAATACCGCTCTGTGAAGATCAATACCGAGCAATATCGAGCAATACCGAGTTGCTCGGTATTTGTCTTCACATATTGGTATTTCTCGTTGTTGCCGAGCAAAATCGACAAATACCTAGCAATACTGAGCAATACCTAGCAATGCCGGGTTGTCATGGATTTAGAAAACGCACGTGCGACATACACGCTATTCACCGGGTCGGGTCCGCAGTTTTGTGCCTGCTACGTGGCACGATCCCAGTGATGACCGGACCTAATAATTGTTCTAGGCTCGGAGAACTTGCGCGCTTAACAAGTAAATTGCTAATTTGCTATATACTCCCTCAACGCTCGCATACGATTCTACATCATAGAGAGTTGACTGAAGAAGGCGATGCAGAGAGAGCTAGGTGGGCTTGGTCCACCCTTTGAACTGAATTAGGTGGCGTTCAATCTTAGCAGGCAGGGTCTTTCTGAAGCAAATATGAAAATGAAAACTGTCTAATTTTTTCTGTGCGCCGCAAAAAAAAAAGTTCGAAAATTTGACCAAAGCAAAATTCTTCTATAAATTATATCAAAATTATTCTAAATAATATTTAATTGATTTTGAGATTAATATATATAAAGAACTTATATAATAATAATTATGTTATAATTTATATCAAAACATTATAAAATAACAGCTTACAAAAATCAAATATATATTGCCGTATGATTGAAATGAATTATGTCATTATATTCGTACATATTTTTTATTGGGATGGCCTTTAAAATGTTTGAAAAAATTTCTAGTAAGGGTACAAATTAAAATCTTCAAATATTTTTTCAATTTTGTTTGTTTGTTCATATTTGAGATTAACATTAAAAACTTTAAAAGAGATTTTATTTAAACATGTTATTAAAAAGATAAAATATAAGATAATAAAATAACATATAATTTATATCGCAAGTACTCTTCATATTCTAAAAGAATTTAATAATAGTTTTATTATCAATACAATCAAATATTTTTTTCTCAATATAAATGATTAAAATATCACTCATCAATTAATCTCTAATTTTATTTTGTTGTCAATTTTTAATAATAATCATAGTATAAAAAGATCTTTCAACTTATATTTCATATATTGATCTTAAAATAAATTATAAAATTTTTAACTTACCATGATCAAATTTTGATTATAATATCCAAACGTAATTTATTTTCAAATAAAATGGGAGCTATAAAAGGATGAACAAAAGAATAAAACTGATTAATTATAATTCTAAATTAATAATAATATAAAAATTAAAAAAAAAGTTATCTATGTTTATATTTTATGAGAGGGGCCCACAGGCCCCCTTAGCTCCGCTCGTGATCCTTAAATATCATGTATAATACAAAAAATTTCAGAGCAAATCCAAAAACTTTAAAGTCCATTTAGACATAATATAAATCAAAATATCTTCATAAAATTTTTCATCTCATTCAACAATCAAATTATTCTATGCGGAGATCGGATGCAAAATGTCATCAGGAGATCAATCAGATTGTGTCACATCAACGGTATTGAGCCGCCGTACTGTGCTACAGTACCAAGTGCACGGATGACATGATGAATTTTGATTGATATCGGTGACCGCACTGAATAATTGATCCTTAAAAAATAGCAACCTTCACCCCCAAAAAAAAAAAAAAACTAATAACTGGGTGCGTGTTGGCTGGGTCAAGATCAATACGAGGAAAAGACTGGACTTCAAAGTTCAAAGTTCAAAGCACGAGCCATGCAAAATATTGAGTATGCTTAGACTTCTATATAATGCACCACCAATCTATCCTCCCCTTCTCATCAACAACCTCTCCTCTATCTCTCTCTCTTTAGCTCTGTCTCTTGCTATTCGATATGATGATGAAGATGCCTGCGAGCTTAAAGCGTTTGCTGCTGCTTTTCTTAGTGATGTCAACCTTGAAGCAAACGCTAATGGCGGCCAGGCCATTAGAAGAGGTAGATTCATGGTGGATGGATCAAGAAGACAATAGCAATATCATCAATGGATTCCTCTTACAGATCCTCCCTAAAGGACAGACGATTCCGTCAGGACCTTCTGGCTGCACTCACAACCCTGACAACCATGGAGGAATCTGTCCCTAACCTGTATATATGTACATGAATAACTGAGGAATCATTAACCATTAAATTATATCTCTTCAGGCTGTAGTTGGAAGTTTGAACTACTAGCAAATGCCTGACTGTGATGTAATTAACGAATTGTTGCTTGTAATATTTGTTTCTTTTCACTGCTTTCATTGCAATGACTGATGAATAAATGAGAATTTCATTATTTGATTAGTTTTTCAAGACTTTGAAGAAATTTTCTTCTTAATTTAACTACATATTTGATATATCATCAAAAAATTATCTTGATCGGGCACGAATCTCGAGGCAAAATTAAGTTTTAAGCTTCCGAAATTAAATTTGGTGCCAACCGAACTTTGATTTCAGCAAAATTATAGTCGAACTGAGCGTCTCAAAAATACGAACCCAACAACACGAAGTTCGACTCAATCCGAGCCCAAATGGGTCTAAATCGAAGACTCAAAGCACTTTTGGAATGTTCAAACCATAATTGGATTTCCAAACGAATTCTAAATGTCACATGCTTCTAGTCAAATTGAGCGGCTCGATGAGACAAATCCAACGAGCTCAAGATCAATGAATTCTGATATCATTAAGGCATTCAAATGACCAATAAACGATCCACGATCAAGGGGATCAATATCAGCCGTCCATTAAAACCACTCCCATTTTGCCCTTGGTCATTCTCATATTTACAAGTCATACTATACGTCTATACCACTCTAAAAACCTATAAATAGACCCCCCCCATTCTTCACATGAAGATGGAGAGAAAAAAGAAAAATAAGGGAAGAATTTTGGAGCTTCGTCATTGTCGACCACCACTAGTGTTCTACCAGACTCTGCAGAACTTCTGCCTGTACGCCGACCACCGTCGGAGTTCTTCTATACCGCCACTAGACTTCTGCCAGTCTGTCGACCATCGCAGGACTTTCTCTAGTCCACCGACCACCGTTGGATTTTCTCCAATCCACTAACCACCGTAGACTTCCGCCCATCTACCGACCACCATTGAAGTTCTTCCCAACCATCGACGGACTCCCGCCCGGCCATCAATCAACACTAATTATGATCTTTCCGACCAACATCATCGACTACAGCCCTTTCAAACCTCTGTCTTCAGATTACAAGCCTTTTGACCTTCATCTTCCACCAACTACAATTCTTCTGACTACTGTTGCCACTGACTACAGTCCTTCCGACCACCATCGCCCAACTACTATCCTCCTGACCTCCGCTATCCAACTACGGTCCTTCCGAACATCATCATCCGACTACGATCCTTCCAACTTACATTGCTCTCCGACTATGATCCTACTGCCCAAACTAATATATCAACATTGATTCTTCCAACTCTCAGCATATAATGCACTATGTATGATATATATTTGCTACATCAAGCCAACCTTTCTTCTAAGGAAGGGCCTCATTTGTAATCAATTGAAAACACTAATGGATTCATCTAAACTGGGCAAAACCCTGTGGTTTTTCTTCTTTCAAGGGTTTCCACATAAAAACTCGGTGTCTCTTTTGAGCGCTTCACTTAATTATTTATCTGTTTGTGTGCTAGATTTTTATACAAATCTAAGATGCTAAATTATATCACTCTCTACGGCCACAAATTTTCTAGGATGCAAGAGTATTCTTTCGCATTATACAATTATGGTGTCACATGCATATATACTTTAGCTCTCTCTCTCTCTCTCTCTCTCTCTCTCTCTCTCTCTATATATATATATATATATATATATATGCCTTTAGCACTCTTATTAATAACACGATTAAGCCTATAAACCGAAACTAACAAGAGATTAAAGAACAAGTTTCAAATATTTAAATTAGCAACTGAGCTAATTAGGAAATAATTCATTATTTAACTGATGGGAGAACGGCATTATGCCCACTTTAATTTTCATATTTTATTGGTCATGAATAAGCTATGCAGCTTATTTTGATTTGTTAGTTAGGAGCTTTATTTTGTATGGCTCTTTAGTATCAAAAGTGTGAGCGCTAGGAGTGTAAATGAGAAGCCGACTCATGAGCCTGCTCGAACTTGATTCAATAATTAGCTCACAAGTCTAGGTTATCGAGTTTGAATAGATATTTTATTTAAACTTGTTATTAAAAAGGTAAAATATAAGATAATTATAAAACATATAATTTATAATTAGCATAGTATTCATATTCTAAAAGAATTTAATAATTACTTTATTATCAAAACAATTAAATATTTTTTCTCAATATAAGTGGTTAAAATATCACTCCTCAATTAATCTCTAATTTTATCTTGAAGCCAATTTTTTATAATAATCATAATATAAAAGCTCTTTCAACTTATATTTCATATATTTATATTAAAATAAATTATAATATTTTTTAATTTATCATGATAAAATTTTTATTATAATTTTCCAATGTTATTTATTTCATATAAAATGGATCGTAAGAGGATGAACAAAATAATAAAATTGATTAATTATAATCTTTAGGGCATCTCCAATGGAACGTCATATATTTGTTTGACGTCATTCTTCCGTCGCTCCAACCGATCGGCATTTTTGCCGCTATTTGATCGTGGGTGAACAGTGCGATGCCAATATTGGCGTCGCACTGTTCACCCGCTATTTGTTTTGATTTGTTTTTTTTTTAATTCAAAAATTAATTATTAGTTTTAAAAATTCAAGTTTGGAAAATTTTTATTAATAATTAAGAAATAATAAATTAGAAATATCTTATTTTTTAGAAATTTAAATATTTTTTACATAATTAATTAATTTAAGATACAACATTAAGAAAAAATTCTCGTACATAAATAAAATTTATGATTAAAAATATATAAAATGAAGCATGAGAAATAATATATTAGGAATATTCTTTTTTTAGTGATGAAAAATAGAATTCAGTTAGAGACAAGTTGTTGCATTTTGATACATTATTATATTTTGGAGTGAAAAATGAGTTTTTTCCGTTGGAGATGCCATTAGCTCTGCTCTTGATCCTTGAATATCATATCTAAAACTAATAACCTCAGAGCAAATTCAAAGACTTTTAAGTCCATTTAGGCACAAAATAGATCAAAATATGCTCACCTAATTTTTCTTCAGAGCCTCCACTCTCTTAAAAAAAAAACACCCTTAGACAAAAAAGCAAAAAAATCTAATAACTGGGTGCGTGTTGGCTGGGTCAAGAACAAAACGAGGAAAAGAGACTGGACTTCAAAGTTCAAAGCACGAGCCATGCAAAATATTGAGTATGCTGAGACTTCTATATAATGTTCCACCAATCATCCTCCCCTTCTCAACAACAACCTCTCCTCTATCTCTCTCTCTAGCTCTGTCTCGTCTCTCGCTATTTGATGATGAAGATGCCTGGGAGCTTAAAGCATTTGCTGCTGCTTTTCTTAGTGATTTCAACCTTGAAGCAAACGCTAATGGCGGCCAGGCCATTAGAAGAGGTAGATTCATGGTGGATGGATCAAGAAGTCAATAGCAATATCATCAATGGATTCCTCTTACAGCTCCTTACTAAAGGACAGACGACTCCGTCAGGACCTTCTGGCTGCACTCACAACCCTGACAACCATGGAGGCATCTGTCCCTAACCTGTATATATGTACATGAATAACTGAGGAATTATTAACCATTAAATTATATCTCTTCAGGCTGTAGTTGGAAGATTGAACTAATAGCAAATGCCTGACTGTTTTTTTTTCTTTTTCTTTTATTCGTCACATTTGGTGATGTGATTAAGGAATTGTTGTTGGTAATATTTGTTTCTTTTCACTGCTTTCATTGCAATGACTGATGAATAAATGAGAATTTCATTATTTGATTAGTTTTTCAAGACTTTGAAGTAAATTTCTTCTTAATTTAACTGCGTACGTATTCTTTCGAATTATTGAATTATGGTGTCACATGCATATATACTTTAGCGCTCTCTCTCTCTCTCTCTCTCTCTCTCTCTCTCTCTTTATATATATATATATATATATATATATATATATATATATATATATATATATATATATATATGTTGCGTCCAGGAGTATTCGCAGTGGTAAAGAGATATAAAGTTTAACATCTTAGTATTGTACGAAAATCCAGCACACAAGCAGATAAGAGAGAGAGCGTAGCATTCATGAGATATCAAGATTTTTACGTGAAAATCCCCTAAAAAAAATGAAAAATCACAGGGCCTAGCCCAGTTTGAATGATTCCACTATTATATATTTGCAGCCGATTACAAATGAGACCCTTCCCTAGGGGGAAGGCCTTAGCTTGATATACATCTTATAGAGTACATTACATGACGTGAATACAAAGAATCACTGTTGATGTGTTTGTTTGGTTGGAACGACTGTAGTCAGTGGGCGACGTAAGTCAGAAGGACTGTAGTCAGCGGGCGACGAAGGTCATAAAGACTGTAGTTAGTAGGCGACGTAAGTCAGAAGGACCGTAATTAGGTAGAAGTCCATGCAACGGACAGAAATCTAACATTGGTTAGATGTCTAGTGAAAATCTAACAACGGGTAGAAGTTCGACGTCAGGTAGAAATCTGGCGACGAGCGGAGGTTTGGCGTCGGGTAGAAGTCCAACGTCAGTTAGTGGCCAGGGGAGAACTCCAGCGTTAGATGGTATTCGGGCAAAACTCTAGAGTCATTTGGAGATCAGACATAATTCCAGCGTCTCGTGGAAGTCGGGCAGAATCTCGGCGTCACTTGGGCGTCAGACAGAATTCTAGCGTCACTTGGGGCAGAATTCCGACATCACTTGGACGTTGGGCAGAATTCCGGCGGTGGTCGAGGAGTTTCTTCCCTCATATCATTAATTCTTCTCCTTCTTCTCTTCTTCTTCTTCTTCTTCTTGCTTTTTTTTTGTCCCCTCATAAGAGAATTGAGAAGCTATTTATAATTTTCTGAGAGTGGCATAACCCGTAAATAGGAGGGTCAAGGGCAAATGTGGAGTGGTTTGGATGGACGGCTGATATTGAATCCCTTGATCGTAAACCATTCGTTAGACATTTGAAGGTCTTAATGATATTGGAATTTGGAGATCTTGGGCTCGTTGGATTCGTCTCGTTGAGCCACTCGATTCGACTATAAGAATGTCATATTTGGAAATGGTTTGGTAATCCAAATAATGAATTGAACCTTCCTAATGTGCTTCGGGTCTTTGATTCGGACCCATTGGGCTCGGATTGATTTGAATTTGGTGTCGTTGGGTTCGTATTTTCAAGATGCTCAGTTCGACTGTAAGTTTGCTGAAATTTGAGTTCAGATGATCCCGGATTTAATTTTTGAAGTTTTCAACTTGATTTTTGCCTCGAGATTCATGTCCAATCAAAATAATTTTTGCCTCGAGATTCGTATCCAATCAAAACTTTAAAGATAAAGTTTCATTTTAAAATGAAAATTTTTAAAAAAGAATTAAATTTAATTATTTAAAGTCAAGCCAAACAATTTAATGCATAATTTAATTTATATATTTTGGTATTTTACTAATATTTATTTTAATCATTATCAAGATGTAAGGTTAAACTGAGAAAATTCTTTCTTTCCTAAATATTATAGGATATTACATGACTTTAATATAAAATTGATTTTAAATATTTGAAGAAAAAAAACTTCTTTCAACTTTAAAATTTATCAAATGATAAGACTCGGGTTCATGTGTGACAGATTTCTAAATAATAAAAAAAAATTAGGCGGTGAAAAAATAATGATAAAATGTTATCTCAAATAAAGCCTTAATTTCAAAATAAAAGATTTTTAAAATTTTCAATTCATTTAATATATTTAATGTAATTTATATAATATTTTCTTCTTCTTTTTTCTTATCCTATAAAAAGATTCAATTTGAAAATGTTTTTATTTAAAATAATATAATTTTTCATATTTTATATTTTATTATATTATTAATACCACATAATTATTATTGATTTATCATCATGCATAAAACTCAATGATTAAAGATGGCTTGAAAATTAAATTATGCCAACTATTTAGCTTGGCTCTATATCGTATTGAATAACTTTGAGCCAATTTTGATTCAAGATCAAACAAGCTCAATGATTCTTTATATTTTTTTTAATTTTCTAAAAATAATATAAATGAAGGAAAAAACATCATACAAAGGTCCTCAACCGTAGGTTACTTTACATGATCTGAGGGGTTCTATCTATCATACTGTTTTATCACGCCCGTTCTATTTGCTAGGAGGAAGATTGAAAAAACATATGATTTATGGATTGAGAAGCTTGCTCGTCATCCTCTGATTTTATGGAGAGATTATTATCTACAAAGTTCGAATCAGAGCTGCATTCAGATTTTATGAGTGTGCGCAATAAAAACGCAGTGTGCACAATAACTACACTTTTACTGCACACACTCATAAAATACGGACAGTTCTCCCGTCTGGAATCCGCACTGAAATCCGCACGTAATAATCTCTCAATCTTATGAGGTTCAGCTTACCATTTGAAAAATATAGCTTACGGTGTTCGGTGATTGTACATAGAAGGAAAGGGTGAGCCCATGAATCTATAAGCCCAATATTTTCTTTGTTATTTCTCTTTCAGAATCTGAACTTCAGCCTGTCATTAATTATTTATTTTAACTTAATTTGATGGTTAAATTATTAGCCTTTTCATTAAATATTTGGTTAAGATCTTTCTTAATTTAATACTATATATATGGGAGAATTTATACACACATATATTTACATAAAATAAAAGAAGGCTCAAAAGGTGCGCGTTGGCTTGGTCCAAGTTCATAAGACGAAAAAACAAAAAAAGAGACGACTTCAAATTTCAAAGCCACGACCACCCCATCCATTCAAAAAATTAGACCAGCTTCATAGCGTAAGACATGTATATAATGCACCATCTAGCCACCCTTCCTCTCCTCATCAACCACAACTTCTTCTTCTTCTTCGTCTTAGGAATGATGATTTTTGGGAGCTTAAAGCATTTGCTTCTCCTTCTCTTGGTGATTTCAAGCATGAAGCTAACGCTAATAGCGGCCAGGCCATTAGAAGAGGAGGCATATTCATGGTGCATGGATCAACAAAGCAATAGCAATATTATCAGTGGACTCATGTTACAATTTCTATCTAAAGGCCAGACGACTCCATCAGGGCCTTCTGGGTGCACCCACAACCCTATCAATCATGGAGGCACCTGTCCCTAAGCAGAGAAATTATTCCATGCGGAGTCCAGACAGGAAGAATCATCCGGACTATGAGTGTACATATTGTATACAAACACACTGTACAAATTTGTACACAGTGTGTACACTTAGATATCCGAATGGTTCTTTCCGTCCAGACTTCGTATGAAATAATTTCTCTCCTAAGCAGTATATATATAATTGAAGAATTAATTAATTAATTAATAGAAAATGAACCATTAGAATGACGTGAATGAGAAAATGGTTTCCTCTCACATCATTAATTACTCTCTCTTTGGATCTAGTTTGAACTTTGAGTAGCATGCAAATTCCGGAATGCACACTTTATTCTTATTATTTTTTTCATTTTCTTCTATTCTTCAAATTAATTTGGTGATGTAATTAACTCGATGTAGCCTTAACGTTTGTTTCTTTTCGTTGCTCTCATTGCAACGACAGATGAATAAATCAGACTTATATTATTCGATTAGTGTCTCACATGCATATTCTTTGGATGTTGGATCTACTATATATGCATTGCATCTGTTATGTCTTAAGTGCTCAAATTAATACTTACCTAGAGCTCTCTCTCTTGTCAAGCAACTTTCATATCTATGCTCTATGCTGGTGAGAATAATCGCAGCATCCAAATGCTCTTATTGCAAAATTATTCTCTAAATCCAATGCGAATTTATTACATTCAGCAGGAGTAAGATCGATAGTTTCCAATTTCAAGTGTAAATTGGCGTTAACCGGACACAATGACGAAAAATGATTCATGTAGTCGACCCCACATAGTGGGACAAAAACTTGATGTTGTTGTTGTTGTTGTTGAAGTGTAAATTGGCGCTTGTGCCTATATACTAGAAGGGAGAGAAGGCCTAGGTACAATTGATGCCCCAAGCAAGATTAGAGATAGCCAGGCACAAGTGATGCCCCCAACAAGATTAGAGATAGCCACGGGCGGAACCATCCATAATTTTTAGGGAGGACAAATTTAAAAGTTAAGTGTTGGCAGATATGTCAGGGGTCCACAGGGGCAGTGCCCCCTTGATGGGGATCCAGCTGGGGACAAATTTTGATTTAATATTTCTCTTTGTATTTGGTTCATCGTTCCCTAACAATAACACCTCTACATAATGTGTTTAATAATGCTAGTGGCAATTACCTAAAGACTGTAGTATTTTAAATTTTTTAGGAGGGGCAATTGCCTAAAAACTCTTGTAATAAAGACTAAAAAATAAATGAAGGGAGACAAATTATCTAAAGAATCATATAATATACATATATTTTTAATTTTTTTAGGGAGGGCAATTGCCCCCCTGAGCTCTAGGGGGTTCCGCCCCTGGATAGCCTTATGACCATCCTGCTATATGGCTTGATATCAACACAACCAATATACAATCACAAACTAGCAAATCTTAGTAACAAAAAACAAGATATCAGTTAAGAATCGTACAAGTTCTTCTACATGAATTATACTGGCCTAACTAATCTTGCGAACTACAAATGAAGTGAAGCCCTGAGACTTTTTTCTATCAGAAATTAGGTAAAATGAATTGGGTGAGCTATATTTCAAATCGGCTATGCAAGTAAAATATACATAAGAACGTTGAATTGATGTGGTAGTAAATTAAAGCAATGAATGTTGCAGAAAAAAAAGAGATCAGGAAAGCGAGAGAGATGTAAGTACCGCCACCATTTACTATGGGTGAATGTTGCATTGCTGCAGGTAAGGATTTTTGAACTCAATGAACTTATTCCAGTAGCCCCTGTAGCTTGGGATGGCAATATCGAACCATGGCTTCATGAGTCCGCTGTAGTGGATAACTGCTGCCCTCTCAATATCCTTACTACTTAGTGCTGAATCGTGCCCAAGGCCTATCAAGTGCCATCGTCGATCCAGCACAACAGTGTTATTGTAAAATACAAGCTGGCCCAATGGCAAGCTCCCTGCTTTCCACAGTTTCTTCCCTATTTCCTGCAAAATCATGCATGTTAATTTGATGCACGGCTGAAATCATAAACGTTAACAAACCATCCAACGCCCTCCTAAAAACTACCAGATTTCTGGTAGCTTAAGGCTTCATTGGGAGCTGCTTTCTTTCTGCTTCTTAAAGTAGATTTTTAATACAAAAATTTTAATTTTTTAACTAAAATGTCGTTTTAAGAAGCAGAAAGAAAGTTGTCCCAAATGAGACCTAAATGATTAAATATTGATCATGCTGGTTAAAACTGAGAAAATATACATTTGCTAATACTTTCTCCAAAAAAAAAAAAAGTTTCAAGTGATGTGGCACTGTTGGAATAACTTTTTTAAGCTTCATCTCAACAGTACTACATCAGTCAATACTTTTCTTTCTTGGCTGCGGCATCTACATCAGTCACTTCACACCTATAATATTGATGTTATGGTTTGACATATTATAATTCTAACTACAGTATTTTTAAAGAAAAACTACAATTTGAATTGGAATGGCTTACCACTCGATGCCACTTATTGAACACCTTCATTAATTTTTTTTTACGCCAGGCTTGCAGGTCAAATATATTCATACCAAAAGCCCATACACAAGCTTTGGGATCAAAACTTTTTGCTATTGTTGAATCACTGAAGTTAACAAGCATTTTCAGAGGCTGAGATGAGATATCATTTGTACATGTATCCACAACTCCAACAACTTTACCCCTCATATCTACACTCCACAACCTCCGCAAGTCCTTTTGCACCACCACATCGTGGTCCAAAAGCAAAATTTTGTTCAGCGATGGAAAAATCTTGGGCAAATGGAAACGAAGGTGGTTGAGGGGTGATGTGTATCTTTGGTCTGAGATACCATGCTGCACAAATGTTAGACCATAATTAGAAGGAAGCCATTCAAACTCATCCATGTTCAGTACTTGAATTGTGGCTTCTCTAGGTGGGTTCATCAGAAACCACATCATCATTGCCGGGAAATTAATTGAATCAGTAACCACATGAAAGACTATTTTCTCCTGCTCCTGCAAAAGACAATTTTTTTTATAAACACATGAATTCTTAAAAAATTTACTCCGAAAACGTTTGGATAGAAGAACTAAATATATAATCAGTTGATGCAGGTGAGATTAGGTTCTCAAACTCGCCCAGCAATACAATTGGGGTGACAGTGCAGCATATGCCATTACAAGTAAGGCCAAATGTTGCATAGAATAAAAATGAAATATTGGACAAAAGCCTAATTGATAACCCTCTGAAAGGTGGATTGAATGATTAAATGAAAAATAAAACAAGGCATTTAACAGTGGAGAAAGAAAATGATGCATGGGCAAATCAGTGAATGGCAAGCGTCTAATTTGCATCTCTGATAGTTTAATTGGTGATTGTTTATTTCTTACATTATTTAGATTTTATCTAAAATGGGGTCAGCCATTTTCTATAAAAGGTGCTCTAGGGCATACTATAATCCAAAGAATTTTTAGATTTTTTTTTTGCCACCAACCTCCATAAATCAACTTGATTTCCCACCCATCTGCCTCCACTCGCTCTCATATCCTCTCTAGGGTCACTTTTCCTCACTAGCTATTCTCTCGTGCAATTCCTCTTGTCGTTCGTGCAATTCCTCTTACTTGTTGTTTGCTTATTACATCTTTCCATCTCTCAGAATACCTTTCTCTGATACTCGCCCACCGCCTTCCTCTCCCTCTCTTTCTTCTGAAATCATTATAAGATCATAAAGAAGATTCTTTATTTTATACCCTGGACATCAATTATGGTAACATAAGCATGGTTAACATACCTGGAAGTCACTTTTCTCTTCAAACTTCAAAGATTATTGATTCCCTTCCCTGTTGTTCCTCAATGTGTTTAACTTAGTTTCTGCATTGCTACGGTGAAAGAATTCCAAACCTAATCCTGAGTCTAAATCTAAAATTTTATTTAAGTAGCTCACACCTGCTGATGCTACAAGTTTACTTGATCTTTCTTATCCTCTTAGTCTCGAGAAATTATCAACTAGGACTCCTTATTCACATGTTATTCAACAAGATACTGATTTTGTATCCAGTTTTATGTTACTAAATTAAATTCATAAACAAATTAAAGGAAGAATCATTTGAAGAAAGATGAATTAAAATTGCCTATTGTACTCTTTGCTGATAGTTACATTCATGCAGGCCTGTATCCAAGATGCTTTCGACATCAGAAGTAGATGGATCATACTACCTAATAATTATATATTTTGGTCTAGTATACTTAACAGAAATTCAGCTTCCCAAAATGCTTATTTTTTTTCTTCTAAAAATAGGTAATTAATATAGCTGGAAGATCCCTTGGATTTTGTTGAGCCTTTTATCATAAGTTATGTATCTGTTTGTCCAAGTGAAGTTATCCATCCTACTCCTAAAAAGCTTATAGATGATTTTTCATTACTCCTGAATGCACCATATCTAGATTACGTTACATTAGTTTCATCTCATTTGTATGATATATTTGTTGACCACAAAAAATTAAATTTCATGAATGTAGCCGACCACACGTAGGGGGATAAAAGCTTGTGTTGTTGCTGTAATGATGAAAATGTAATAGCTATTATGGCGTTCATTTAGTAATTAGGATAACAATGATGAATATTATATTTCTCTTCCTCCCACTTTCCCTCTTATATATATATATAATCTTGTACTAATTCTTTATTTTATATTTAGTATATCATCAAGCAAAGCCTCAGAGCATTCTTATGTGTTCAGAAAACTAAAACATATTGCATTTATAGTTGCATTGCCTTTCAACATGAAAGCTAGGCACATTTTTCAAGTTGTGAATCTATCATCATATAAAGGCACTTTTGATCCTCCAAATTTACTGCATGTGATAAAGTTTTTACATTTCTAACAATAATATCTAAAGTTCAAAATAGTCCCTCAAATATTCCTATGTAGCTAATTTAATCCTAGAATATCACAAATCTCTAATTTAAACCATCAACTATACAAATTGAACCTTGAAAATATAGAATCAGTTTCATTTAATCGAGGGATTGCATTAGAGAAATGTAATATTTTGAGACTAAATTGACTACATATGGATGATCAATGGACTATTTTGAGCTTCTCCTATATTAATATTATGCAACTAGCTCCTAGCATATCAGATTTTGAGTTGATTCTATTTGATGAGAATATATTAGATCCTTTATGCAAACAATGTAACTATATTTGTTTGAGTATGTACCTTGATGTATGCTTTTTGATGATGATAATCTTCTTGTTAATGAGACTAGAGAGAGAGTTGAAGGAAAAATTAAATTATGAAGATCAACCTTAGAGTCGAAAACAACCTTTATCTGATGATTTGTGGACACTCTCAATCACATTCAACGCATTTCTTGCAAGACGAGTACTTTTACCAGAACTATTTTAAGGAGAGTTCTTTATACGTTGGGAATTTCTGGATAAAATATGACCCAGACTAATATGCATAATCGATAACATGATTTATTAGTTGGCATATTTAAGTAAAATTTAATTATTCTTTTTACTTGTTTATAATATATTTCTATAAATGGCTAAAAGTTTACCTGAAATAAAGCATTTTATACAATGAAGATTTATTGATTTTTTTCACCACATAGCCCCTCAAATTCAGTAATCCTTCAACATCCTCTGACGAACTCTATCACAAAATCATTTTTCCTCTATTGCTATTATCTACTGTAATTGCTCAATCCCAATCTTTTGCTCACCTTTCTTTTGATCTTTATCCCACTAACTTCCTGTATCATTTTTTCAGTCACCTAACACCCTTTTCCTCTCCAAATTCCTCACTTTCTTCTGATTTCTCTCTATCATTCTCTTCTCTCTCTTCTCTCACTCTCACAACATCTCTCTCCCATGCCTCTCTCTCTCTCCCTCTATTGATTTGCTTTCTATCCTTTTCCTTCTCCCATGCCTCTCTCTCTCTCTCCCTCTATCGATTTGCTTTCTATCATTTTCCTTCTTCTAAAACCACAATCAACTAAAGAAATCACGAGCCTTTGATTTCTATTCTACACTACATCACCTAATAGGAATAAATGTGCTCTAAGTTAATCTTTCCGGTAAACACCAGAATTCAAATCATAGTTTGAATGCATGCATGTCAAAAATGACATAGAATTACCCTTAAGTCTTACCATGGAATTCACAATGGTTGAGTTCACCACCGCAGCACATGCTAATATGTTGTCTGAGAAAATAACATAATGATAAAGATCTGCGTTCTGAACCTTATGGCTGTATAGCTGTTGGCGCTTTTCAGGTGGCAGAGCAAAGTACTCTGTAGTTAGTCTCATTGTCAGGCAATGAAGACCTTTAGGGAATGTACGTGAAGCAAGCTGAATAAGATAAGAAACTTGATTTGTCTGTGCCCTGAGTTGTTCTTCAGTGTTATATGACATGGCACGCAATTTTGATGCCATTGCATTGCAATCTGGATAAGCCTTGTTGGCTTTATACAAAGTATTTTCCATTGCTTTCATTTTCTGCAAGGCACTGAAAAGATTTTCTACCTCAATAGGGAAAATTTTTTCTACCAAAGATACGAGCAATTGTTGTTTACAGTATGAACAGCAATGAACATAATGCCAAAGCTATTTTAAATTACAAGAGAGTAAATATTGAAGGTTACCTCCTACGCAAATCAGAATCTTTACTAGCGTGACTAAGCACCCTCTCGATTTCTTTTATCCTCAGCTTCAGCTCCCTCGCAAGGTGGGAATTGCTGCTTGGTTGTGCGAACTGCAAGAAAGCCCTGGCTGTGATTATCTGATCCTCCAAAAACCGGATCTTTTCATCCATAACGGGCCTTGTTGAACTGCGCTTCTGGAACCCAAGAAAAATGAAAAAAAATGAAATTTACTTGCCAACCTAAAACCAATAAGAATAAATATTGTATAAATAAAATTCTCCAACAGTTTCTATTAAGCAATTTTTCGTTTATGAGTTTCTCCCAAAAGCTAGGATAGATGTCTTGGATCCATCAAAATCCCATAAGTAAAAGTTCAGTTCAAGAAAAAGAAACTTTTCAATATAATTTAGATCTAAACTATTCAAGCCAGGGCAAACAATCCTTTTTAAAGGAACTATAACTCCTATTTGACGTTGCTTTGTAGAAGTCTGATCCAAAAAAGAGTCAAGATTTCATGTTGCAGAAAAATTAAGTTTTGCAAGTCTTTTACAAGTCAAAACTTAAAACATATCTCATATGAACACAAAATTTTCAATTTGAGGAGTTTGTGGATAATCAAATGGCTGATGACATGCATCTAATAATTTCCGCTCATTATCATAATGCATGGAATGGAAATAGGACACAATAGAGCAAAAAAAATTCATGTAGCCGACCCCACATAGTGGCATAAAAGCTTGCTTTTGTTGTTGTTGGTGGTGGTGCATCAAGATGCATGATGGCTTCAAATTAGCTTATCATATCACAGTTTAAATGAGTTTGCAAATGAATGAGCAGGATGATAATGGATTGTCAAACTAAGGTTAAATGACTGCCAATGAGTCAGAAGATATTCTTACCCTAAATGCTAAACAAATTGTTATATGCAAATGAGTTTGATACAATGATAGTCACTAAAAGTGAAACCTCAAATCAGATAGCTAACATGTTGTCACCTTTACTAGCTAAGGTTGTGATGGACCAGCCAATTTGATTGGGAGGGAATCAAGAAGTTTTATAACCAATAGGAATTTGTTTAGGAATGTTCTTAATCAAAAGAGAATTATTTAGGAATGTTTAAATTACAATTGAGAGAATTATTTAAGCAAGAGATCTAATTTAAATTCAAAATCTAAGAGGGAGTTATTTAGGGAAAAGGAGGAGGAATTTGATAGGAAACACTTGGATTTCCAAGTGTTTCTCACCAAAACCACGTAGGTCCAATGTAAAACTGCTGTTCACAGCAGAAATCAGCCACAAAACAGTGAAAAAAATAGCAAATCGGAGAGAAAACCGTGGAGAAAAGACTTGTATTTTTCTAGTAGAAGAAGAAAACAGCAAAGATACAATTGATCCTCAATTCGAGAGGAGGATCGATCTCTCCCAAATCTCTAGACGCCGCTAGAGCCCAAAGAAATCCTAAATCTACGAGATCTCAAATTTCAGCCAAATTCAAGATGCTCAAACCCTAGGAAAATCTACTATTTAATGCATACAAATCAAAAGGAAATCCCTAAACAGTCCCTACATTCAAATTTCCCTCTCAAAACGCTAAAAAAACGCTTCCTAAGATGCTCTCTTCGGCTGGTCGGGCCGCTCGATCTCCGCAGGAGGCGGAGATCACGCGATCCTTTCGCGTCTGAGCCGGTCCCGTGCGGACCGGCTGGACCGGTCCAGTGGACCGGTCTAACAATACTCCCCTCCCAAAAATCCACCTTGTCCTCAAGGTGGAGATATGCTCATGTTCCGGTGGAGGGGGCCATCCTTGAGGTGACTGAAAATCCTTATTGTATTGCGGAACCAAGAGCTGCACAGAACGAGAAACATCCGCTTCCTCCTCCATCCTGATCACATCCAGCTTGTGTAGTCCCACCAAATAATCTTCCCCCACCTCTTGTATATCCCTAACCATGGTCTTCAGTGATTTCGTGGCTTTGGATAGCCCTGCATCTCCCCTTATAACCATCTTTCTCCCATCCACCATTAATTCCATCGTGAGTGCTCCCCAATTGTCCTTGGTTTCCCCCAAGGTCTGCAACCATTTCATCCCTAGGATGACATCCGTACTCCCCAATTCCAAGGGAAGGAAGTCTTCCTTTACATGGATCCCTTGAATCTTCAGTACTACTCCTCGACAGACTCCTCTACCCATCTCCACCTTCCCCGTGCCCATCATCACTCCATAGCCTCCGGTATCCACTAACTCCATCCCCAATGACTCCACTATCTGTTTGGAAATAAAATTATGGGTTGCCCCACTGTCAATCAACACAACCACCTCGCGGTCAGCTATCTCTCCTCTCACTTTCATAGTGCGACTCGGGGTGAATCCCACTACAGAGTTGAGGGAGACTTCTGCCACATCCAGGTGCAGCTTCTCCTCCTCCTCAACAGATCTGCCGCCTCCTCCCTCCTCGTCTTCCTCATCTTCACAGACGAGGAGAACCTGAAGAGTTCGGTCCTTGCACCTGTGCCCCGGCATGTACTTCTCATCGCATCTGAAGCACAACCCCTTTGCTCTCTTGTCCTGCATTTCTTTTTCGGTCAGCCTTTTGAAATTTTCCCCACTCCCTCCTACTGGCTTCTCCCGGGTGGTCTCATTACTGTTGCCTGATGCAGGCCCCTTGGGTGCTAGAAGAGTGGTCGTCGTCCTGTAAGAGCCTCCTGAGCAGTTTCCTCGAGCCCCCCTTTCTGCTTTCTTTTGATCTTCTACCAACTGCGCCAGCTCCATAGCCTTTCCCAGGTTCCTCGGCTCCAGTACCCTGACTGCTGTTCGGATCTCTGGTTTCAACCCCTTCATGAAGTTCCCTTCTAAGGCTGACTCTGAAATGTGATCCAATCTGCTAGCTAAGTACTCAAACCGATCCCGATAATCTGCCACAGTTCCTTCTTGAGTCAAGGCAAAGAATTGCTCATAGAAGTCCCCTCCCCCGTCGGTTTGGAAACGCTCTAATAAGCAATCCTTGAACTCTCTCCAATTCCGGATGGGCTCCCTTCTGTCACGCCACTGATACCATGCCAATGCCTTCCCTTCCAGACACAAACCTGCCGCCGTTAGCTTCTCATCATCTGTCAACCCGTTGACTGCAAAGTAACGCTCCACCTTATAGATCCAGCCATGGCCATCTTCGCCTTCAAAGATGGGCATCTTCAATTTCCTCACCTTCGGATCCCTTCCATTGCCCCGATACTCTCCATAACCTCCCATTCCTCGAAGATAAGGTGCTCCCCAAGTGTCCCGATCCTCCCTCCGACGTTGGTAACCGAATTCTTCGTCATAATCTCCCTTCCTCTTTCAAAATCAGCACCTCGACGCTGAAATTCAGCACCTCGACGCTGATGTTCTTCTCTCCTCTCTCCAAAATCTGCACTACCTTCATATTCCCCCCTCCTGCTTCCAAAATCCACACCTCGACGCTGAAATTCAGCACCTCGACGCTGAAAATCAGCACCTCGACGCTGAAAATCAGCACCTCGACGATCATTCCCCCTGCTTATCTCCTCTCTGGAGAATGGCTCTAGAGGTGGCATGTCGTCGTCACCTTCAAGAATCTCCACCTCCGGATTCCTCCTCCCCCGGACTGGGTTCGGATTTCCTCCTACGCCATGGCCGTCAGTGGTCTCTCTCACTTCCGATGTGTCCGGATGGGTCTTCATCTCCAATAATTTCTTCATCATTTCTTCCATCGCCGCGAACCTCCCTTCCAACCTCTCATTGTTGGTGGAGATCTCCATGAATTTCCCCTCCAGATCTGTCTTCAGTTGACCAAACTCGCCTTCTAAAGCTTCCACCTTCTTCCCGGCCATCTTTCTTTTAACGGATCCACAAAAATCTTTTTCCGGAGACGACGATCTTGCTGAAATTTCAGAATTTCAGCCGCCGGTTGTCCTGAATCGGTGCTCTGATACCAATTTGATAGGAAACACTTGGATTTCCAAGTGTTTCTCACCAAAACCACGTAGGTCCAATGTAAAACTGCTGTTCACAGCAGAAATCAGCCACAAAACAGTGAAAAAAATAGCAAATCGGAGAGAAAACCGTGGAGAAAAGACTTGTATTTTTCTAGTAGAAGAAGAAAACAGCAAAGATACAATTGATCCTCAATTCGAGAGGAGGATCGATCTCTCCCAAATCTCTAGACGCCGCTAGAGCCCAAAGAAATCCTAAATCTACGAGATCTCAAATTTCAGCCAAATTCAAGATGCTCAAACCCTAGGAAAATCTACTATTTAATGCATACAAATCAAAAGGAAATCCCTAAACAGTCCCTACATTCAAATTTCCCTCTCAAAACGCTAAAAAACGCTTCCTAAAATGCTCTCTTCGGCTGGTCGGGCCGCTCGATCTCCGCAGGAGGCGGAGATCACGCGATCCTTTCGCGTCTGAGCCGGTCCCGTGCGGACCGGCTGGACCGGTCCAGTGGACCGGTCTAACAGAATTATGGGGGATAGTTTAGGAAAGTTTAATTACAATTGGAAGGGAATTAATTAGGGAAATAAATCTAATTTGAATTCAAATTTGAAAGGGAATTATTTAGGGAAAGGCGGTTGATTTGGGAGGGATTATAATGGGGACATCATATCATGGAAAGTATGTCAGAGATGTGGTCGCTAATCTATAGCCACGATCGCACCGATCTATTTTTGAGTCATCATATGTATTTGTTTTATTTATTTGCTTTATGTATTTCCCTTTTTATCCCTTACTTAAGAGTTTGTCATGTGTAAGCCCTAAGGGCTAAGTCGTCTTTTATTTTCTCATTCATTTTATGAGGCTAAATATAGCCCCCTTATATTTCTTTTCAGTTTAATGAATGAATTATAATCAAATTTCTACATATTGAGTTCTTGTGAGAGATTGAGAGGTTTTAGAGAAAAATCCCTTGGAGAGGGAAGCAGATCACCCACCAACCTTGAAAGAGTCCGAGCTCGTGGTTATTTTCATCTTATTTCTTTTCCTCTTTCTCGCTCCCTTCCCCTCCATCCCCACAGCCCACCTAAAGCCCTAAATCGCCGTCCACCTCCACAAACCCCCACCGCCAGCCAACCATAAGCCTCTACCTTTTCTCCTCTTGGATCACACCCTAAACTCCCCATCTCCCGACCAACCCTCATCTCCCTCTCAACAAACCGACGGCCATCCAACCCTAGCCGCTGGCCCCCCTTGGAATTTCCCCATTAATGCTTGCAATTAAAGCCTTTCTAAGTAGGTCTTTATATTTTAGGTAACCCAATTAATTCACAATTCAAATCTATTTGAATTTGAATTTGTTACCTAAAATATAAATTCTATTATAGGAAAGTTTCTAAAATTAAATCCTATTTGAATTTAAATTTAATTGGATTTAATTAAATCTTTCCAAATTCCTAATTCCAAAACAAGCAACCCTTGATTGTCTTTCCCCAATTCCCTCTCCCCTATTGAAACCACCGGCCCCTCTCTCTCTCTCTATGCCACCGACCCCCCTTCATTACCCCATTTGATTTCTTTCCAAATTGCAATTCTCTGTCTTTGGGAAGAATTCAAAACCCCTCCCTCTCTCTTACCCGCCCCTCCCTCTCACCTCTTGCCCTTTCAATTCTTTCCAAACTTAAGAATTAAATAGGAAAACAAATTCCCAAGTTTCCCTCCATCATTCCTCTCCAAAATCTGAATCAATTCCTTTCCCAAGCTCCCACCTTTGGCCGGCCACCTCTCACCCTCCTCTTGAATTCGTGAGAGAAACTTCTCTCTCAATGGAAATTTTTAAGGAGAGCAAAGGACGTCGGTCTACAACACTTCAACCCTACGAAATCGATGCATGGCCGATCCCGATCTTGACTCCGGTTTCGTTTACAACGAACAAGGCCTCGTCGACATCCTCCGGTTGCCTTTCTTCGACGTCAACCCGGAAATACACAATTCCGTCGAGGAGTGCTTGGATCCTATCATCTTGATCAAGGTTTAAAATTGCGTAACTGCGCCTCGAGGCGGTTTTCGTCCGTGAGGCGAGGCGTAAGCCTCGAGGCGGTCTAAGGCGTAAGCCTCACGAACACAGAATTGCGTAAATGAAAAATTAAGGATTTTAGCAGAAAAATAATAGCAATATTGGAAAATAAGAAAGTAGATGCAATAAAATTATGTCCCAAAGTACAAAAATCACAAAATATTAGTTTAACAAAACTCCCAAAATACAAAAAACATATAAAATGAAATCATATCCCATCACTAAATGGGTCTTCAAGTGAATCTTCTTCTCCAATTGTATCTATGAATGCCATGTCATCTTCATCTTCAACATGACTCACTTTTCTCTTCCCTGTTCATTAAAAGAAAAGATCATTAGCATATTAATTGGATTACTCCTAGAGGGTGGCCGGAAGTTTCCACTTCGCCGGAGAGGGGCGGCGCCGGCGGGAGGAGCGGCGGGAAGCAAGGTCGACCGTGCGGGACGCTTTCGTTTTCGCGAACAGAGAGCTGGAAGGGGTATTTTTTCGGAAATGAGGGAGCCCGTGCGGGTATAAGGGAGGAAGAGGGTTTATTTTAAGTGGATGGGACCTAGTCTGTGAGGCGTACGCCTCACCCAGAATTGCGCAATTGCGCCTCTGAGGCGCGCCTCAGTCCAGGTGAGGTGTACGCCTCAGCCAAGTCCAGAATTGCGTAAGCCTCGAGGCGTTTTTTTGTTAAATTGCGCAAAGGCGCGCCTCTAATTGCGCAATTTTAAACCATGATCTTGATCTTGTCCAAAAGCCATCAAAGAGCAGCTTTCCACCGTTAAGTGGCAAATCACCACCGTCCCTCGACAAATCACCACCGTCCCGCGACGAGGGTGAACTTTTCCACCTATTCACTTTTCTCCTAATCTTCTTCTCTTGGAGTCGTGCAAAGCTATCTGCCATCTTAGTAAACGTAGGACATAAGTATGATTTTCTATGCTTTCTAATCTCATTATTAACCTAGGGATGCTATTGAAAATCTACTTAATTTGCATATGTTGAAATTCTAAATGTTTTAGTGATCTTAGCTTTTAGCGTGTGATTTGGCCCAAGCGGAGTCACCTCTCTTGTTGTTTTCTATTATCATTTAGTAGCTAATGTTTTAATTATTATTGCTCTTATTCCAAAACGTGCAAGTTATTAACACATTCATTTAAATCATACTTAGTCCTGCATCATATTATGAGAGCCTATTTAAGGCTAACAATAGGGTGATTTCAGGAGGATGTTTTGGAGTTTGTTGAATTTAGTTTATTCTTATGTTATTTAGTCTCTAGCCGATGGCTAGGGTTTTGGGAGAGCCGGATCTTCCTCTCCAATTGAAGATTTAATTGTATTTTATATTTCTCTTTATAGTTCTTTCAGTAAAAATTATTGTGGGGCATTCTTTTTCCCAATTTTTGTATTTCATTGCCTGATTTTTGTGAAAAGTGCATCCACTTCCTATCAAATTGATACCAGAGCACTTTTGTGGGACCTATGGCGGCAAAGAAAGTTGATGCCTTGGAAGAGCATCTTAAAGAAAAAGTTGGTCAACTCAAATCGGCGTTTGAGGATAGAATGACATCAATGGAGGAACAAATTTTCAACCTAGAATGATAAGGAAACTATTAGAGTTTCATGCCCAACCGACAACATCGAAGGCGAGAGCACCGTTGATTGGACTGGGAAGTGGGGGAAACCCTAATATAGGGGCAATGAGGAAGGATAGGGAAGTAGAAGTTTTGGGGGAAGAAGAGGAGATGTTATCTTCAAAGCCACTTCCAAGGAGGGGAAAGGATGAAAGAGAGAGATTTTTGGTGGAGCTAAAAAAATTGGAAGGAGAGAAGATGGGGAGAAGATGGGGAGAAGATGTAAGCACCATACATGGTTCAGCCACTCCCAGAGCAATATCGAGAGGTGTTCAAGCCAGTTCAGGGGTTGCCTTCTCCGCGGGAATGCGAGCATGCGATCATCTTGAATGAAGGAGTCTCACCTATCAATGTTCGTTTATGCCGTCATCCCCAAATCCAGAAGGATGCGGTCGAGAGATTAATTATGAAGATGCTAGAGGAAGGGATCATTTGACCTAGCAATTTTTCAGTCCAGTGCTATTAGTCAAGTGCTTCAACAACAGTTTCCTTCGTTCCATCTTGAGGAAAGTTGACACTTTGGGAGGGGAGTAGTCATGGACCAGCCGATTTGATTGGGAGGGAATCAGGAAGTTTCCTAAGCAAGAGGGAGTTGTTTAGGAAGGTTCTTAATCAAAGGGGAATTATTTAAGAATGTTTAAATTATAATTAGGCGGGAATTATTTAAGCAAGAGATCTAATTTGAATTCAAAATATAAGAGGGAATTATTTAGGGAAAAGGAGGAATTAAGGGGGGGATTGTTTAGGAAAGTTTTAATTACAATTGGGAGGGAATTAATTAGAGAAATAAATCTAATTTGAATTCAAATTTAAGAGGGAATTATTTAGGGAAAGGTGGCTGATTTGGGAGGAAATTATGAGAGCCTATTTAAGGCTAACAATAGGGTGATTTCAAGAGGATATTTTTTAAGTTTGCTGAATTTAGTTTATTCATAGGCTATTTGGGCTTTAGTCGGTGGCTAGGGATTTTGTAGAGCCAGATCTTCCTCTCCAATTGAAGATCTAATTATATCTTGCATTTCTCTTTATAGTTCTTTTAGAAAAAATTATTTTGGGGCATTCTTCTTCCCAGTTTTTCATTTTCATCAGCTGATTTTTGTGAAAAGTGCATCCACTTTCTATCAGGTTGCAACTAGGGCATTAACACATCAATTGACAAGAAAATAACAAATAAGAAATACAATTAGGACTACACCAAATCTCCACTCATGTATAGGACTTCTCCAATGAGCTGCTCGACTCCGTTAGATTTGCTTGAGAATAATGTGAGGGACTTCGAGAGTGACAAAATGTAAGAGGAAATTATAGGGAGAGAGAACCACGGAGAGGGTGAGAGAAAGAGAGTTATTGAAAGAGATAGAGAAATGTGAAGGGGAGAGGGAAATAGAGAAAGGACTATAGGTAGGGAGAGAGGGAGATATTATGAGGGAGAGAACTGACGAAGAAAATGATATAAAAAATCAAATAGAATGAGAAGGCGGAAATGAATGCCAAAACTGAGGAAGGAAATGAATGCAAGAACCGAGGAAGGAGAACGATTGTCAGAACTGAGGGGTAGTTCCTCCTAGTATGACTATGAACAAGCATGCCTTTCTTTTTTAGGATATCATGGGTTTTATGTGTGCAGAAAGTTAGAATGATGTTCCTTAGCTTCTCTTTAAACTATCTAAATCCAAAGTTTAGCTCCCAATTTGGAAGAAGAACTACAACTTATTGGGGTGGAACCAACAAAAGTGATAAACACAAGATTCAAATAAAATCAGGTTAGGTTTCCAACAATACCAGTATCATAGGATTCCAATAAGAGATGAGAAATTTATGCCCAAACCAGTGAGAAACTTTCAAAATAATTTATAGATTTCAGATTTCAAACCGCTTATTTGATGTAAAACTGAAACTTATATGAATGTAATCGAGCAAAGTGAGAAAAGCGGAAGATGTAGGAGATAGAATTAGTCATCCAAAGATCACAAGATCAAGTGATTCTAATGTGAAAAGAGATCTAAATGCTCAAAACAGTGACAACGTATCAGAATAATTTCTAAACTACACATTTCAAACTTGTCTTTTCGACACAAAAATCACAAGTCATCAGATCGAAAGCAACCAAAGTGGTAAACATTAAGGTTGTAGAGGATTGAGTTAGCAATCCAACTATCACAAGATAATATGAATTCATCGATATCTAGTTTATTGGGGAGAAAGTCCACCATTAGTTAGCATGATTAAGATACAAAGCTTCTTCTTAGTTCTCATTGGTTTCTAACAAAATAACAAAAATAACAGTCTCCAAATGAGAGTCTTCACTCAAGAGAGTTGATTAAGCCCATCAAGTCATTTGATGCGCACACCAATAGCCTACTAAATGTCAAATTAGATATAGAGTTAGTAGTCTTTAGTTAATCAATATTTATCACCTTAGTGATGCATAGAAGTTAGAATTTAATTTAAGTGAGTTCTTTAGCAAATGTTCACATTAAGATATTCCTATAAATAGGCATTATATCTCTTTCAAGACTCAATTATTTCAACAATTACAGAATTTACCCCCTGAGAAATTTGTTCATCCCTCCTCTAAGTTTCTTGGTTTATGCAATGATTCATCTCTTTCTTTGACAGCTTTAGAAAGCTACATGAGATAATCACATATCCATTCGAATGGTAAATCTCTTCATCTTAGTTTTGTATTTCATTCTTCCTTAAACCTCTTGCAACATTCAGTTACATTCCCAAAACTATAAATATATCTCCACCATAAATATCTTGAGCCAAAAAATCAAATTAGGTCATGGCCATGTCAACAAAAGTTATCATGGAGAAAAGTTGGGTTCATTCCAAAACCCCTAACCCAACTATCAAAAGAGGCCAAGTTTAGGCAAAGCTTCAAATTCCTCTAACCTACTCCTAACTCGGCCTAGCCAGCTCATTGCCTACTTACACAAACATAAAAATTTCTCAAATATTAAAGTGATTTTACTAAGCTTATGTCTCATTATCCTCTCCTCTATTATTGATGCTCCTAGCATGAATCAGATATCATGGCCAATTTTTAAAAATATTCTTCGATGATGCAAGGAGTGAGGCTTTGAGTCAATATTCATGAAGTTTACATAAACAATCTCTCATAAAATAGCATTTACATGAAGTAGTGTTTCTATGCCAAATAATTAATGGATATGACTCCATCTAAATACTATATTCACGTCAAGCACTCAAACAAAACATAATAACTTTTAATAGGGATTCTATTTAATGAACTGGATGAAGTTAAGGCATGTTCCAATAGAACGAAATCGGCAGTGCTTATGACATAAATTATAAGAATCATTTGTTTAGGCTTATAAAATGCAAAAAAAAAAAAAAAAAAAAGCTACTGCATACGCCAAAATAATGGAAATTGTGTAATTATCCTCATACATTGTATAGGTGAAAAGGTTAACTTTATTTTATTACTTGTTGACCATACTATGTCACTAACTTTGATATTGCATTTTCTGGTTTATTTTGAACTCTAAATTTGCCTTATAAAATAGATAAAATGATCAAAATGGTTCACAACTATAAATGACCATTTTGATCCCTAAAAGTCTTTAAAAAGGAATCAAAATAGTTTCATGGTGGGACTATTTTGATTCATCTTTAAAGAGTTGAGGGACTAAAATGACCATTTAATATAGTTGGAAATCTTTTTTATCTTTCGTAAATAGTCGAAGGGCCATTTGGTCCTTCTCTCTTATAAAATATATGACCTACAATACTTGCACAAGCAAAATCACAAAAGAAGTCGTGAATCATTAAAACTCTTGTTTCTGTAATGTTTTTAGAAATGCACACCAACAACTGGAAGTGCATTGAGGTACGATCAGATTCATTCAAAAAAATCTTCGATCTAAGGCATGGATACAAATCAAAAGCATCACAAAATACTTAGAATTTATGAGAAAGAGCAATAACATTAAACTAGGATAGGAGATTGCATTTATGTAACAGGGAAGCATGCATATCAAATATCCAAACTAACTATAAGTCGTTGGTTTAAAAGGAGGTATTTGTAACAATCACAGAAGTTCACTCAACAAAATCACAATTTATAAACTCCTTGATAAAGCATGGAATTTAATGAACGAGCAAAGAAGGATCCAAGTTAAAAAACTTAACTGAAAGATGAAAATCTGCTCAACTATATTAAGGATCCAATTAAAAATTTGTTGACAATAATTTTGCTTCCTGAGCATGCCAATTTAAGCACAAGGGTTGCAAACTCCAATATTTTGAAGAGAACAAAGTGTTATTCTCTTTTGGGTGTCAATCGTTCACTTAGTTTTGTTACATACTGGAATATTCACAGCAACAGAGAGATGATGAGTTTAACGTCCTAATTTTATACGAAGATGAGAGAGAGGTGCAAGACTCATAAGATAAGTCAGAATTTTTACTTGGAAAACGCTGAAAAAGAAAAATCATAGGGTCTGGCTTGGCTGAAATGATTTCCCTAGTGTTTGTTGTTGGATACAAAGGATGCATTTCTATGAGGAAAGGCATTGACTCAATGTAGTAAAATATACATCATATAGAGCATATTACATGTTCGGAGTTAGAAAAATTCAATGGCATGAGAGTTGTTTTAAAGAGAGCATTGTCACGTTCATTTAGTCGGTAGGACTGTAGTCAGACCATGGTGGTCAGTGGGAGTGCAATCGGGTGACGGTGGTTGGAGGGACAGTAGCCGACAATAGAGGTCGGAAGGAACTTAGTCAGGTGACGGTGGTCGAATGGACCATAATCGGGCGACGGTGGTCTGAGGACTGTAGTCAGGCGACTGTGGTTCGAAGACCGTAGTCAGCCGACAGTGGTCCGAGAACCGTAGTTTGACGACAGTGGTCGAAGGGGCCGTAGTTAAGCAACTAAGATATAAGGGATTGTAGTCAGGAAACTGAGGTCCAAGGGATCATAGTTAGAGAGGAACGAAGATCAAAATGATCGTAGTCAACTAGTGACGGAGGTCAGAGGGACTGTAGTCAGCTGGCAACGAATGTCAGAGAGGCCGTAGTTGGCGGGAAACAAAGGTTAGAAGAACCTTTGTCGTGCGACAATAGTCGGAGGTGCCATAGTTGGCGGACGACTAAGGTCGGAGGGATCATTGTGATGGAGGTCGAAACGATCGTAGTCATGCAATGAAGGTTGGAGTGACTGTAGTTGACATGCGACAAAGGTCAAAAGGACCGTAGTCGACAGGCAATGAATGTCGAAGGGACAGTTGCGGTGCAACGATGGTCGAAAGACCATGGTCGGGCGACATTGGTTGGAGGGCATGATCAGAGGGCAACGAAGGTCAAAAGAACCGTGGTCAGCGGGCAACGAAGGTCAAAAGGACCTTAGTCAGCGGGCAATAGAGGTGTTGACCTCTTTTTTTTGGCATAGATCACTAGCACAATCTTGTCACTTTCATATTTCATAGATAGAATCATTCGCTTTGTATGTCGCACCGCTGTGTTGATGAAGGATCAAAACACGTATTTTATCTTGATTCATCATCGTCTTTGGAATTCATTCCTTTTGATCACACATTGTTCATTATCATGTTTTAAAATGTGTGTGATCGAGCCGATGCCGACTTGATGTGTAATTTACGTGCATTTTAACCCTTATCGCACATGTTCGTTCCATGCATGATATTTTTTTATCCGAGTCTCATTTTGCGAAACGGATTGCGCGAGCGCGTCCAGATCGTCGAGATCTTTTAAATGAGCCTATTTGCGCTCAATCAAACATTGTTTCACACATGTCGAGGAGAGATATTGAGATAATTATTATTATTGTTATCGTTATTTTTAGACATGTATAAAATAAAATATAATAATAAATATATATTTTCTAGTTAATTTGAAATTAAATAAATTAAATTTATATTAAAATTTAAAATATAATATTGTATATATGATTAATTTAAAAATAATGTAATGAATTAGATTCATATTAAAATTAAATAGACACATATACCTATTAAATAGAAATAATAGAACATCCCATTCAAAAAAAAATTGATTCAACTTTTTCACATATCTACCAAATGGAGCAAGTATGAATTTAACAGTTAATCTAGCCAACAAAACTTAATCTGGATCGTTCAATATAGGGTTTCATTCTTATTGCTTATGATATAGAACCAAGTTCAAGAGACCAGGGGACCACGCCTCCATAGACATGGATTTCTAAAGAAGCGGCTCCTTCCTCTCACTCCCATGAAGATGCCTCAAATAAAAAAAGAAGGATTTTTCTTCATTCATTGATTCATTCTAATGATGGTTGAAGCCTTGCTCGACTTGCGGCTCCCATCGACGACCAATTGAGCTTTGACCGGCCAGACCTCGTCGGCAGCGTGCCCGCCTCCTCCGACTCCATCCGCAAGCCACACGAAGGAAAGGAGTTTTCGTGCAAGGATCTCTTATTTGCACAGGGATGCATGACTCCGCCTCCGGTCGCCGTTCTCTAGCTTCTCTCGACTCCGGTCTGCTCTAGTCCACGTATGTCCGACCATAGCAGCAACCTTCTCGCCGGCCTCCAAGTCGTTCTGGTTTGGTCTTGTTCGAACTACTTCACCCGATGTCTCCCATCTCTAGCCAACCGTTCAAGTAGTGAAATAAGAAGAGAATTGTTATGGCCATTCAAGTTTCTCTCGTTCAAACAATAACTCTTCATAATCCATTAACACCAACGCCAATATATATATATATATATATATATATATATATATATATATATATGGCAGTAACTATCAAATGCTTAAAATCACATGCTGGATACAAACTAAAGGTAATATTAGTTAAGCTCCATAATATTATCTAACTACAGAAGAAGTAAAATGTGCATGCATATGACTTATGATGCATATCAGCAAACAAAATAGAATGCGACTAATGAACATTTCAATCTATATGCAAGAGATTCACCTCCAGATTTTCTACTCTCAGTTTGAACGAGAGCAACTTGAATGACCACAACCATTCTCTTCTTATTTCAGTACTTGAATGGTTGGCTAGAGATGGGCGACGTCGGGTGAAGTAGTTCAAATAACACTAAATCGGAATGGCTTGGAGGCCGGTGAGAAGGCTGTTGCTATGGTCGGACATACATGGGCTAGAGTGAGTCAACTGGCGTCAAGAGAAGCTAGAGAACGGCGGCCGGAGGCGGAGTCTTGCAGCCATGTGCGAATGAGAGATCCTTGTACAAAAACTTCTTTCCGTTGTGTGGCTTGCGGATGGATTCGGAGAAGGCGGGCACGCTATTGACGAGGTCTGGCTGGTTAAAGCTCAACTGGTCGTCGATGGGAGCCGCAAGTCGAGCAAGGCTTCAACCATCGTGAGAATGAACCAGAGAATGAGGAAAAATCCCTCTTTTTTTATTTGAGGTGTCTTCATGTGAGTGAAAGGAAGGAGCCGCTTCTTCAAAAATCCATGTCTATGGAGGCGTGAGTCCCCTGGCTCTTGAACTTGGCTCTATATCATAAGCAATAAGAATGAAACCCTATATTGAACGATCCAGATTAAGTTTTGCTGGCTAGATTACTGTTAAATTCATACTTGCTCCATTTGGGAGATATGTGAAAAAGTTGAATCAAATTTTTTTTTTGAATTGGATGTTCTATTATTTCTATTTAATAGGAACATGTGTCTATTTAATTTTAATATGAATCTAACTCATTACATTAATTTTAAATTAATCATATATACAATATCATATTTTAAATTTCAATCTAAATTTAATTTTTTTAATTTCAAATTAACTAGGAAATATATATTTATTATTATATTTTATAATATACATGTCCAAAAATAACAATAACAATAATAATTATTATCTCAATATCTCTCCTAGATATGTGTGAAACAATGTTTGATTTGAGCGCAAATAGGCTCATTTAAAAGATCTCGACGATCCAGACGCGCTCGCGCAAGCTGTTTCGCAAAATGAGCCTCGGATCAAAAGATATCGCACACGAAATGAACATGTGTTATAAGGGTTCAAATGCACGTAAATTACACATCAAGTCGGCATCAGCCCGATCACACGCATTTTAAAACATGATAGTGAACAATATGTGATCAAAAGGAATGAATTCCAAAGTCGATGATGAATCAAGATAAAATACGTGTTTTGATCATTCATCAACACAGCAGTGCGACATATAATGCAAATGAATCGATCTATGAAATATGGATTGTGCAAATGACCGATGCCAAAAAAAGAGGTCAACAGGAGGTCGGAGAGATCATTATTGTGCGACGGTGGTCGGAGGAATCGTAGTCGGGCAACGAAGGTCGGAGGGACCGTAGCCAAGCAATAAGGTCGGAGAGACCGTAGTCATGCGACAAGGTCATCGTAGTAGGGCAACAAAGATTGGAGGGATCGTTGTCAGTGGGTGACGAAGGCCAAAATGACCGTAGTCGACAGACGACAATGATCAGAGGGACTGTAGTTAGGCGACATAAGTCGGAGGGATTGTTGTTAGGCGGCGAAGGTTTAAGGAATTGTAGTCGGCAGGAAATGAAGGTCAGAAGGATCATAATAGGCATGCGACGAAGGTCGGATGGACCATTGTGGTGCGATAGTGGTTGGAGGGACCGTGGTCGATGGGAAAATATAGTCGAAGAGACTGTATTCTGACGACGGAGGTTGAGGGACTGTAATAGGGGAATAGTGGTCCGAGGATCATAGTAGGGTGATGATCCTATGGAGGCATTTGTATTAAGCCCAGCAGCGGTGGCAAGGTGGACATCTGATGATGATCGACTGGTGAAAGTCCGATGACTGCGAGGGTTCACCAAGAGTTGTGCCATAGTGGAGCTTCGAGATTCTTCAAACTTTAGAGCTCTCTTGAATTTGTAGTCATAGATCCAATCCCAAGAGATAATTTGATCATACAATTAGAGTCTTTAGGCTTCCAAATATGTTTTTTTCCTTTGATTTTTGGGCCCGGATTAGATCAATTTTGGTGTCGTTGTGTTCATTTTACCGAGACATTCAATTTGACTATAAATTTGCTGAGATCAGAGTTTGGATGGTCCCGAATTTAATTTTGAAAGTTTTTAATTCAAATATGCCTTGAGATTCATGCCTGATCAAGACGATTATCAAGTTTTCTAAGTTACCATATTTCTTGATGAACAAAAGAAGACCATGCAATTTTCCTATGCTGTGAAATAAGAAGAAACTATAAGGTTAATAAGCAATGTTTGTTTTGTAAGAGAAATACCATCAAGCCGGGAGATGTTGAGTTGCGCTTCTGAACTCCTGTTCCACCAGGTGATAATTAGAGAGCTTGCCTTTAGTTCCTTACAAAATGGTAACCTTATGAAGTAAAAAAGTAATTAAAAGACTCCTAACTGACCGCTCTTTTTAGATGGGCTGGTAAATACAACATTTGCTAAACCAGAGCCAGGAGGATTCACAGAAGAAGAATTCCTCGCATTTTTATCTACAGTAGCTCCACCATCTTGTAAAATAACTCCATCTGGTTCTTTAATCTCAACATTAACTTCCTAGCATTCACCATCATAATACAATAAGTAAGCAGAACAAAAGCAACAAGAGCTCTCTCAATGACACTCAATAAAAAAGCCCAAACTAGAAAACAAAACCTGCTCTATCGAATTGAGATAAGCAGCCGATTGCCACTGCATCCATCATAGAATCAATACTGAAGTTCCTTACACATAATCAAACGGAATTAAATCACGAGAACAAAAAATAATCATACGTGGGAGATGTTCTTGACAATGCCCGAACTCCCGCCAATAAATTCCTTTTGCTCTGCAATTATTCCCAAAAAAGCACGCGCTATAAAATTTAAAAATCTCCATTGCATAAAAAAAAAACAAGAAAAGAGAAATTGGGCTACCCAAGGAGGGAGATAACTGCCAGAAGAACGATATAAGGACGATTGGAGCGGCCGCGCAGAGACAGAGAAGCGCGACGAAGAGGATGGAGATCGTCGATCTTCTCACCGACGGTCTCATCGAGGACGGTGATCTCCTCTACACCGCATTGGTCACAATAGGATGTGGGTTAGGGTTGTGCGGCGTATAAAAAAGACTTATTAGAGAGTGAGGAACAGATAAATTTTGTAAGCAATCGCCTCAATATCCTTTCCCCGTCTCCGATGACCGATCTTTCCCGTTTTCGTTTTTGGCTTCGGATTTATTTATTTATTTTGGGGTTGGTTTATTTCAATTATTAATAGGCTGCGGATCCGATGTGTAGAGTAGCGGACCATTAACCTTAGCGAATCAAAGGATGACACCTAAAGCATTTAGCCTATGAGGACTGATGTCCTGTTTGAAAAAAATGATTATGAAGCTTTTGTAGGATAAGCAATGGAATTTCTAAAAAAAAAAAATACTAAGAAAGTAAAAGATTAATAATAAATTAAATTATAATTAGTGCCTCAAAATAAAATTGAGAAAGACTTCTTAAAAGACGGGGAATTAGGGGGTAAATGAGCCGAGTTAGCTTATGAGCCGGCTCGAGCTCGACTCGTTACTGAGCTCATGAGTCAAGCTAATCGAGTCACAAGTTTTCCAGCTCGAGCCTATAGACGAGCTCGTGTAATATATGAGCTCGAGCTCAGCTAAGTCTGCTGGTAAGTTTGTCGATTTGTTCGTTTAAATTAAAATATATTTCAAATATAATTTTAAAAATTATATATATATATATATATATATATATATATATATATATATATATATATATATATATATATATATATATATATATATATATATATTATTTTACGAGTCAAGCTCAAGTTTTCTTAATGAGCTTGAGTAAATGAGGTGAGCTCAAGCCTAATATATTTTAAGCGAGCCGAGTTCGAGCTTGAGCAGGAGCTTAGCAAGAGTAAAGCAATCTTAGCTTAATTAGGAAAATACTCGTCTCGATTCGACTCGTTTACACCCCTACCATAAATTGATTCATGTTCCGCATTCGATCATTTGAGCCAGCTTTCGTATTGCTTTGCATTTTAAACCCAATCACAATTTCTATTTGGCTATTGATTTATCACAATTTTTTTTTTAATTATGTTAGAAAGTTATTTTTTACAACTTTCCAAAAAAAAAAAGTTTGAAGGAGAAGTAAATTTTATAACTGGACTCCTTATACAAAAAAACCTGGCCGCCTCCCTTCATGCTCCCCTGTGTCCCATATCCTCCCTTGGACCTTATAGCGCTCATAGTTCTCATGAGGTTACAACTTATATTGCTGGGAGTGCAACAAAAATTTGAATGGACTCATCTTTGGCTCCATCTGGAGTTTCTAGTTCTCATCATTGCAAAGCTCTTGGCTTTAAGAATAAAACCAACCATGCCTACTATTATTCACTCAAGTCAAGCAGGGTTCTTTCAGCAATATATTTCTACAAAAAATGCCCTTCTAGCTTCTGAAATCTTATGCCTTTTAAAGAAAAACTCTAATCTAAAATCATTGTGTGCCAAATTTGATATAAGAAAGGCTTTCGACATGGTTTCAAAGATTTCATTTTTGCTATGATGCAACAAAAAAGATTTCCCTCCACTTTTATAAGTTGAATGGCTTGCATTTCTAATGTGCACTTCTCCATATATATTGATGACTCTCTTGAGGAGTTTTTCTCCTCCCAATCTAATCTTAGGATGAGCTGCTCGCTCAGTCCATACTTGTTATGTATCATTATGGACAACTTCTCTTGCCTCATTGATTCTCCCTCTATCGATTTTCATGGTTTATGCTATGATGATTTCAAGCTATCCCATCTCCTTTTATGCTAATGACTTTTTTGTTTTTGGGAGGGCTTATATCGTCAACTACAATATTCTTATGGGAATCCTTAACACTTTTGCCAACTTCACTGGCTTTTTTTCAATCTTGAAAAAACTTCCCTGATCTTATCCCCCAATATTACCAATAGTATTTCATTTTGTGAGGCTCTCAAAATCCATGGAATCGCTCCCCTCATTACCTACTTAGGACTTCCAGTCTCTCCTAAGAGGCTTCGGATCTCTGCATTCTCTCTTCTTTTGGATAAAATAACTAATAAACTTTTTATTTCGAAAGCCAAATTACTTTCTTTTGCATGTAGGTTGCAATTTTTGAATTATACATTCTATAATACCATTGCTTACTGGATTAGAGGTTCTATCATATCAAAAGAAATTAGCAAGTTAATTGGAAAATTTAATTCTAAGTTCCTTTATTTTGGTGACTCATAGACCAGAAAATTCCACCTCATTTCGTGGAATAGAACCTGTAAACATATGTGCTTTGTGTGTGTGTGTGTGGGAAGGGGGGGGGGGGGGGAGGAATCCTGGCCCTTCAGTTTGCCTTCAATTTCTCTCTGATATGCAGACTGTATAACACCTCTTCCCCCCTTTTCAAGTGGTTCATTTCTAGATACTTTTCACAGTGGAAATCTCCCTCTCAACACTTCTATCTTATCTAGAAATGCATTTATTCCTCCGTTGTGCTTTTCAAGGAGAGTTTTTTTTTTCTCTATTAATGTAAACAATTGTATTTCTCTACATTGGGATCATTTGCGTCAAGGTAAGGGGGGGGGGGGGGGGGGGGGAATCCGGCCCTTCAGTTTGCCTTCAATTTCTCTCTGATATGCAGACTGTATAACACCTCTTCCCCCCTTTTCAAGTGGTTCATTTCTAGATACTTTTCACAGTGGAAATCTCCCTCTCAACACTTCTATCTTATCTAGAAATGCATTTATTCCTCCGTTGTGCTTTTCAAGGAGAGTTTTTTTTTCTCTATTAATGTAAACAATTATATTTCTCTACATTTGGATCATTTGCGTCAAGGTAAATGTATAATCGAGCTGAATCCCCTTTGTCTTGCCCAATATACCTCAAAATGCTACTCTTAGCTGTCTGATTGTGGATCAGAAATTGACCTTTCATCTTTATGGGATTGCTTTACTTGGGGACTTATTGAGTCTAACCCTATTCAACTATAATCCTCTAGTTGCCTATTTTGGGAGAATGCGGTTACTGGCTCCTTTTCCTCTTTCATTCGAGTGTTCATATGGATAAAAATTTGTGTGACTAGGATAGTTTCATTTGGCACAAATACTATGCTCTAAGATTTTCTTCTTATACTTGAATGGGGATTCATGGAGGGCTTAAAATGACTGATGCTTTAGCTAGATGCAACATACAGATTCCTTTTTCTTATGTTTTTTTCCCATAATAACCTGGAGTCTTCCTCACATCTTTTCTTTGAATGCAAGTATCCATTTGTTGTTTTGATTTCCCTATTGCCTACTATTAATTTCTTCTTACTCAAGCCAAGTTTACTTCCAAGTATTTGAGGTTGTTGAAGATCTGGCTTGTTCCCATGCAAGCATTAAGAATCTATACTTCCTAATTCTTGCTACTCTGTTTATCATATTTTGAGGGAGAGGAATGATAGCAGGTTTGGTGGGACTTTTGGTAATGTTTCTACCATTGTGCTGAAAATCAGAAAGGAAGCAAAGATGAAAATTTCCAATTGGAAAAGCTAGGAAAACATCAAACACGGGATTCAAAATGTTCATGTATTTGGTTTGGTTTGTTTTGCATTCATGCTATGTGTTGATTAGTGCTAAAGGCTTCAGGCTTTCTATCCTTTTATGTAGAATTTCCGCCCATCCCCCCCCCCCCCCCCCCCCCCCCCGGGCGTACGTTTTAGTGGGTTAGGCATATTTATGCTTTTGAGAAAGTAGCCTTTTCGGAGACTGCAAGCTATGATGGTTCGTTGTGCCTTTTGTTTTTTGGTCAAGTAGGATTCTTTAATTGCCTTGGACAATGACGACCATCCCTTTGATTCAGGCTTCCCCTTGGATGAACTTCTTGGCAAACATGAGATTGTTTTCCCTTTTAAAACTATCGTCGCTATTTTTTCATTACCTAAGTATTGGTTGTATGACTTTTGCCATTCTTTTTTGGACCAGATACTTGTATATTTTTTGGATTTTGGTCATTGTTGGGATCTTCATCCTTGGATGGCATATTCCTACCCTTTTGGGCTTAGTATGGCTCTTTTTTGGTGGCTGTTCCTCTAGCCTCTTTGTTTTAATTTTTCTTTCTTATATTTGTATTTTTTTTTCTTTTACACTCATAACATCCTTATTTAATGGAGTGGGCTGAGCCCCTAATTTCCCAAATAAAATCACTTTATTTCTATATATCACTTTTATAACCAACTTTATAAAAAAACTGCAGCCTAAAAACCCTTTGGCTTTGATACGTCATCATGAAAGTATCTTGATCGGGCACGAATCTCGAGGCAAAAATCAAATTGGAAACTTCAAAAATTAATTTGGAGACCATCCGAACTCCGATTTCAGTAAACTTACAGTCGAACTGAGCGTCTCGGAAATACGAACCCAACGACACCAAATTCAACTCGATCTGAGTCCAAATGGGTCCGAATCATGGACCCGAAGCGCTGTTGAAAGGTTCATACCGCAATTTGAGATACCAAACGATCTCCGATTTTAACGAGCTTATACTCGAATCGAACGGCTCGACGAGACGAATCCAACGAGCCCAAGATCGCTGAATTCCGACATCTCTAAGACCTTCAAATATCCAACGAACGGTGAACGATCGTAGGATTCGATATCGGCCGTCCATTCGACCACTCCCTATTCACCCCTGATCTCACGCCTATTTACAAGCTATGCCACTCCAGAAAATCTATAAATAGAGCTCTCATTCTTCACCAAGGAGGGGTCCAAGCAAGAAGCAAGAAGAGAAGAGAAGGAAGAAGCTCCTCCTCGACCACCGCCGGACCACCGTCGGATCCTCGCCGGACCACCTCCGAAGCCTCGCCGGACCACCGCCGGAGCCTCACCGGACTACCACCGGAACCTCGTCGGACCACCACCTCAAGGCCCGACGTTCAGGCCCGATATTCTTCTCAAGTCCCGACATTCTGATGAAGGCTCAACGTTCTGCTCAAGGCCCGACGTTCAGGCCTGACGTCTTCATCTGAGGCCCTCATCTTTGTCAAAGGCCCTCACCTTCGCCAGAGACCCTCACCTTCGCCAGAGGCCCTCACATTTACCATAGGCCCTTATCTTCGTCAGATCATCATCAAAGGCCGTGTGCTCCACCAGAACATCACATGAGGCCCAGACTTCCACTGGACCACTACTTGAGGCCTTGAGCTCCACCAGGCCACCACCTGATGCCCACAGTTCTCTCAGAATACTGCCGACTACGGTCCTTCCGACCTCCGTCGCCTACTACGATCCGTCCGACCTCCATCACCAGACAACGGTCTTTCAGACCCCAGTCTCCTACCGACTACGGTCCTTTAGGCCTTCGTCGCCTACTACGGTCCGTCCGACCTCCATCACCAGACAATGGTCTCTATGACTCATTTCTCCTGCCAACTACGATCCTTTCAACCTCTGTCGTCTATTATGGTCCGTCCGACCTCCATCAACAAATAACGATCTTTCTGACCCCGGTCTCCTGCCGACTACGGTCATTCCGACCAAACAAATATGTATATGTAACTCCTACCATGTAATGCAATCTATATGATGTATAGTTGCTACATCAATACAAGGCCTTCTCCAAAGGAAGGGCCTCATTTGTAATCGACTGCAAATACTAGTGGATTCATTCAAACTGGGCCAAGCCCCGTGGTTTTTCCCCCTTTTCAGGGGTTTTCTACGTAAAAACTATGGTGTCTCTTATGAATGCTACACCCTCTCACTTTTCTGATTGCGTGCTGGATCTTCGTACAATGCTAAGACATTAAACTATATATTTCTCTACCGCCGCGAATATTCCAGAACGCAACAGGCTTCATTTGGGATAGCTTTATTATTGCTTTATAAAATTATTTTTAGCACAAAATTTTTGAAAGCAGAAAAAAAATTGTACTCTAAAGATGTTCCAAATGAAGCCTTAATGCTACTATGAAGATCCAAAGCTTATACGTTTGGCTCATGGTGATTTACCTTTTTGGGCCTAGTTAGATGTCTGATTGCAATCCATTTTGATGCAAACAAGATATAACTTTGATAATGTCCATTTTAATATTATAAGTTGTAAAACAAGTCGTTTTTTATCAAGGATTTTCTTTAAATAGTTGAGTAACAAAATATAAATTTAATTTAATCTCAAAATATTTATAACAATTTCTAAAATTTTGATCAACCAAGGAGATATATTATGATTGTCTAACAAAAATAAATATATGGGTAATAAATTTTTAGATATTTAGTTGAGATCAATGGTTTTTTTTTTTTTTTTGGTATTAGGACTAAACAGTAAATTAAACATGGAGTTTTTAAAATTTAGATATAATTTGTTTGGATAAAAAATAAATTTAAAGTAATTTCATAAGCTTTTGGAATTTATCATTTAGGTTTCGTTTGGGATAGCTTTCTTATTACTTCTTAAAATAATTTTCTAGTATAAAATTAAAATTCTTATACTGAAAAGCTGGTTTAAGAAACTATACGAAAGCCGTTCCAAATGAAGCCTTAGTTAATTTTAAGAGTTTTTTAAATCAGCCAATAGAGCTGTGCAGTTGTTTGTATTTAGAATTTAATTGTATTTGGAATACAAAGGAAGGTAATTGATGTGTGTTTTGGAATATAAAGTAAATATAAGAGAATTATTATTTTTATTTGTTTGAGTATAAAATAAATGCAGTATATTATGAAATAAAAATTTAATATTATCTCAACTTTTTGACATAATAAATTTAATTTCTTGAACAATTTTAATATTTTCTATAATTTGAAACCCATCAAAGTAAAAAATCATAAAATAAATAATCACATTCAAAATTAAAATAGCAACTATCTAAGGATTAAATTGAAATTAATCATAACTACATCATAAGTCCAAAATATATCTAAAGACATAATGCTAATATCTTATAACTCAAAATGGCTAATACATCATTAACTTCTACATTAAAAAAATCATTTCCTGAACTCATTTTGTATCCACTAATACTTTCACATTTCCCCTGAGTTGCAGGTTATCATCCATTGTCCTTTGGATCTTGATGTTGTTGCCTGCTAGTTTGTCTTCAAAACACATTTTGGTGCACTTTATATAGACCTGTCAATTTCGGGTCACCGGTCGGTTCGGGTCAAACCCAAAACTGACCCGGTATTATTCGGGTTTGGGTCAACCCGACCCATTTTTTAAAACGGGTCAATTTTCTGGACCCTAACACGACCCGCTTCGGGCTCGGGTCAACCCGACCAGACCTGCGACGGCGACAGTCGGCGAAAACAGCGGGTGAAAGCAGTCGGCGAAAACAGCCGGCGAAAGCAGTCCACGACACGAACCCGACGCCAGCGAATGCAACTCGAGGCGCGCGACGCGACACTCAAGCGGGACGTGAGCTTGAGACGAGTGCGGGTGCAGCGAGCCAGCGACGCCGTCCTCGCCTCCTCGGGACTCAACTCACGACGCGATGCCGACACGGGCAGGCGTGTGTGGGGCAGCCGGGGCAGCGGGCAGGCGCACATGGGGCAGCCGGGGCAAGCCGCAAGAGGTAATTCCGGGTCGGTTTTTAAATTAAACGGGATTTCGGGTTGACCCGGCAACCCATCGGGTTAACCCGAACCCGACCCGTTTTTGCAAACGGGTCGGATTCTGGACCCGAACCCGACCCGCTTCGGGTTCGGGTCAACCCAAACCCGGAAATTCCAGGTCAGTTTCGGATCGGGTTTTCGAGTCAGGTCCAATATTGACAGGTCTAACTTTATAGAGAGTGTTTTTAAGACTTTAATTTTTACCCTCATATAAAAAAAAAGCTACCTTTGCCTTTTATTGTAGCCCAATTTTTTTAAATAATTAAAAGATAGCATCCTCTTAAGCTATGATGTTAACTTTAATCTTAAAAAATCTCAATTCAATACCTCTAAATTGACTTATATTATTAAGAAAAATCTTATTACCTTGATCCCTAAGGTCAAGCATTCCAATTCCTTGGTTGGTTATTTATAAATCTCTATTGAAAATACATTTTACAAGGTTGTTACTAAGGTCTTGACCAACAAAATTAAGCTGGTGCTACCTTATGTCACCGACCATGCTCAATCCACCCTTATGTAGCATAGTGAAATTATTCTATGCAAATGCTGAACACCATCCGATGACCAATCAGAATGTGACACGTCACCTCCTGCTCGGTACTCGGCTCGGTACTGGGCTCGGTACTGCTGACGTGACACATTCTGGTTAATCTCCGGATGATGAATTGCGTTCAGCATCCGCATATAATAATCTCTCATAGCATAGGAGCGTTTTGGATAATATTGCACTGGCGCATGAAGTCACCCATAACTTCAACTCTCTCTCCAATTACGAGCTTTTGTATAAAGCTTGAGCTAAGGAAAGCATTTGACTTGGCTAACAAGTCCTCCATTCTTTATATGATAGCTCGAAAAGGGTTTTAGCCACAACCATTCATTGATGGATTGGTGCTTGTATCAATGATGTCCCTTTCTCTATTATTCTATCTCACTGTAATTTTGATTTCTCTTAATGGATTGGGCTAAGCCTCATCATTTTCAACAGAAACAGAGGAAGATTGTATTAAAAGGAGAGGAAAACCACTGCCTTATGCAGAAGTAAAACAATTTCAAGGGTAGAAGTGATAGAGCTGGATCCAGCTGAAACAAAAGAGAAAAAAACAAATGAGCACAACTGTGTTGCTATTTGCTAATGAAATGTCAAAGAACTGACGACAGAGAAGTTCTTTTTCCACTGGAACATGCCCGTTCTGGACAAAAGATCATTCGCTGATCTCCTCCGCTTCCTGCTCGCTGCGTCCGTCCTCATCCCTTGCTTCCTCACCGGCCTTATTAGCGGCCTTGGCCGTCGCCGCATTGCTGTTGGCGGTGCGCTCTGTCTTGGCAGCCGTGACAAGATCACTCGAATTCTGCGTCTTGCTCAGCAAGATCTCAATCTATGGCACAGCAACATATTTATATATTTTTAGTTTTTGTAGGTGTAACTATAACTAGTAATAACCGATTAAAAGATTATCTATGCACAAAGCAGACCTTGGCTTTGCGAACAAGACGGCCGTTGGCTTCGTCCTTGGTGCCAACAGTAGAGGTCATGATCTCTGTTTCAAAAGAAAATGCGAAATTTTATTTTATTCTTTTTTTTTTTAAGAGCTTATAAGGGAATGGTAGTAGATGAGGCGTAAATTAATTACTCTTCTCAGTAGCCAGGCCGTTGTTCTTGAGTATCTCGGCAACGGTGACGACTGTGCCGATGGCTGAAAATTGAAGACGAGCATGACAGAATCAAGGGTAAAGAGTCTAATAATACATGGCAGGGCATGAGAAATCTTGAATTCTAAATGCTTATCTATGTTTACAAGAAAGAAGAAGGAAATTGAATCAAAATTCGAGATTGAGAAAAGCTAAATGGAATCTTTATATTCCGAAACGTGAAATAGACGAAGAAAGCGAAATCGATATATGCTTCAACGAATTGAAAAGACATATTTCAAGATCGGAAGAACATACCCATGCCGAGGGCAGAAAGTTCGATCTCGTTGTGGCGCTCCATAAACCTCTATGCAAATCAGCCGATTAAAACCGCGTTAGCAAAGCATAATCGTTAGACAATCTAATCACAAACGCAAGAAAATCAGTTGATGGAGCAAGATCGAAAAAGAGCAATGAAAGATCCAAGAAGAGCAAAATGCTCGATCTATAAGCGAAGATGACGAAATGCGTAATGCAGATCACCGCGGTTATAGCAGAGATCAATAGAAGGCTAAATCTAATAAAGTACAAAGATAAAAATGCGGTGGAAGATCAAAACGCGATACCTTGGCGAGATTTACGTAAAAGTAAACAGGCTTTTTATTGGTGGAGACCTGAATCCGATTCCGCTTCTGTAGACCGACAACCGCCGCGGGATCTTTGATCGCCGCCGCCGCCATCATCGTCTCCATCTCTAACTCGATCTGGCTTACCTGTCTGTACTCTCTCTTAATTTCTCTCTCTGATCTCTCTTTGGCTCTGGCTCGCGCTCGAAGGAAAATTAAGCGGGGTGAACCTCATGGGAGCGAATAAATACTTAAATAGTATGTGAGCGGGTGGGACAGCAGAAGCTACGCGAAATCAGTTAGCAGTGCTGTTGATATAGACAAATAACAATTTTTAAATTAAATTTTTTTAGACTAAAAAAATATTTTTAAAAAACAATAAAAAACTGTCATAAATGGAACATATTGTAAAAAAGATAAATTATTTAAGATTTTAATTCAATTATTATTGTTGATATGTCGCAAAAAAAATAGTCTTGATCCGACATAAATCTCAAGGAATATTCAAGCTTAACATTTTTAAAATTAAATCTAGGACAATACAAACTCCAATTTCATCAAACTTATATTTGAATTGAACGTCTTTAAAAGACGAACCCAACGACATCAAATTCAACCAAATTAGAGCCCAAATAGATTCAAATCAAGAGCCCGAGACATATTTAGAAGGTCCAAGGCATAAATTGGATGACCAAATAATATCAAAATGTGACATGCTTATTGCTCCAAGCACATAAGCTATAAAGATGATTCACATACATTTTGGTCTTCAAATGTTTTCATTCTTCTTCGTCCCGCATCTCTTTGCATTCTCAACCACTTTGCTAAATTGGGACTTTCATGACAATCTCTTTGACTTCGTTTGGGACGACCTTCTTATACTTCTTAAAGCAGCTTCCTAATACAAAAATTAAAATTCTTGCACTAAAAAGCTGCTTTAAAAAACAGAAAAAAAAAACGGTCTGAAACGAAGCCTTTGTTAAGTCGTCCTGCCATTTCATTCTTCGAATGCTCCACTGGCACCCTTGAAGGTTCATCTTTCCATATGTTGATGAACACCCTCCTTCAGGCCTCATACACATAAATTTAAAGTTATTTATGAAGCTCGAATCATTGTAATCAATTAGTACCTCATATTTAAGAATTCTACTAAAAAGGTCTTACATAAAAGGCTCCTTTGATTTCGTGAAAGTAAAAATTATTTATAAAAAAGCAAAAAATTTTTATTCTCTCTTAAGTATAAAATTGAAATCCCCATTTTCATGAAAAATTATTATGTGCAGAGTACGCACCATCCGCACAAGCACTAGGTACCTAGCGGTATCCAGCAGTACCCAGTGGTACCTAGCTAGATACCCAATACTTGTGCGGACAGTTCTTCCCATCCGCACTCCACACCTAATAATCTCTTCATGTTCATAGTCTAAAATCTATATTACAATATTATATCAAAGCGTATAATTAGTGGTGATATTGCATAGGGTAGGCCGCATTCGATCACTCATCTTCATTGAAATAAGATGTATAAAATAATTGCCTAATAGTATTAATATTATATATGCAACACGCTAGACACAGAAAGCAAGGAATAGAAAGGGGAAGCATAGAAAATAAAGCAGTAGTAGGGTTGCAATTAAAAAAAATTACAAATATAACACTGAAAGTTTTCTCATTAATATATTTAATATCTAAATTTTATTATTTATATAATATATCACATAATTAACAAAATTATAACACTGAAAGTTTTCTCATTAATATATTTAATATCTACATTTTATTATTTATATAATATATCGCATAATTAACAAAATTAAAACTTTTATAATAAAAAACTGCTTTAAAAAAATATTTATTCGGAACAAAACCAAAGTCACATAATAGATCTAGCGTCTCACAAAGAAGTCACCAGCAATCACGCTGGAGAAGTTATCAACAAGAGCAGCAATAATGGGAGCAGTGATGAGCTCACGAGATTTCCAAATTTAAGAAAACATAAGAAATGGGATTTAAGATTTGATAGGATGAAAAGTTGTCGTTTTAGATGCTTGGTAAAATTAGATTAATGTGAATAAACAACGCAAAGCTGAAGAGGGTTTAGGGTTGGCTGCTCTACCGCCGTCACCTCCTGATTTCCTTCTTTTTCTGCTCCTCCTCCTCCGGCGAGGCCGGAGGGGTCTATTTTCCTTCTCCCCTTCATGGGCTCCTCATCTTCCCCTTCTGATTTCCCACCTCTTTCTCAGAAATTAGGTGGTGATGTTCGCCCTTCTCCCAAAATTTGGACCCATGTTTTTGCTCCGGATGTCACTGCTCCGAACTCCTTCACTTTTTCCCATCATCCTTCTGAGCCGGAAGTCATACCTTTTACTGGTGATTCCTTGAACAAAGGTGGTCAAGATTGGGGGTTTTGCTTAGTGGGTTATTCCATAGGCCGAAGACCCTTTTATGAAGCTCTGTCGGGAGCTATTAAGAAGACTTGGACTTTGATTGGTTCCGTCCAGCTCCTTTCCCTTAATGACGGTTTCTTCCTCTTCAGATTCTCCTGCCGGGAAGACTATGATCTTGTTTGGTCTAGAGGCGTGTGGTTTTTACTTGGGAAGCCTTTTGTATTTCAAAAGTGGCATCCGAAGTTTGTTCCTAAGAGAGAAGACTTCTCTTCTGTGCCGATTTGGGTAAAAATCCATGACTTACCCCTTGCATGTTGGAACTCGGAGGGGATTTCTCGTATTGCAAGTAAGATAGGCATCCCTGTTGCTGCGGACAAGCTCACTGAGCTGAAGACTAGGCTTACCTATGCTAGGGTATGCGTGCTGGTTGATAATCAAGCGACATATCCGGAGGTGATTCGTGTTTCACTGGATGGAGACGAGGTAACATTAAAGGTGCAGTATGAATGGCGTCCATTTCCCTATGAACACTGTAAGTCTTTAATGCATTTTTCTCCTTCTTGTCCTTCTAAACCACACGCTGAAGAAAATGCAAATCATAAGAATATGGAGAATATTAGAGGTAGGAGCTCTAGCAGACAGCCTAGATTTCGTGCTAAATCCAAGCTGTTGGTTACTCCCCAAGAGGAAATTGTTGAAAAAGCGGATCTTTTGGTGCCAAATATTACTTCTTTATCTTCAAAACCTGCTGAGATTATCACTAATGGGATAGGTCAACCTCTCCATTATCAACCACACTCACCTGTTCTCAACAAATCTCCTCATAAATCATCTAGTCCGGTCGCAGGAAATTCCTCTCATGCTTCTGGGAAGGAGTTAAATTCGGGAATCCCTAACCTAAACTCTCCTAACGAAGCTACCTCTTTCACTTCCTCTTCTCAGAAGACCAAATCTCCTGTAATCCCGAAAGGTATTAATTCTCCTAATAGTTTTGATGCTTTAACAATTGAGGAGGAGGATCAAAGCCAGCAAGAGGATGAGGTTGAAGTAAGGGAGGACAAGGAAGATAAGGTTCTTAATGATCTCTCTAAAAATCAGGGGAAGATTAAACTTGTTTCTGGCACAGGTACGAGTAAAAAAACTGCTAGGGGGAAGCAGGTAAAAAAAACCCCTCCCAACAAGAAACATTAATGTCTTTTCCACCCATGGCGGCGTGGAATATCAGGGGCTTCAATCACCCTGATAAGGTTTTTGCTTGTAAGCGTTTAATACAATCTTTTAAGCTAGATCTGGTTTGTATTTTGGAGAATCGTATCAATGTTCTATCTCTTCAGGACCCATTTTTTGAGTCCTCGCATTCTCTCTTTCCTAATGAAGCTAGCTGTCATAATTTTGCTCTCTCTTCTTCGGGTCGTATTTGGATCAAATGGAATGCTTCTAAAATTTGCTTTAAGCCTACGCAGATTTCTTCTCAGTTCATTTCAGGAATCATTTTGGTTGCTAATCAACCTATTCTTCAACTCTCTGCTATCTATGCTTCAAATAATCTGAATGATCGTAGGGAGCTTTGGGATGCTATCACACAGTCTTCTTCCTCCATTCATCTCCCTTGAGCTCTGATCGGTGATTACAATTGTTGTAGATATGCTTCTGATAAACTGGGTGGCTCCCCTATCAACATGTCTTCCCTCTCTGACTTTAACAGAATGATTTTTCAAATTGGCTTGAAGGATCTTAGTTCTGTTGGGCTCAAGTATTCTTGGTTTAATCAACAAACTGACAATCCGATACACATCAAACTTGATCGTGTTCTTGTTAATGAGCTGTGGTTGGAATCTTTTGCTGACTCGTACTGTTCTGTCCAAAATCCTTCATGCTCTGATCACTGCCCTATCATTTTACATTCCGGATTGATTACTAAGGTGCAGCACAGGTTTCTTTTCAAAAATTACTGGACTAATTTGGAAATGTATTGGATTCATCTTTTAGAGATTTTCTCTAAACCCTGTATGGATAATCCTTTATCTCATCTTTGTAATTCTTTGAGGATGCTAAAAGGTTGCATTAAAAAGGAAGCTTGGTACTCTTCTAATGGTATTAAGAAGCACCTGGACGGTTTGTTGGATAAGCAAAAAGAATTGCTGGGTTTGCTACAACAAGATCATAGCAACTTGATCCTAAACTTGTCTTATAAAGAGGTAAATTCTGAGATTGCAAATTTCAATTCCATGTACTCCTCATGGATTGTTCAACGGGCCAAGGTGAATTGGTTGAAGAAAGGGGAGGACGATTTAAAGTTCCTCTTTGCTAAAATCAGAACTAGGAGGAGTGGTAACAAGTCTTTGGTGAATCTTCTCTCTTCCAACCCCTTCTCTGATAGATCTGAGGTTATCAACACTATTCTGAAATATTTTCAAAATTTATTTAATCCTCCCAATACTATTACCTTGCGGCCGGATGCTCTGCCTATTGGGAATAGGATTCCTGAATTTTTTGCTACCTCTTGCACTTTACCTGTGTTAGATGATGAAATTAAAAAGGCGGTTTTCAAGGGATCTTCTAACTCTGCACCTGGTCCTGATGGGTTTAACTTTCATTTCTATAAAACTGCTTGGCATATTATTGGGCCTACTGTTTGCAAGGCCATTAGATCATTCTTCCATAAGTGCTACATGCCTAATGGGATTAAGGCAACTGCTCTTGTCATCGTCCCTAAATCTAAGAATGCCACTACTGTCTCTGATCATAGGCCTATTGCTTTATGTAATACTATTTACAAAATCATTACTAAGGTGATTGCAGAAAGAATTAAACCAGTTATGAAGTTGATTGTTATGGACACCCAGGCAGATTTTATTAAATCTAGGGTTTCTACTGATAATATCCTACTTGCTAGTGATATCTTGGCTTATGCTGGCAAGAACAAAAGAGGAAATTACTTTTGTGCAAAATTAGATATAAAAAAAGCTTTTGACACAGTTTCTAGGGATTTCTTGCTTGCTAGACTTTCCCAAAAAGGCTTTCCCAATCTCTTTGTAAACTGGATCAAAGCTTCCATCACTAATGTTAATTTCTCTGTAGTGCTAAATGGTGCACTTGAGGGTTTCTTCTATTCTTCTGCTGGGCTTAGGCAAGGCTGTCCTCTTAGTCCCTATCTGTTTTGCCTTGTGATGGATGCTTTTTCTAATCTCCTTGTGGATAGGGGTTTCAAAGGTATTTCTTTTGAGGGGTACTCGATTACACATTTACTTTATGCTGATGATGTGTTGATTTTTGGAGAAGGCACTATAGAGAATTGCAATATTTTGTCTGATCTTATTGGGGATTTTGCTAATGCTTCTGGTCTTTTCATTAACTATGAAAAGAGTGCTATTATGTTTCCTAAACATACTAAGAACCCTTTGGATATTTGCCAAGCCCTCTCTATACACAACAGAGTTGATAAACTTACTTATCTTGGAGTTCCTCCGTCCTTCCATAGGCTGAAAGTGGAAGATTTCTTACCTCTTATGGACAGTGTTAATAAGAAAATGAACGGGTGGAAGGCAAATCTTTTGTCTCTAGCTGGTAGACTTCAATACATAAAGTTTACTATACAAAACACAATCGCTTACTGGATTAGGGGTTCAATATTACCAAAATCTGTTAATAAGTTTGTTAACAGATCCAGTTCTAGATTCCTCTTTTTTGGCGAGTCTCAAACTACTAAGAAGCTCCACATGATCTCTTGGGATAAAATTTGCAGACCCAAATTTAAAGGTGGACTGGGCATTCCTTCCATCCCTGCGCTTCAATTTTCTTATAACTGCTCCATGATTTTCAGGATGTACAACACTGCCTCTCCTTTATCTAAATGGTTGGTCCATAGGTACAGGTCCCCTTGGAAACCTCCTAATGCTTTGGCTTCTAAACTCTGGCAGTCTGTTTGCAAAACTGCTTCTGCTATTAAATCTTGTTGTAATTTTAAGATTACCCAATCTGCTTCTATTTCTCTGAGGTGGGATCACTAGTGCAATTCTCTCTATGTTTCTGAAATTTTAGGGAACAATTGTTACGATACTATACCGGACCTGCTTTTAAATGAGCTCACTTCGACTTCTAGCTGGGTGTTCCCTGTGAACTTTCCCAGTAATGTGAGGGATATATGTGAAAAATTTTCTGTTGCTGCTGATCAAGGGCAATGTCTGCTGTGGAAAAAAAGTGCCAATGTTAAGTTTAATAACTTCATTGATGAGTTCTATTCTAACACCCCCAACTGTAATTGGTATAAGCTGATTTGGCCTAAAAAATACATCATTAAACATGCAGTTTTTATGTGGCTTACGGTTAATGGAGGTTTGAAAACTGCAGATGCTCTTAAAATTAGAAATATAGTAGTGTCGGATTTGTGCAGTCTTTGCCTTTTGCACAATGAAACTGTCAAACACTTGTTTTTTGAATGCCACTACACCTTTGCTATCATCTCAAAGCTTATCCCGGGTCTTAATAGTTTCCTTTTAAGGCCTAATCTTATGCAGATTTTGGATTGGATGCACTTGGAATTTAAAGGCAAAGCAGATTTTAAAAACTTTTATAAAGTTGTGATTTCTTGTGCTCTTTACCATATTTGGAAAGAGAGGAACTCCCGTAGATTTGGGAATTCTGCTATTTGTCATACCACTTTGCTGCTTTCGATTAAGAGGAACATTTTTGATAAAGTCATGAGCTGGAAGAATTCGTGGCAATTGCTGGAAAATCTGTAATGTTTATATCTCGTGAATTTTGGTGGCCTTTGCTGGGAGGATTTTCTGCTGCCTGGGAATTTTTTTGGCAGATCTGGGCTTATCGGGTCGATGCTCAATACTGGAGGATTACTGTGGTGATATCTGATCTTTCGTATCACTGGTTATCTCACTGTTTAATATGGTTCCTGGATGCTGTTAACTGGATTTTATGGACTTTAACCAGGACAATGATGATGCTCCACACTGAAATTAGAAAATCTCTCCCCCCCTTGGATGGTCTTCGGGCAACCAGGGGATTTGCCCTCTTATGTATATTCTGAGTCCTGGTTAAAATATTGTGGAGCAAGCTTTGCTGGGAAATATTGCTCTGTTTTTTCAGGTTATCTGAGATTCTTCTTACGGTGGAGATGGAGTTCTATCCTGTGGAGTCATCTGAGTATTTGGCTGCTGCAACTGGTCGCTTCTGTGCTGTTTTTTGGCGCATCTTTACTGCTTTGTTTATTTTGTTATTTTGGTTATTTGCAAAGCATCTATTACATGTATCTTTGGGCTTATAGGGAGGTATAGTTGGGGTTTTTTATTCCTTGTTCATGCATAAGTTTTTGTTGTCGCTTATGCATGAGTTTTTGTTCAAATTTTGCTCCCTTATCACATGTAATCATTTTGTTATTTAATAGATGGGCTTCGGCCCCAATTACACCCAAAAAAAAAATTAGATTAATGCTTCTTTTGAGACCGTTTTTTTATTGCTTTTTAAAATAATATTTTAGATAAAAAAATTAAAAATTTTGTATTAAAAAATTGCTTTAAGCAGCAAAAAATTTATCCTATATGAAGCGTAAATCTTACTTAAATCCTACTTGAAGTCAAAGTTGTGGACAGAGATAATCATAATATTTGATATATCATCAAAAAATTATCTTGATCGGGCACGAATCTCGAGGCAAAAAAAACCAGAAACTTCAAAAATTAAATCTGGGATCACCTGAACTCTGATTTCAGCAAACTTATAATCAAACTGAGCGTCTCGGAAATGCGAACCCAACGACACCAAATTCAACTCAATCTGAGCCCAAATGAGTCGGAATCGAAGACCTGAAGCGCTGTTGGCATGTTGAAACCACAATTTGGATTACCAAAAGGTTTCCAAACATGACATGCTTATAGTCGAATCGAGCGGCTCGACGAGACGAATCCAACGAGCCCAAGATTGCCGAATTCCGATATCATTAAGATCTTCATATGTCTGACAAGCGGTCCACGATCAAGGGATTCAATATCGGCTGTCCATTCAAATCACTCCACATTTGCCATTGATTTTCTTCCTATTTATAGGTCATGTCATCCTTAGAAATCTATAAATAGACCCCTCATTTCTCTTGAGAGAGGAGTCAAACAAGAAGAAGAAGAAGAGAATGATAGGAGGGAAAAAACTCCTCCTCGACCACCGCTGGAATTCTGCCCAGCGCCCGAGTGACGCTGGAATTATGTCCGACGCCCAAGTGACGTCGGAATTCTGCCTGATGCCCGAGTGATGCCGAAATTCTGCCCAACGCCCAAGTTACGTCGGAATTCTGATAGACGCCCAAGTGACGCTAGAATTCTGCCCGACGCCCGAGTGACGCCGGAACTCTGCCCGATCTCCAAGTTAGTTTGGAGTTTAGCCCGAATACCATCTAACGTCGGAGTTCTCCCCGGCCGCCGACTTAATTCGGACTTCTACCCAACGACAGACCTCCGCTCGTCGCCATATTTCTACCCGACGCTGGACTTATGCCCGTTGTCAAGTTTTCGCCAAACATCTATCCGATGTTGGATTTATGTTCATTACTGGACTTCTACCTGATACAGTCCTTCCGACCTCCGTCGCTAGACAACAAACTTTGTGACCTCGCCCACCGACTACGGTCCTTCTGACTTACGTCGTCCACCGATTACAGTCCTTCCGACCTTCGTCGCCGATCGACTACGATCCTTCTGACTTACGTCGCCCACGACTACAGTCATTACGACCTTCGTCGCCTGCCGACTACGGTCCTTCTGACTTACGTCGCCCATCGACTATAGTCCTTCCGACCTCCGTCGTCCCCCGACTACGATCCTTCCGACCTCTGGCGTCTGCCGACTACAGTCCTTCTGACTTACATCGCCTACCGACTACAGTCCTTCCGATCTCCATCGTCCCCCGGCTACGATTCTTCCGACCTCTATCACCTACTGACTACGGTCCTGACTTACGTCGCCCACCGACTACAATCCTTCCGACCAAACAAACACATCAACAATGATTCTTTGTATTCACCTCATGTAATGTAAGATATACATCAAGCTAAGGTCTTCCCCAAGGAAGGGCCTCATTTGTAATCAACTGCAAATAATAGTGGATTCATTCAAACTGAGCTAGGCCCCGTGATTTTTCCCCATTTTTAGGAATTTTTCACGTAAAAATCTTGATGTCTCATAAATGCTACACCCTCTCTCTTATCTGATTGCGTGCCGAATTTTCATAAAATGCTAAGACGCTAAACTTTATTTTTCTCTACCGCCGCGGATACTCCAGGACGCAACAATATTAATCTTCGTTTGGGATAATTTTTTCAAGGCTTTTTATAACAACTTCTAATTCAAAAATTTTTTGAATTAAAAATTTTCATACTAAAAAATTGCTTTAAAAAATAGTGCGAAAACTGTTCCAAACAAAACCTTATTGTACACTGCAGAAGCGACGATACTTTCAACAGCTTAAAATTCTAGTCATCGAAGCAACACTACTGCTGCTTCTAGTACATCAAATCATAAAATAAACCCTAAATCTCAATAAATACTATCCCCATGTCAAAATATTTACGCATGGTAGCATTTAGGCCTCCATCCAGACTTACGAAAGTTCTAGTCATCAGAAGCAACGGTGCTGAAGACCAAAATGGTTCATTCATAGACAAAAGAGAGACATAATTAAATTCTTAACTGTTATCAGTTTCTTTAAGTATAGCACATCAAATCATAAAATAATAACTTAATTAGCACAATACTTATAATATTTAAAGACTAGAATAACCAAATAATACCACTATCATTAGATCTCTGGGCATACAACAAATCTCAGAAAATGCTAATAATAAAGTATGAAAAAATTTTTGGAAAAGAAAACAAAGAACCAGAAGAAGAGAAAATAACATAAAGAACGAGTCGTAAGAAAATATTACAAAACATAGTGCTCAAAACTCAAAAAAATTTAAAATTAAAATTAGGCTTTCATTTGGGACGACGTTCTTCCTGTTTCTTAAAGTAGTTTTTTAGTTCAAAAATTAAAATTTTTTACTAAAAAGTTGTTTTAAGAAACAATAAGAAAGCCGTCCCAAACGAAGCCTTAATCACAGTGAAGGCAACCTGATTAAGCCTTTGATTCAAGGAAAAAGATGCAAGAAATAAGAGTGGCTTTGATTGTGGATGAAACTGAGACAAAATCCATGTAAAAGATAAAAGAACTGAACCGAATATATCACAAGGAATAAAAAAAAGGGAAAAAAAAAAAGGAATAAAAGAAGGAAAATTTCCAAAAAGACAATCCAAAAGCTTGCATTGATCATAAAATTTAGAGGGAAAAACATGCAGCAATATCATTAATGACCCTTCCACTATATAACACGTTGGTGTAAAATTGACGGACTTGCTAGTGCTGGAAAGTGTATTTTGAATCAGCCAAAACAGATTATTATGTTATGCACATATTACAACACAAAATATAACCAGGCATTAAGTATCTCGAAATGAGACAACTGAAAATGTTAGCTTACAATATGCTCAAGCGTTAAAAGGCCCAAAAGGAACAGTAGTACTAATGAAACAATTTAATAATTCATATAGTATAAATATCCAAAACACGGATTAAATTTTCAAAAAGGTGATAAACTATGCTTGTAAACTACAAAATGTTGATATAGTACCTTAGAAAGCAGTAACATTAGCACTTTTACAACTTATGACAGCTTTTAGAACACAACATAGGTGCTACTGGTTGAGCAATGAGTGTTGCGAGTTCAGTTAATGAAGACGTGGAATAAGATGTCTAAGAATCCTTCGAGCTACACAAAGGTGCTAAAGTTTTGAGGAGATTTACATATATGTCACAAAATCATGTTATATTTATAAATTGAAAATGATATTTGATGTCCAACAACAAACCTAGAAGGAAAACTTTGGCAACCAGAACACCAATGAAACAGTCACAAGAGTATATATTCTCATATGCATTTCTTCCATTATAGCTTTTGTTTTATATCATCGACTGTATTGGTATTACTATATTAAGTAGCAGCAAATAAAAAAGGATATAGGGTAGAGGTTGATGACATAAAGGTAACGAAACAGAAAAAAATAGAGGTAGCGGAATGGCATCCTAATAATAGTAACATGTCTTGCGGATAAGGATAGTGCTCATCAAGTCACCCCTGTTACAGAAGAACTCGTGTATGACGAAGTTAAAACAGTTGAAGCATTGTCGTGAGGATGGTAAGTGTAAATGTCAGCAACATTAAAGGTGGAGGAAGTCTGAAAGCTGGCTGGAAAATCGATAACATAGGCATTGTCATTGATATTACACAAAAATAGGAAAAAGACCTATCTTTTGAGGGATGAGTTTAGTATAAGTACCCAATGGAAATCGCTCTCAGCGTACACGCAACCTCACTAGATTTTCGGGATGGAATATTTTGTGTCGTCGAAGAATATCAGCTAGTTGTTTGTACTTATAATTAGTTTCATTTAATTTGGCTTGGACCTCCAGCACAATGTTTGTGAATTGTTCGGTTGTTCGAGCTGCTGTAGTACTGCGACACTTAGATAGGATGGCAACATCAATTAAGTGGCTTGGCATTTTTGTATATACTATACTGAAGGGGCAGTATCCCATGGATCTATTCAGCATCAAATTGAATGCAAACTCAACTTGACTCGGTAGCTCCTCCCATTTCTTCGAATGTTGTTGAACTAAACAATGCAACATGTTTCCAAGAGTACAATTGACCATCTCTGTCCGACCGTTAGATTGCGAATGATAAGTAAAGCTGAGTTTTAGTTCGGTTTGAAGACGTTTCCACAATTCTTTCCAAAATTGGTTAATGAATTTCACGTCACGATCAAATGTGAGACTTTGCAGTAGTGCATGTAAGCACACAATTTCTTTGAAAAAAAGACAGACCACATTAAGTGCATCGAACGTCTTTTTACACGGGATAAAATGAGTTGTTTTGGAAAACCTCTCGACGATAATCATAATAGAATCAGCTCCACTTTTTGTCCACGAAAGGCCCAAGACAAAATCAATACTCAAGTAATCCCAAATGGATTCCAGAGTAAGAAGAGGCATGTATAATTCAGTGTTTTGTGCAGTTCCCTTATAAGTATGGCAGACATAACACCTTTCCACGAACCAAAACACATCCTATCATAAGCCAATAGAATCAACACGAAAGCAGTACAAACATCTTTTCCGGGCCAAAATGAGCAGCAAGCCCTCCACAATGGATTTCTCTAATGAGATGTTGTCGCCAAGAAGATTGGGGAACAAACAATTATCTTTAAATAAAAATCGATGTCGTATGTTATAGTCATTGCTTGGAGTCCCATTTATATATTATTCACATAGCTTTACAAGTTCAGCATCAAAAGAGTAAAGTTATTTCATTTCCTGCAGGACGGTGACCTCAGTTTATAGTTTTGTAAGCAGAACAGCTCTTCCATTAAGGGTGTCGGCCACTCTATTTAATTTCCCTTCTTTGTTCAAATCAAAAGTAAACTTTTGCATAAAGACAATCCATCAAGCATGCAAGCAACTTATGTTTTTCTGGTTGCTGATGTATTGGAGAGCTTGGTGGTCACTCCAGAATACGAAATCTTGGCGAAGTAAATAATGCTTCCACTGTTTAACGTCCAAATTACTGCATACAACTTCTGCTCATAAGTAGACCACCTTTGTCGAGTGGGACTCAATTTCTCACTAGAAATTCAATGGGCCTTTTGTCTAGAGACAATACAGCTCCTACTTCTATAGCAGATGCATTAGTTTCTACGTGAACAAGCTTCTCAAAGTTGGGCAAGGCCGAGCTGAGCTGAGCACCATTTTGATTGTTTCGAAACTTCTTTGTTGTGCTGAAGCAGTTCAACTAAAGCTAATAGCTTTCAAGCAATTGATGATCCGGGCAATTATGACACTGAAACCTCGGATAAACCTTCTATAGAAATTCGCTAGGCCATGAAAGCATCGCACGTCAAATAGAGACTGCAGTGTGGGACAATCTTTGATGGCTGAAACTTTCGAGAATCCATCTCAACGCCATTAATGGAAAGAACAAATCCTAAGAAGTGTACCTTATGAGTGGCGAATTCACACTTGGGAAAACTTTGATGAAGAGTTTGAAGAATATTAGTGAGGTGGCTAATGTGCTCAGTAAAAGTGGCACTAAAGACGAGGATGTCCTCGAAATAAGTAAAATAATATTTTTCTAAAAAATGTCATAGCACTTCATTCATAAAAGGCATAAATGTGGAAGGTGCACTATAGAGACCAAAAAGCATTACCTTCCACTCGTACAACCCTTCACTAGCATTGAAGGCGGTTTTCAATTTATCCTTGGGGCGTATGCGAATTTGGTGATAACCACTCCGCAAATCTAATTTGGAAAATATAGCAGCTCCCGTCAATCGATCCAGCACATCCGAAAATCTAGGGATATGAAATCTATATTTTATTATTATCTTATTAATTGCACGACTGTCGATGCACATGCGCCAATGTCCATCATTTTTAGAAACAATCAATGCAAATACTACACATGAGCTCAGACTAGATTGAATTAATTGTTTTTTCAGTAAGTCTTCAACTATTTCCAGCCGGATTGAGTGGTCTTTGGGGCTCATTTGGTAATACGGAAGGTTGGGAAGGGTAGCACTAGGAATAAACTAAATTTGGTGTTGTAAAGAGTGTAATGGTGGCAGATGTGACAATAGTTCCAGAGAACAACATCAGCAAATCTTGTCAGCAATTTCTACATTTCTAACAAATAGTTTGCTTGGGTTATAGAATTGTTGTTGTTGGATACTCTATTTAAAAGTGCGCAACAAGAGGCGCGCCTCTACGCAATTCTTTCCAAAAACGCCTCGAGGCTTACGCAATTCTCAACCTGGAAGAGGCGTACGCCTCACCCTGCATGAGGCGCGCCTCAATTGCGCAATTATGGTTGAGGCGTACGCCTCATCCAAATGGTCCCACCTACTTAAAATGAGCCATTTTTCCCCTACAACCCGTTCGGCTCCAGGCATTTCCCGAAATCTCCCCTCCCGCAAGCCGCAGTTTGCGAAACCAAAGGATCCCGCACGGTCGGCCTCCAGTTCCCCTGCTGTATGTTCTTACATTTGTGCACTGCAAATCTATAGGTTTGCCACATCCTATTTGACACAGCAGAGCCTGTTAGAAGTGAGGCAACCTTTGGAAGCAATGTTTACATCAACTGAATGACTTAACTCTGCGTGGGGGAAGAAAAGTGAGGAGAAGGAAATAAGAAAGATAATTCTGAATGATAAATTTTGGGCTACTGTGACCTATGCCATATTGAGCACGAGACCCTTAGTGCAAGTACTACGCTTAGTGGATGCAGAAAAGAAACCAGCTATGGGTTTTATTTATAATGCTATGGATGAGGCCAAGGAGTTGATTGCACACAACTTTGGAGGAGAGGAGGCAAGTTATAGAGAGATTTGGGATATCATTGATGCTCGGTGGGAGGTGCAGTTACACCGTCATCTACATGCAACGGCATATTATCTCAATCCTCAATTTCAATATTCAGAAAAGAAATCTTCAAACCCGGAGGTGAAGCTTGGTCTGTATCATTGTATGGAAAGACTAATACCGGAGCAGACAGATAGGGAGCTTGCAGATTTACAACTTGTTCTATTCCTGAATAAAGAGGGTTTTTTTGGTCTGAATGCAGCAAAATCAACCATTCCCAAATGGTCCCCAAGTATAGTTATTTTGGTAAATGCAAGATACTTTATTCAGTTCTGAATTCTGATTATCTTTTTTATTCTTGAAAACAGTTGAATGGTGGATCCAATTTGGTGATTCCACCCCTGAGTTACAGAGTTTTGCTGTAAGAGTGTTGGGCCTCACTTGTTCTTCTTCTGGGTGGGTGAGCGAAACTGGAGAACATATAGTCAAGTGCAAACAAAGAGAAGAAATCGGCTATCAATACTCAGAATGAACTCCCTCGTATATATTATGCACAACAAGATGTTAAGAGATAGGAGGTTGAGGAATAAGGGGTTGAAGGATGATGAGGACTCGTTGGTGTGTGATGATGTGTCATCTGATAATGAGTGGTTCATAGATGATGAGACAGATTTGTCATTATCAGACTTACAGCTAGAAAATCTAAGTGTGGATGTTTTGAGGGGCGAAGCAGATCAAGTTGGCACATCCACTAGTACCACACCACACACATCCACTAGCTCTGCAACACAACAATCAAGTAAAGGTATTCCACAACTTCTTATATGCTATGTCATTATATTTATATCAAGTGAGCAATTAACATGATAATGATCTTTTCTCTTATTGAACAGGTTTGACCCAAAATGAGATGACAGGCATCCATATCCAGTACATCACAAAGAACTTCACACATATAATGTTTGCCAATTAAAAATGTAACACAGCACATATCAGACACCACTATCTCCAAACTCTTTTTGACTTAACTAATTCTATAGGGATGAGGGTGGGTTCTTAGTGATTTTCAATTGCAAGGCTTGAACAGTGAAGCAAGAAATGACGTACTATGTGCATCCACTATCAATTAACAAATCTCATATTTTTCTATTGATAGTACAATGAGTCCTAAATAAGGCATTTCTTTGGGAAGGAATTGGTTGTCGGGGTGCCAATAATAATTTTTGTAAGAGGCACACTACAGGTTCTCCCTCATTGCCATGTAAATCTTCAATTGTCATTTCTGATTCCTGCTTTACCACAGCCTACTCCTTTTCAGTATTGTGGTTTTCCCACTCTAAAAGTTGAACTCATTGACGATTTGAACACTCGTTAGATTTGTGTCCAGGTTGGAAGCATCTAAAGTATTTTAAGGTTTTGGGTTTGGTATATGGATTGTCTCTAACTAGAGTCTTTGTTTTAAGTTGGCCTTGAGGTTCTGTAGTTGTGTTCTGGTTCATTGTATTACTGGGAGATGGATGATGAGCCTGCTAAAGTTTGGATGTAGGAGTATTTCCTTTCACGGGGTCGATGTATGGTTCGTTAAATTGCTTGCAGGAAGAGTAGCCACGAGAGTGCCTTAATAGTTGCATTTCAGCTTTCGATGCAAAATTAACAGCTTATGATAGAGTCCAGATGGAGTTAAGCTTGATCTTATCCTAAATAGCTTATTTAAATCCCCAACATACCTTGCAACATGTTGGTTTCAGATTCCTAAAGATTATTTCAAGCACTCAGTCGGTAAAACTTAATATATTCACTCATTGAACGTTGGTTTTGAGAATGGTGTTGATACTTTAAGTACAACATTTGTTCAAAATCGATGGATAAGAAATGTCCCGGGAGTAATTGTTTCATTCTGAACCAACAGCATATTGGACCCATACTTTCCCTTCGATGGGTTTGTAACAGTTGCAGCCTCCCTTCAAACAGCATGCCACATATTTGACTTGCTTTTTTTGGGACACCACCTAAGAAATTCCACATAAGGCTAGCAAACAAAAAAAGTTTATATTTTAAAACTGCTAAGAACAGTAGAAAATTAGTTAAGCATCTCATTTTAATATTTATATAAAATTTATACAATCATCGAAAAGCTTTTAATACAAAACATATAAAATCAAAGAAAAATAACTATAATAATCTACGGATTGATAAGCAGGCACAATAATAATTATAGAATAGTTACAATATTCCATGAATCGATGAGGTGGAAATATTAATCCCACATATCATTGTAATAAAATGAGTGAATACAGAAGGTGGAGGACTGCTATACTTGATGTAACATTAATGGAGGTGGAATTGATGGAGGGTGAATTTCACACATACCCTCAGCAAGGAAATGAATGAATGTTGTCCATTCCAAACTGCACGTCATTTTTTTAAACATTTTCCAAATAATCCTTTGGTAAGAACATCTACAAGTTGGCTTATCTATGGTTGCAAATGAAGTGCAAATTAAACAATCATCGAGCTTCTGCTTTATAAAATTCCTATTCACTTCAATATATTTTGTTTGGGAATGTTGAATAGAATTATGTGAATATTTCTAGCTAACATGTTGTCCTCATAGGAATTTTTCAGTCAATCTTTAAATCTTCATGGATAATATTTCAACCATAATAGTTTGCAGATTATTAGTGTCACACCTCTAAATTCAACTACTATGCTAGACCTTACCACTACATTTTATTTTTTATTTCTCCGAGTCATGAATATGCCTCTTAAGATTGTGCAATATTATGAAGTTAATCTCCTATCAATCATGCATATATACTACGTAACCAACATTAGCTTCAAGTGTCAGATCCAAGCCCATTTTAAATAAATTTCCTGTACCTAGAGTTCCTTTAATATATTAAAAAATTCAATTTACATCCCTAAGTTTTGATTCTTTGGGATTACGCATGAATTGACCTACCACACCATCATCGTATGTAATGTTAGGTCTAATATGTGATAAGTAGAAAAGCATTCCCATAAGCCTTCAATAGTAGATTTTTTTTTTTATGGTTGTCGTTTGGAGCATCACTAAGTTTATGATTAGATTCCATGAGACTCTTAACACGCACAGTTACATGATTTTTTCAAAAGAGTTGCTATGTATTTCTATTATGATATAAAGTATCATGTCGAGAATGAGTAACCTCAATGTTGTTAAAGTACATTAGCTAACCTAACTCTTTAACTTTAAATTCTTTGAACATCATCTTCTTTAAAGTTTCCATGTCTTTAAAGTCACTTGTTACGATGTCACGCCAATATAAACTAATGGCATGGAGACACCCTTGACGCAATGTGTTTCGCAAATAGTGTATGATCACCTTAACCCTATTTGTATCCCATGGCACATATTACATTGGTAAACCTCCCGAACCATAGTCTTGAAGATTACTTCAATCCATATAATGCCTCTTTAATTTATATAACTTTTCTGTTGTGTTTGAGTCAAATCCTGGTGAGATCTCCATGCATGCCTCCTTCACTAAAGCAACCACTGTATAAGAAGAGAGGAGAGGTTCATATTGAATTGTTGTATTTTACAACCTTGCTAGCTAATGACAAAAAATCTCGAACATTTATTTTAGGAACAAAAGCGAAAGTTTAAAGATTATCAATTCCATGTATTTGAGTATAGCCTTTTACTACTAGTCAAGCTTTATATCTTTCTAATGATCCATCAAACTTGTACTTTATAGTAAAAACATATCTACACCCTATTTGCTTCTTTCATTTTGATGGCATCATCAATTCTCATGTTTTGTCTTTTGAAGGGCATATTTTTCTTCTCTCACAAGTTCACAACATTATTTTAATTTTCATTATATAAAGCCTCAAAGATGATTTAAGATAAGGAAATAGTATAGAGGCTAGGAAAGAAGGATTGGTAATGACAAGAACAAGAGTAAGGGGCATTCAATCCATATGTTTGAATGTAGCCTTTCACCACAAGTCTAGCTTTTTTATCTTTCTAATGAGCAATTGGATTTGTACTTTACAAAGAAAACACATTTACACCCTATTAGTTTTTTTTTTTTTTTTCCTTTTGATAGTGTTATCAATTTCCATGTTCTATCTTTGGAAATACCTATATTTCTTCTCTCATAACATTATTATAATTTCATTCTTTAAAGCCTCAGACATGATTTTAGAGAAACAAATAGTATGGAAACTAGGGAGGAAGGATTGATAATGATAAGAACAAGTGTAAAAGGTGTGCAGTTGAAGTACCATTGTTTACAAGCTTAATAGTTCCCTCATCAAGTTACGTGCCTAGGATTAATTCAGCTTATTGAACTTTCATCGATTGAGAGGCCTTCTCCCCGAGAAAACCTAAAATGGCTAAGCAAAAGATGATTTTGGTATAAGCTTGACATGTGTAGGAGCGTTTTGTTCTAGAGTAGTGTTGTTTGTTGGGGTGACTAATAAGGAAAGGCAATCTAGAAGAAACAGACATTAACAAACACATACAAAATTTTCATGGGAGATAGTAGCATTATACTTTTTGAGTGGAAGGGTAGCCAATAAAAACAAATTAAATTGCTCTTTGATCATTATTTTTGTTTTAAGGATGTGTATGGACAAAAGCAACACTTCCAAAAATCTTAGGAACAAGGTTAATTGAGTTGTTGAAGTAATGAAAGAATTTGCCAAAAGACTTGAAATAATTCTTAAACCCAAGGACCCTTATATAGATAACTAGTTTATGATTTGATCAACTGTTAAAATAACTTCCCCCTCAATATTATTTTGAAATATTTTTTTGAAAAATGAGAGTTCTGTTGATCGAAAGAAGTTGGTCGTTTTTTTGTTTGGCCACCTCATCTAATTGAGCCGTGGAAATACAGGGTAACTCATGTACTATTCTTTTTCTTGAAAACATGAGAAGCACATGTACCTCTAATAAGAGAACATAGTAACATACTACATAATAAACCATCAGGTAAATCATTCCAATATTTAGAGATTTCATGCGATTTTCAAAACGTATGTAACAAGTTGACGTTTATTCAAACCAATCAAACGATAAAACCAACCAAATAAACAGACACATTAAATGATACCATTTAAATTTTGCAACAGAACAGAAAAGAATGTATTCCATCATAGAAATAAAAAACCAAAAAGTTTTAATAATACAATAATACACTCCAGCTTATTGGAATTTACTGACCACAAAGATAATGAGCATTAAGAAGAAGGTGTGCTTTGCGGGCGAGCGATCAACAAAAACGACGAATACAAAAAACATCTACTAAATCCCTAAAAAAATTGCACAGCCAACAAGGATATGTTAGAGCAAAAAAACATACAGACTTATTTGGATACAAACCAGTAACAATTTCTGCATAAACTGGTGCAAGAAATCGCCTTCTAGCCTGTGGGATTACCGATCAAGCAAACAAAACCATCCCAAGGTCTCAACTCTCAAGCAAACAACATCGCTGACCGACCTTCCAACATCAAGGAATCAATATTAATCCAGCCTCTACCAAAATCAAGAAGAATATTCAAATTCCTCCAGCATAGTTCTGGCCTGCGGTACTTCCAACTACGGATAACAAACCCCTATCCTCAGCTTCTTGTTCATCAAGAAAGTGATCGTCTGTAGCCCGAAAAACGGCATGCACACTAACCAGCACAAGCCCTATGATCAGAGAGACGAGGACATTGAGCCCAACACCTGTTAATACCAGGGCTACCACCGTAACGACGGATAGCGTGGCGAGGACAAGGCGATCGTCAATGGTGCGGTGAAAGAATACTAGGGGATCATCGCGGAAGAAATAAAGGAATAACCAGGCAGCAAAGATGGCGATGAAGACGATCATGGAGATCGGATGCCATAGGAGGCTGAGGAAAAGCACAAGGAGGACGATTATGGCATAGTTGAAGCGGAAGTAAGAGAGGTTGCAGCGATGGCGGGACGTGGCCTCACTGTAAGAGTGGGGCAAGGCAAAGGCCATTGGGTCAGCGAGCTCACGCCATGGCCGGCGAGTAGCGATCAGGGCCTTACCACGTTCCTTTGCGCGGGAAATAAGCTCGTTGGTGCGGGAGGTTGAGGCACCCGGCTCAGGCCACGGCGCCGTCGGGATAGTGCCGTAGACAGGCATCTCGGGATCCTAACCCTAGAAGCTCACCAGTATAAGGATGAGAGAAAGAGAAGCGGACGAGGAACACAAAAAAACCAAACAAATCCTGGAATTGTCTGTCGATCGCTGGAGAGACCCTAATGCGGCGTTTTTTTGTTTCTCCTATCGGCGTGATACAACAACCGGACAACTAGACACAAGAAATGAAAACCACAATCATGGAACCAATATATTAATATATTACAGAATAGGGTGTCAATTTTTGACCTAAAAATTTTGTATTAAAGTTTACCGTTTAACAAATCGGTCGGATTCGTGTTTCAATTTTTTACCCATTTAAACGGGTTCGGGTCAACCCGGTAACTCAAAATTGACCCGAGATGACCTAGATGCAAATATGACCCGAGATTGCTCCGTCCGTTTTAAATTTTCCCACGTGGGAGGGAATCGAGGGATTGTCGAATTGGACGTTGCCGAGATTTTTCAGAGCGAATAGACGTCGTCTCACCAACCGTCCGCTTCAACCTGATCGTTTCAGGCCAGCCATCTGCCATCCCCACACGCGGCACGGCCAAACATCCGTCGGTCCACTCCTCCATGATCTGCGGTTCGCCTACATGATTTCATACTCATGATTGGTCGAGTCCACGATTCAATGTCAACCCTGCATGGTCGCACGCACGAGCCGCACCGACACCACCTCGGCTAGCCTAGCCTCGCCTAGCCTGTTCGTAATCGGTTTCGCGGGTTGGGTCGAGTTAACCCTGTAACCCGCGTGGGTCGAGTCCGGGTTGAAAATCTTGAACGGTTTATAAAATCGGGTCGGGTTCATGTTGACTCATTTAGACCGGGGTCAGCTCGGGTTCGACCCTAACCCGACCCGCTGACCCGTTTTGACACCCATAATGTTGAATGTATAATATGGAGAAATTTTGGGTAAGGTGGTCTAACATGAACGAGTTGAATCGAATCAATTATCTAACTAATCAAGTTAATTTATTTTTTTTATTGTGCTCGACTTGACTACATAAACTTTACTAGTTAAAAAATTTGAAGGCCCAAGCTCAAACTCATTTAGATAATGGTTGTGGTTTGATAATTATAATCATACGGTATTGATTAGATGATCGTAAGGGAGGCGATAGTGGCAGAATGATGGTAGTCAGGCAATCTTGATTTGATGGTCATAGTCAGATAATCTGGTTGAAAGATTGTAATCTGATAAGGATGGTTGAAAAAATATGATTTGATGATGACGGTTGAAGATCAAAGTCAGATGAAAGGTGGTCCAATGACATTAGTCGAGAGTGGTTTGGTTTTGGTCTTATTGTGGCGGTAGGGCAATGATCTACAACCACAACCGAACAAAAGATATTCTAACAATGGTATTTAGCTGGACCTGGACCTCTCATATTTTTCATATCTTTGAGCTCTCTTGAATTTTTTTCTTTCTTTTTTTATTGTGAGAAATTAAGGGCAACTTCCAAACATGCACACACAACACATACATGAGACTTGAGCCAATGACCTTTTAGTTTGGAGTCAAACTCCCAACCAACAAATCAAAGAGAGTTGTGTAGCTCTCTTGAATCCTATAGCAAGAGTCCTAGCTCTAGTTAGGGGTTTCAAAACAGGCTTTTTAGGCCTGTTTGGTTTGATCCGAACCCGACCCGATTATAGTTTTGGGTCAACATCCTTAACCTGAACGAAGCCCAATTCGGTTCTGGGTCAACCTAAGACAACCCAAAAACCCTGAATACCAAGATTAGCCATAGAACAACGGACACAAGCGGCATGGGGGCAAGGCGCTAATGCGAGCATAAAGGGGGCGGTGCGGGCACTATTGGTGTCAATTTTTGACACAACCCGAAATCCGACCCGGATCCAACCCAAAAAAAATTTGGGTTAGGGTCAATCCGTTTAGCAAACAGGTCGGGGTCGGGTTTAGATTTTTGTCCTGTTTGAAAAAAGGTTGGGGTTTGGGTTGACTCGGAAATCCAAAATCAACCTGTAGTTGACCCGGGTCTGGGTCTGTTAGACCTAACATAGCCAGAAACGCGGGTCTCAACTCCCAACGGACCCTTTGACCCAACTCCCCACGCGCCCACCGCCCACCTCCCGACCTCCGCAGTCGGTAGTCCCCAAACTCCCTACGGGACACGCGCTCACCTGCACAATCCAACCGTGCCTCAGTGCCTCAGGTCCACGCGGACGCGGGACGCCCACGCGGCACAAGGTGACAAGGGCACGCCCACTCAACCGCAGTCCCCATGCGCCCACTTCCGCAGCCCAATTTCATGTTGGGTCATGTCAATTCGGCAACCCGACGAGTCGGGTCCGGGTTACATTTTCTGAACCATTTAGGTCGGGTCAAATAGCCTCGGGTCAGCTTCGGGTTCGACCCGAATCCCACCCGTTGACTTGAATTGACACCCCTAGCACTACTGCAAGTAGATCCGGGCGCAATGCAGACAAGCTGCGACCTTCCAAGTGGGCACAAGGGCAGGCTTAGAAGCGAGCATTGGAGGGTGCGCCCACTGCGCCAGTGTGGTGCAAGCGCGTGTCAAGAACAAAACACGTGGGCGGGTTCGACAGCATACACTGGGGCGGGTCGGTAGTGGACACTAGGGTAGGTCAACACGGGTCAATTCTGGTCATTTTCAAATTTCTATGCAATCTGAGTCTGATCCGATTTTATAAATATGTTAGAAACTCAATCCCGAACCCCGCCTGTATGAAAAATGGGTTGACCCAAATCTAGAATTTTTCTTTTCGGGTCGGTATCAAATTTTGGATCATGTCAAATATTGACACCCCTAGCTTTAGTTCCATCTTTGTTTAAGCAAACACTCCCATCAGCGTGAGGATATAAACTTAATGCCCGGCCTAGCCAAGTTAACAATGTCTCCGAGGCCGCCCAGCCCATGTCTAACTTTCCCAGGTTGCGTGGCCCAACGAAATCTTAAAGCACGCCATCGTTAGCCTTGTCAGGATTAAATCTATGATATTTTGCTTTTCACATGACTCATTTTATTCAAAAACTTTCATATTTATTTTTAAATTGTCTTAAAAAAAGAATAGAAATTATAGAAGAAAAAAGCTTTAAGAAAACAAATTAATATTAAAGATAAAAATATATATAAAAACCTCATCATCGAAGCAAATATATAGTTCTTAAGTAAAAATGATGTTAAATTACTTCCCTCAGTAATTGAAGTTTTTATTTTATTTTATTAAGGTTATGAGTTATGACGTAATGCTATCTTTTATGAAATGATGTTATCTTATTTTCATAAGAAAATGTTACGTTATTTATATCATAAATTAAATTTTTTTATGAGTTGGCACTAAGAAAAAATAAATGAAAAGGAATTTGACTTTCATATTATTTGTTATATCATTAAAAAAAATAGTCTCCGTCAAGTACAAATCTTAATGTAAATATAATATTGAGACTTCAAAACTAAAATGAGGATCATATGATCTCCGATTTCAGTGAACTTATAGTCAAACTGAACGCCTCAAAAAGACGAACCCAACGATACCAAAATCAGTCCAATCTGAGCCCAAATGAGCCCAAATAAAGGGTTCAAAGCACTTTTGGAAGGTTAATACTATAATTTGGATTACCAAACGAATTCCAAATGTCACATGCTTATAGTCAAATCGATCGGCTCGGGAAGAACTTCGGTGGTGGTCGGCAGACTGGCGGAAGTCCGTCATTTGAAAATGTGACGTGATTAGCGTCCTAGCGTTATAATAATGTGATGTGCTTACATAAAGAGAAATTATTTTTGTCAGTGGTTTTTTCTCCGTTTCAAGAGTTTCCGCGTAAAAACTCTGATGTCTCTTATGAAAGCTAAACCCTACTTATAACAATATTCTCTTATCTATTTGTGTGTTGGATCTTCGTATAAAGGTAGGACGCTAATGTATATCACTCTTTACTGCCGCTAATATTTTAGGATGCAACAATATTATATTTATTTTTCAACTAAGTGTGTAAATTCATCAATTTTTTAAAGTTATTATTCAAAAAGTATAGCATTATTATAAAAAATTAATAATAAAAAGCTACTCACCGAGTGCATTCTTTGCATGGACTAGTGGATCCTAACCCTGGCTTCATATTCAAGCTTATAAATCGTAACTTTTCATGCTCATGGTTAACTTTTTTTTTGGGGGGGGGGGGGGTTTCCCAAAACATTATAATATATTATATAAAACAAACAAGGGTTACAACAGCAAAAGCCAAGGAAGAAAAAATCAAAAAGATACAACCTCTCTAATCAAAAGAAACCCCGGAAACAAAATGGGGGCTCAGTAGACGACCGAGGCTACCATCAACCTCGAAACCGCACAAGGACCATCCAGTAGAGGTTGCCACAAGGAGGCGACAAGGAGAGGAGTCCCGGCCACATCATTGCCCTGCAACCAACAATCGAAACGAAAAGCAATCCATTCAACTGAAAAAACCGAATCATCTTCTTCTACCACCTCTACCCCAAAATTTTCCACGCAAAGTGCCAGAAATAGGTCTATCACGAACCATACTAACTTCATTTCTCGGATCATCATAGGAATCAGAATCAGAATCGCATTCCGACGAATTATTCAGCCAATCACCCTGTAATCTAACATCAACTCTAGCCGAACCCCCCACCTGATCCATTAACGCTTGGGAACCAATTTCATTCACGGGAACGTCCACCAAATTTCCTTGACCATCCGTCCTCACAGCAATATTAGGAACCCGTATCGGTTCAACGTGCTCTACAATCACAGTGCTAGACAGAACAGGCATGCCCGAATTCACACCAGAAATAACAACACCTCCATTAGCATTAGTATGACATCCCGAATGGGCGATAACATCCACAGCAGGGGATCTATCCTCACTATTACAAACAATAACATCCACAGGAGACACAACAGGTTCCGAAATATTAACAAGAGCAGAAGTATCAACATCCACCTCATTAATAATATTATTAGCAGGAGTAATATTAAAACCGGGTTGAATCCCATCCACAGTATCGACACCAAAACCCAAAGCATTAACCCCAGCATCAGAAGGAGATACCAAATTCACACCAGGAGGCTTGACGCCACCTCCCCCAGCATTATTATCAATAATACAGTCATTAGCAGCAACCAAAAAAATTCTCACATATAGAGACAGACTTCTCAGCAGGGGTAGAATCAGAATTCACAAGATTTTTTGAAGGCAAATTCTCACATGCGGACACCACCGGCGGTGACGCCGGATTCTTATTCGAAGGCAAATTCGAAAAAAGTTTACAACATCCCACTTTTAGATGCCCCACGGTCTTACAGTGCAAACAAAAACTAGGCATGCCCTCAAAAACAACTTTTTGAATGTAACCAAATTTCTCCTGTCCCAACCAAATGGATTCTGGGTAGGTTTTAGAAATGTCGAGTTCAACAAGGATATGGGCAACAGAGGGACGAGACCCAACCGCCGTTGCATTGTCTGTATGAATCGGACGGCCAAAAATAGATCCTAAACCTAGAAGTATGCGAGGGGAAAAAAGGTGTGGCCGCAACCCAGGGAAGGAAATCCACACATGGACAATCGGAGACTCCTCCGAAAGGTCAAGAAACGGAGACCACTTGATAACTTTCATAAAACAACCAAACACAAAGTACGAACGGTGAGCAAAGATTCGGCCATAATCAAGATCATTCGAAAGTTTGATAAGCACATTCGATTGATCTAAAACAGTCACAGAAACATCACCAGATAACTTTAAATTGAAAAAAAAAAATTTCTGATAGAGTCCAGATCCGGATGCTTAAGGGGAAACTTACCCACCAAAGCGAATTCAAAGGGTTTCGCCAGATGAAGAAATTCATCTTCAGAAAACAAAAGAGCGGTCAGTCCACGAATCGTAGAGATACGGCAATCCGAAAAAACGTTCGAAGAAACGGCGCTAGATAAAGCCTCTTTAAAAGATTTCGAGTTCTTACCCTCTAAGAACCCAGGATCGATCCTCTTGTTAGCCGTTATCAAGCAAAAGAGAAGAAAACGTAATCACCGATGAAGAAGAAAAGAGCGGCGGCTAGGGCAAGAAAAACCCTAGTAGACGCAAAAGACGAAACATTTTTTAGGGGGGTATATTTAGGCAACTAAGTCAAAATTACAGACACATCATATATGCAATACTCGAATTCAAAATCTCTTAACTAGTAGCAAAAGTTCTCAACCAGTGGCGGAGCCAGAAAATGTATTTAGGTGGGGTGGGGGGGGGGGTGCCTAAATTAATTTTTCCTCAAATTTTTTACATTTGGGCTTGGGAGCAGTATAGACAGTTTTAAATTTTTTTTCAAATTATTATTCAACAAGGAAGAATATTAAGTATAAAATCAACCAAGAAAATGGATTTGGAACAAAAGGGCTGCCAATCAATTTTACAATAAATATGCTCATAGTTTAAGAAATTTTAGCCATCTATTGATGCTAAATTCAGAATCAAAACCTAATTATAAAAAAAAAAATTTGGTTTCATTTGCATAGAAAATTTACACAGATATTTCAATTGATTCACTACTTGCCATCAATTGGTTTCTAGTTTGATAATTTTATACATTAATTAAACCAGATAAAGGCTTCAAAGTGTTCTAGAAATCATCTAAAAAAATGATCTTAAAATTTCCTGAACTGCAAGTAAATCACCATTGCAAATAATTAGGCCTTGTCACTCATGTCCTTAAAAATAAAAAGCTAAGGCTTTGTCACTCATGTCCCCCCTTCCCTCCGCCAATGCTCTCAACCCACATATCAATTGAGTTGTATTGTTCATAGTTAACTGGTAGGTCAATTATGCGTCGTGTTACTTTCTTTTTTGTTTGAACCAAATAAGGGGAGAAAGCCCCAATGTATTCAATAAAAAGATATTGCAATGAGGATCCAAAACAAACAAAACTAATTACAACACAAGAGAAGGGTGAAGACACCAGCCGGACTCAGAAATGGCAGCATCTTGCAACTACCTAGCCGTCTGACAAAGACCTTCCGTTGGAGGAAACAAGCCAGAAGGCAACTATCATCAAACAATAATTGAAACCTGTATCAACCCGCAAGCCAAGGAAAGGCCACCGAACAAAGAGAGAAAATAGCCACCAAGGTTGCCACAAGTCTAGTCTAATCAGGGGGAATGCAGGAAGCAGCCTCATCATTGTCCAGAAGCATCGATAAACATGTTACTTATTATTATATATATACATTAAAATAGGCATTATAGTAGTACAAAAAGTTACTGATCTTATATATTTATAAAAATTCAGCTTATATATATATATATATATATGTATATGTATATATATATGAGTAAATTGTCATTCCCAATTATAAAATATTAGACACGTGTGTAACCAGCCCACTGATTAAAGCAACCTCCAACAAAGCATTCCAATTTTGAAAAGATAGCTTCAACCATCAACAATTATAAAAATTTGAGGCCTATTTACTTCGCATCCATCAAATATGAGATATGATAGAAAAAGGGCTAAAATACTACCTGCAGCTGCAAAACCACCGCATATATAGAAGAGAGAGATTCGATATCCACGCAAAAAAAAGAAGCAAATACATTCAAATCTTTAAGTAGAGAATGATACATGAACACATACATCATCTGATAGAATATATATACAACAATTAAAAAACTTAAAAAAAAATTAATATATAATTTTTTAGGCATTTTGTTCATCTTCATCTATTTTGTAGTCTTTATTACAAGGTTTTTTAGGTAATTGCCACTCCTAAAAGTTTTAAAATATTATGGTCCTTAGGCAATTGTCCCTTAGCATAATTAAACACAATGTGTAGAGATGTTATTGTTTGGTAACGATGAACCAAAAACAAAGAAAATGAGTAAAGAGAATTCATCATTTTATTTATTAATTTGAATTTGAAAAATATCCTTACAACAAAAAATTGTTCAGGGGGCGAAACCAGCAAGGGGATGCTGCCCCCTTGGATCCTTGACATATATGCGAAGCGTACAACGATCAATGATATGAATAAGTAGGGGTCGAGCCAAATTCAAGGCAACTTCAACATACATCTTGTAGAAATTTACTGATTAATCATCTTTAGCGACCATTTCCTTTTTTGTCTCTATTGTTTGGTCGCTATTGACTTATTTTTGTAGCGAAAGGTATAGCCAAATTCGAGGCAACACCAACAACGATTTATAAGTTCCTTCCTAGAAAATTAAAGCTGGTTCCGCCCCTAGCTAATTCAACACCTCTTCAATTCATACTTTTAAAACTTTTAAGTTAAATATTATTATTATTTGAAGTTAAATATCTTCTAAATTATCAAAATATCATCCCCTAAAATTTAATTTTAAAAATTAAAATCATATTCAAAATATTCAATAATGAAGTTTATTAAAAATATCTTATACCAAATATTTAATACTAAATATTTTCTATAAAATTTAAAATATTCGATATAAAATACTAATATTAAAATATTTTGTGTTAAATTATTAAAAATATCAGTATTAATTATTGAAATTATCTTCAACCACTTTTAATATTTGTTATATTATTCAACTTTTGAATATCTCATTTTTCTTATTTAATTAAGATTAGAGAGAATCACCTTAATGGTTTGGTCACATAAAACGGCGGCCTTCCGATGACCCGGTTAGGAGAGTAGATATATTAGATTTGACTTATGTTAAGAAAGGTAGGGGTAGACCTAAAAAGAATCGGTTAGAAAATATTATGAATGATCTTTCTTTATTAGATTTAAACGAGAATTTGACTTTTAATAGGTCACAATAGAGAAAAAGGATTCATATAGCCGACCCCACGTAGTGGAATAAAGGCTTGATGTTGTTGTTGTTGTTGTAATATATGCTCAATTTTTCGAAACATATAACTAATAGTATAATACATATATACAGCCATACAGGTTAACGGATCGGGTTTCGGACTTGTTGGATTTGAATGGTTTTGCTAGAATTTGACGAGCGCGTCAATTATACAGTGCACGGGTTACGTAGGAGAATGTCTTTGTCGGGTTTTTCAGGTCAATATGATATTATGACGGTTGGTTGAATGTTGAAACCGTTATGAACAACAGTGTTTTTTCAATTAATATACTTATCTAAATTTCATCCAGAAAAAAAGGAGTAGAACCAATACAATTAACGCACATTTGAAATATGTGATAAGTGCAAGAGGGCTGACTTGATCAATCTATATATCATATTTTACATTGGAATGATAATCAATAGTTTGATTATAAGGACATATATAAATAATATAACAATGTTATTCACATGATCACAACGCCCTCTGCTCTTCTGTGAGCATTTATTAAGTCCGGTGAAATCCGAACGTATCCGAATGTATACCGAGCAATACCGAGTCCTCAATACCGAGTTTTAGAAGATGTGGTGCGTGGGTATTGGTCACTGAACGCATTGGGTGACCGGATATAATAATTGCTCCTGCTCTGTAGTCTTGATGGGGTCATTGATTAGAGCATTTGAGAACATTAATAATTCATTTTTAATAATTTGTAATTAAATTATCTTAATTTCTTTAAAAAAAATGTTAGGCTTCGTTTGGTTATTAGGTACTTTTGTAAAAGGCAATTTCAAGAAATAATGGTTTAGAAAAAGGAGTTTTTTAACGGAAAAAGTACATATAAAAAACTTTCTCAAAATAGTAGAAAATGAAAAAAAAATGGAGTTATTGGGAATGTGGTTTGATGAACCAAATAGTAAAGTGGAAATAACTTTTACCATTTTAAAAAGGAATAAGCACAAAAAACTAGGCCTTAGTCATTTGATGCATATACATGTACTAGATATGAGATGACACGGAGTCCTCCCACATATGGATGCCCTATTCATATCCATGCATCATTGATGTTGCTCCAGCTAACAAATATCTTCTTGATTTCCTTAGCGCATGATCTTCTTCTTCTTCAGTTTCCGATTTTGTCTAGTCTTGTGTCAGGTCTCCTGCGCTATGAATATCGTTGTCCTGCCTCTCTCTCTTCCTTCATATTAATTATATGCATTGTCATATTTATTTTAAAAGAATTGGCACTTTCCCAAAGAAAAAGTTATCCTCTAATTCTCTTAGCCTACTACACCCGAAGCATTGCATTGACTGATCAATAAGCCTCTATTGTGACTTACTATATATCTAGGTCTTGTGGACACCGACACTAAGATGTCTTCTCTTAAAGGACCTTTGGCACTACCCAAACTTGCTCCGACTAGCACCAACCCCCCAACTAGGGGTGTCAATTTCGGGTCACGGGTCGGGTTCGGTTCGGACCCGGAACAGACCTGGGTTCAAACGGGTCGACCCTAACCCGACCCTGTTAGGTAAACGGGTCGAAAATGTGAACCCGGACCCGACCCGGCGGGTTGCCGGGTTGACCCGACCTGACCCGGGAAAGCTGGTCGAGAGGAGCGGTCGCGAAGCAGAGTCAGGTGCGGAGCTGTCGCGCGGGGGTCGGGCGCGGAGCTGTAGCGTGGGGGCGAGCGCGCGGAGTTGTCGCGCGGGGGTCGGGCACGGTCGGTCGGGCGCGGAGCGGTCGGGCGCGGTCGGTCGGGCGCGGAGCGGTCGGGCGCGGAGCACCGGAGCGGGGTTGTGCGGAGCGCGTAGCGGTCGGGCGCGAAGCGCCAAAGCGGGGTCGCGCGGCGGGGCGTGCCGGCGTGGTCGCGGGCCTCAGGGGTCGTCCGGGGTCGGGACAGCGGGCAGTGTCGCGACAGCGGGCAGGGTTGCGAGACAGCGGGTTTGCGGGTTAACCCGGCAACCCGTCGGGTCAACCCGAACCCGACCCGTTTTTCAAACGGGTCGATTTCTGGAACTCGAATCCGACCCGTTTTGAAATCAGGTCGAGTCCAACCCGGATTTTCCGGGTCGGGTTTTCGTGTCGTGTCAAATATTGACACCCCTACCCCCAACCAACTTGCTTGAGTGTTCCTTTTGTTGATGTCATTTGTAGTCATATTACATCTTTTTTGGATTCAACTAGGCACATCGTCTCATCTTCTCCTTTAATCATTGAACTCTTACAATGTTTTCTCACCAAATTATGTAAACCCTTTCTATCATTCTCGATGATTTGTCAAGGGTTGTTAGATCGTTTGAAATTATCTTTTGTTAAGAAATTCATGGCTGACAAATCTTTTTCTTCAATATATTCAATTCATTTTTCAAGCTATGTAGTTTTGGGGAAGTATCTCTCTATCATTACCTAATTCTAATGAAAAATAGCGTTATTAAATACAAATTCTTAATAAATAAAATAATCAACTTATAATTTTTAACTTTCTGTGACAAATTAATTAAGATTGTGAAAAAAATGTTGAACTATATTGAAAGAAAATTAGTTATTAAATTCTTAATTCGACTTTCAAAAAATCACTTAATTAGTATTAATCTTGATGTATTATTTCATATCAAAATTTTTTTAATTAACCATAGATAGTTATGAGCTCCAGTTTCGGGAAATTTATAGTTAAATTAAAAATCATGATAAGACGAATCCAACAACATCAAAAGTGACTTTACCTGAGTCTGAATAAATTCACTTCAAACATTTGAAGCATACTTAAAATTTTAAAGCATCAATTAAATGACCAAATGATCTCCAAATATTGTATAAGCATAATCAAATCGAGCGGAGATGAACCTTACAAGTCTAAGATCAATTGATTCAAAGGTCTTTAAGGTAATTAAATATTAAAAAAAATAATCTATTATCAAAGAAATTGATGTAAGTTGTCCATTGGATTGTTACGAAATTTTGATTGAATTAATCAAAATATTACTAAAAAATACTATAAATAGATCCTATTCGATCTAAACTTGAGATTAGAGAGAGCTTGAAAATTTAAAAAGCTCTAGAGCTTTAAACAATATTAGACGTTGAGGATCACCACCAACCACTGTTGTCGGCAGACAACCATTTTTGAACCTACTTAACCCAACTATTGTCAGCTGATCAATGTTGCCTAGCCATTATTATTTGACCATGCATCATCATTTAGAAATTATAATCACCTGCTCATTATCATCCGACTGACATTGTTTGACTTTCGTCACCCAACCACACCATTATCTGGTCGATGCCATCTAATAACCTTCGCTCAACTGATATCGCTCAATTGCCATCATCATCCCTCTAGTATTTCTCCCATATTATCTATTGTAGCAGGCCGTGTAAGTGCCCCCAATTTTTGTGATATTGTCTTCTCCAATTGCAAAGAATAAAACATACTTCTATAATTTCAAGTATATAAATAGTTTATAATTCCAACCGAGCATATGCCTATGAGTTTTTCTCTTCTTAGATTGTTCACGTAAAAATTTTAGTATCTCCTATATTCTTATCTTTTTCTTAATTCAGTATTAGATTTTAATGTTAAATTAAATGTAAAAACTCTATCTTAATTTATTTTAATATAATTTCTATTATGCAACAATACTAATAGGCAGAGTAATTGTTTTGGGAAAAGCAAAAAATTAGAATAAAAAGTTCTTGATTATTGAAAACATTCGTGAAAAATACTTTTACAGTGATTCATCTAATAAAAAATTCACCTAGCTCTAATTATGAAATCCCTACACCGTCCATCTTAATTATTATGTTCCTAAAGGTCATTGCGAGATGACCAAAATCACTACAGGAAAAACCTCATTTTCCGGCGGACGTTTTCGTCGGAAAAATGCCCAAAATCCGTCAGAAATTAACATTTCAGGCGGATTTCCGATGAAAATTTTTTCGCCGGTAAAACACGCGTCGGAAAAGGCCTTTTGGCGGGAAATAATCCGCCGGAAACATTTCCGGCGTATTTCCTGTGAAATTTCCGCTTCCAGCGGATTTTTTTTTTCGCCAAAACTTACAGGAAAAAAAATCAAATCCAAAAAAATTTACTTTAACCGGACCCGCCTAGCAGCCAGCCGCCCGAACATTGTCCCAACCGCCGATCGCTAGGCCCAACCAGGTCTGCATGGGCGCTGCCCCTCCCACGTGCACGTACGTGGATAGCCAGCCTAGCAGCACGAACCGGGCAGCCCACGCGAAATCTCCTGCAGAGTTCGAATCCTGCCCCCTCCCCCGCACACGAAGAGCTTTGCGCCTTCTACCATCTGGTCATAAAAAAAACTGTTAAGTTTCATACTTTATTTTATTTAAATCATAACTTAAAAAATATAAAGAAAAAATAGTTTTTAATATTAAATAAATTATGATATTATTTAACTTAATTTAACAATATCATATGCTCTTATCGTACCATTAAAAGTTGATAGACAAATATCCGAATGATGCATGTAAGCACAATTGTCGTACCATTCAACGAGTTATCATAAATAATCAGGATAACTAGCAAGAGTTAACATTGACATTTTACCAAATAAATACATCTGAAAGTTAGGATTTTAGTGCATGTATTAGCTCTAAAATTACTTCAGTTATCCGAATAGCAAGCACCATTATTAATGAACCATTTACAATTTAGTAACCTGTAATTGTTTATATTAACGCATATATAACTTAAATCTTTTGGACAAAAATATGACTGTTGATGCAGCTTATCTACAACCTCCGTTTAAGACTTTGTTCAGAACAACTTTTTCACTGCTTCTTAAAGCAGCTTTCTAGTAAAAAAAAAATCCCAAATAAAGCCTGAATGGCATGAGGGTAATAAGTAAACTCGCCTATAAAAACGTTGAAATAAATTTCATGGTTGCTTCGATGATTGCTTCTCTCGTAGCCAAATGATAAGTTGTTATTTATGAGCCTCAGGTTTCCGTATGCTTTAAGGACAGTACTTTCCATTTGTGAGGCTCAGGTTTCAGTATGCGTTGGGGACAGTCTTTCATTAGATTACATTTCATTAATTTCTATATATTATAATTGTTGCGTCCTGAAAAATTTGCGGCGGTAGAGAAATATAAAGATTAATGCCTTAGCTTTGTACGAAGATCCAGAACACAAGCAGATGAAAGAGATGAGGATGTAGCGTTCATAAGGACACCAGAGTTTTTACGTGGAAACCCCTAAAAAGGGGAAAAAACCACGAGGCCTGGCCCAGTTTGAATGAATCCACTAATGCTTGCAATTGATTACAAATGAGGCCCATCCTTAGGAGGAAGGCCTTGGCTCGAAGTAACAAATATACATCATATAAAATGCATTGCGTGGTAGAAGTTAGAAGAATCAATATTGATATGTTTGTTTGGGATGGAAAAACCATAGTCGACGAGTGATGTAGATCGGATGAATCATATTCGGCGGGCGACGGAGGTCGGAAGAATCGTAGTCTATGAGCGACATAGGTCAGAAGGACCGTTGTATTGCGACGGAGGTCAAAAGGATCGTAGTCATTGGGTGACGGAGGTCGGAAGGACCGTTGTCGGCAGACAATGGAGGTCAGAAGGATCGTAGTCGACGGGCGACAAAGGTCGGGAGGACCGTAGTTAGCAGGTGACAAAGGTTGGGAGGACCATAGTCGGCGAGGAATGTAGTCGGCAGACGACAGAGGCCCGAAAGACTATAGTCTGCAAATGACGGAGACCAGAGTGACCGTAATTGGATGACAGTGGTTGGGAGGACTGTAGTTGGCGGACTAGAGGAAGTCCTGCGGTGTTCGACAGACTGGCAGAATTCTGATGGCGGACGACAAACTATGAAAGTCTGATGATGGTCGGCGGGCGGGTGGACGTCCGGCGGTAGTCAGTGAACTGGTAGAAGTCTGCCGACGGGTGGAAGTCCGGCGGCGATTGGCAAACTAGTGGAAGTCTGGTGGCGGTCGATGGACTGGAAGAAGTCCATCGGTGGTTGGAGAATTGGTGGAAGTCCGGTGGCGGTAGACGGACTGGCAGAAGTCCGTTAGTGGTCAACGGTTGGGATGAAGTCCAGTTGCGGTCGGTGAACTGGTGGAAGTCCGACGGCGGTCGACGAACTGACAAATGTCCGTCGGTGGTCGGAGAACGAGTGGAAGTCTGGCGGTGGTCGGCAGGTACTCCGATGGTGGCCGGCAGGAACCCCGGCGGTGGTCGGCAGGTACTACGGTGGTGGCCGGCAGGAAATCCGGCGGTGGTCGATGGCAAGAGAGCTCCCAAATTCCTCCCTTTCTTCTCTTCTTCTCCCTCCTCCTCCTCCCCTTCATGTGAAGAATGAGGGCCTATTTATAGTTTTTTGAGAGTGGCATGACTTGTAAATATGTGGAGGATCAAGGGCAAAATGGGAGTGTTTGAATGGACGGCCGATATTGATCCCCTTGATCATGGACCGTTTATTGGTCAATTGGATGCCTTAATGATTTCAGAATTAAATGATCTTGGGCTCGTTGGATTCGTCTCATCGAGCCGCTCGATTCGAATATAAGCATGCCATATTTGAAAACCGTTTGGTAATCCAAATTGTGGTTTGAACCCTTCAACAGCACTTCAGACCTTTGATTTGGACCCATTTGGGCTCGGATTGAGTCGAATTTGGTGTCGATGGGTTTGTCTTTCTGAGACGTTCAATTTGACTATAAGTTTGCTGAAATCGGAACTCAGATGGTCTTTGATTTAATTTTGGAAGCTTTCAACTCAATTTTGCTTTGAGATTCGTGCCTGATCAAGATAATTTTTTACTGATATATCAGTTGCCCCCCTATTTTCGGACTTCGAAACATACAAAGTCCGAAAATAAATATTTTACCTTCTCCTGAATTTTCAACAACATAAGCAGCAAAAAATGATAAACATAATTATAATTAATTTCTCTAAATTTTCAAACTATTTGTTAATAAGATGAATATCAATTTCGATATATTAAAAAATAAATTGATTGGAACATCGTATGCTGTTGATCAGGTTTTTGGATTTATTTGTTTGCTTAAGCTATAATAATTTTAACGTAAGCCATTAAACCATACATTGCATTAAGCCATGAAGCCATACGTTACAGGATCTATATATAGGCTTCAATATATTAAATGGTGGCCATAATGATACACTAGTTCTCATGCAAGCCTTGATCTTCCTACGGACTGCCTTCCTCCCATACGTCCAGAATTTGTTTTATTTCTTATTATTATATTTTTTTTATGCGGACGTTTGGGCTTCTCAAAGCAGAATTATTTGAGACAGCTGCAATGCCGGCTCGTTATTTTATTTAATTTTTGCCTTTTAGACTCTCAAAAGTTTTATTAACTAATTAATTTGTATTTTATTTTTAGAATTTTCTAGAAAGACTCTTCATCTTCTCCTCTTGCAACTATAAATACCCCTTTGGGGGAGGATGAAAGGCACAATCCCTTGTGCCGGTCCAAGCCCTCTCTTTGGATTGGTAGCTCGGGGATTGTCAGCGGCGATCAAAACCTTGCTCTCTTGTGCCGGTCCAAGCATTTCTCTGGATTGGTAGCTCGGGGAGCGTAGGTGGAGATCAAAGCGAACATTGGCGGCGATCAAAGCCTAGTTCTCTTGAGCCGGTCCATGTTTTTTCTTGGATTGGTAGCTCGGGGAGCATAGGTGGCGGCCAAAGCGAACATTGGCGGCGATCAAAGCCTAGTTCTCTTATGCCGGTCCAAATTTTTTCTTGGATTGGTAGCTCGGGGATTATTTGCGCAGGCGATCAAGACTCGGTACTCTTATGCAGGCTCCAGTTCACTCCCATTGGGGGAAAGACTGTCCGGCAAGAGTCTAAATACTGGAGGCGATCAAGACCCGGTACTCTTACGCAGGCTCCAGTTCACTCCCATTGGGGGAAAGACTGTCCGGCAAGAGTCTAAATACCGGAGGCGGAAGCGATCAAGACCCGGTACTCTTATGCAGGCTCCAGTTCACTCCCATTGGGGGAAAGACTGTCCGGCAAGAGTCTAAATACCGGAGGTGGAGGCGATCAAGACCCGATACTCTTAAGCAGGCTCTAGTTTACTCTTATCAGAGAAAAACTGTCCGGCAAGAGTTTAAATACTAGTGACGGCAATCAAAACTAAGGCGGTGGTGCGGCAGCACTCCGGCGTCCCTTGGTGGTCCGGCGATGGTGCGACAACACTCCGGCGGCTACAACTTTCCCCTGTTTAGCCATAGGGACCCTCACTGAGTAAGAGGAAGGTGTGAGGTTAGAGGTCAGGCGGAAGGCCGACGTCACTAGGAGGTCGGGCATAAGACTGGTGTCACTTAGAGGCCAGGTAGAAGGCCAACGATACTTGAAAGTCGGGTGCAAGACCTACATCACATGGAGGCCACATGGAGGCCGGGCAGAAGGCCGACGTCACTTGGATGTCGGGTAGAAGATCGATAACACTTGGAGGCCAGGTAGAAGACTGACATCACTTGGAGGTCAGGCAGATGACCGGCATCACTTGGAGGTCGGGTAGAAGGCTGACATTACTTATAGGTCGGGCAGAAGATCGGCGTTACTTGGAGGCTAGGTAGAAGGCCGACGTCACTTCGAAGTCAGGTGCAAAACTGGTGTCACACGGAGGCGGGGCAGAAGGCTGATGTCACTTGGTGATTGGGCAAAAGACCGGCGACACTTGGTGGCCGGGTAGAAGGACGACAAAAAATTCGGCGACAGGCAGAAGTCCGACGACAAGTATAAGTCTGCTGACGAGCAGAAGTCCGACGATAGAGAGAAGTCTGCTGACGAGCAGAAGTCCGACGTCGAGTATTAGTCCGTTAAAAGTCCTGCAAGGCAAAAGTTCAGCGACATGATGAAATTCAACATCATGTAGAAATTTAACTTTGTGCAAAAGTTTGATGGAAGTCCATTGACGGCATTCTAACGATGTTAACCAAGGATGTAAGACCTATCCGAGGTTGTATGTTGGAGCTTTTTCTCGACGACGTTAACCTGTGTGGAAGAGGTCGAGAGAATCCACCAAGGATGTGAGACCTTTCCGAGATTGTATGTCGGAGGCTTTGCTCGATGAAGTTAACCTGTGTGGAAGAGGTCGAGAGAATCCACTAAAGATGTGAGACCTTTCCGAGGTTGTATGTCGGAGGCTTTGCTTGACGACGTTAACCTGTGTGGAAGAGGTCGAGAGAATCCACCAAGGATGTGAGACCTTTTCGAGGTTGTATGTCTGAGGCTTTGCTCGACGACGTTAACCTGTGTGGAAGAGGTCGAGAGAATCCACCAAGGATGTGAGACCTTTCCGAGGTTGTATGTCGGAGGCTTTGCTCGACGACGTTAACCGTGTGGAAGAGGTCGAGAGAATCCACCAAGGATGTGAGACCTTTCCGAGGTTGTATGTCGGAGCCTTTGCTCGATGACGTTAACCTGTATGGAAGAGGTCGAGGAAATCCACTAAGGATGTTTGACCTATCCGAGGTTGTTTGTCAGAGCTTCACTCGATGGCATTAACCTGTATGGAAGAGGTCAAGGAAATCAACTAAGGATGTTGACTTATCCGAGGTTATTTGTCAGAGCTTCACTCGATGACGTTAACCTGTATGGAAGAGGTCGAGAAAATCCACTAAGGATGTTTGACCTATCCGAGGTTGTTTGTCAGAGCTTCACTCGATGACATTAACCTGTATGGAAGAGGTCAAGGAAATCCACTAAGGATGTTGACTTATCTGAGGTTGTTTGTCAGAGCTTCACTCGATGACGTTAACCTGTATGGAAGAGGTCGAATCGAATCCCCCTGGGATCAATTATGTCTTGATTGGAAAGAAGCATATGTTGCATGTAACCCAAATTAACTGTGAAGATTGATCTATCATTAGACCATTATTAGCTTTTTGAGATCGAGATTAAGACCATGCTCAATGAGGAGAAGTCCAACTAGAGATTGTGAACAGCTTGCAATCTATTGGAAGAATCCTTGCATGTGATAGCAGCTTTATAAAAAATAGTTTTCAAATATATTATCATGGATGTTGGAAGATTTGGAGGAATTTTCATGGCCACGGCTGCAGCCAAGGTTGCCCCCCAGTTTACAAAAGATTCCAATGCCATTGATGCATCATTGGTTGATACCTGAGGGGTGAGAGAAACTTGCATAAGTTTGCCCCCCAGCCAGGAATCATTTCCCACAGACGGCGCCAAACTGTTGCGTCCTGAAAAATTTGCGGCGGTAGAGAAATATAAAGATTAATGCCTTAGCTTTGTACGAAGATCCAGAACACAAGCAGATGAAAGAGATGAGGATGTAGCGTTCATAAGGACACCAGAGTTTTTACGTGGAAACCCCTAAAAAGGGGAAAAAACCACGAGGCCTGGCCCAGTTTGAATGAATCCACTAATGCTTGCAATTGATTACAAATGAGGCCCATCCTTAGGAGGAAGGCCTTGGCTCGAAGTAACAAATATACATCATATAAAATGCATTGCGTGGTAGAAGTTAGAAGAATCAATATTGATATGTTTGTTTGGGATGGAAAAACCATAGTCGACGAGTGATGTAGATCGGATGAATCATATTCGGCGGGCGACGGAGGTCGGAAGAATCGTAGTCTATGAGCGACATAGGTCAGAAGGACCGTTGTATTGCGACGGAGGTCAAAAGGATCGTAGTCATCGGGTGACGGAGGTCGGAAGGACCGTTGTCGGCAGACAATGGAGGTCAGAAGGATCGTAGTCGACGGGCGACAAAGGTCGGGAGGACCGTAGTTAGCAGGTGACAAAGGTTGGGAGGACCATAGTCGGCGAGGAATGTAGTCGGCAGACGACAGAGGCCCGAAAGACTATAGTCTGCAAATGACGGAGACCAGAGTGACCGTAATTGGATGACAGTGGTTGGGAGGACTGTAGTTGGCGGACTAGAGAAAGTCCTGCGGTGTTCGACAGACTGGCAGAATTCTGATGGCGGACGACAAACTATGAAAGTCTGATGATGGTCGGCGGGCGGGTGGACGTCCGGCGGTAGTCAGTGAACTGGTAGAAGTCTGCCGACGGGTGGAAGTCCGGCGGCGATTGGCAAACTAGTGGAAGTCTGGTGGCGGTCGATGGACTGGAAGAAGTCCATCGGTGGTTGGAGAATTGGTGGAAGTCCGGTGGCGGTAGACGGACTGGCAGAAGTCCGTTAGTGGTCAACGGTTGGGATGAAGTCCAGTTGCGGTCGGTGAACTGGTGGAAGTCCGACGGCGGTCGACGAACTGACAAATGTCCGTCGGTGGTCGGAGAACGAGTGGAAGTCTGGCGGTGGTCGGCAGGTACTCCGATGGTGGCCGGCAGGAACCCCGGCGGTGGTCGGCAGGTACTACGGTGGTGGCCGGCAGGAAATCCGGCCGTGGTCGATGGCAAGAGAGCTCCCAAATTCCTCCCTTTCTTCTCTTCTTCTCCCTCCTCCTCCTCCCCTTCATGTGAAGAATGAGGGCCTATTTATAGTTTTTTGAGAGTGGCATGACTTGTAAATATGTGGAGGATCAAGGGCAAAATGGGAGTGTTTGAATGGACGGCCGATATTGATCCCCTTGATCATGGACCGTTTATTGGTCAATTGGATGCCTTAATGATTTCAGAATTAAATGATCTTGGGCTCGTTGGATTCGTCTCATCGAGCCGCTCGATTCGAATATAAGCATGCCATATTTGAAAACCGTTTGGTAATCCAAATTGTGGTTTGAACCCTTCAACAGCACTTCAGACCTTTGATTTGGACCCATTTGGGCTCGGATTGAGTCGAATTTGGTGTCGATGGGTTTGTCTTTCTGAGACGTTCAATTTGACTATAAGTTTGCTGAAATCGGAACTCAGATGGTCTTTGATTTAATTTTGGAAGCTTTCAACTCAATTTTGCTTTGAGATTCGTGCCTGATCAAGATAATTTTTTACTGATATATCAATAATAATAAAATATTCTATTAATTCAGCACTATTTAATAAAAAAATATTCATTAGAAATTTTTTTTTCAGTGAGCAAAGAAAAGTTGAATCGCAAAGGCCGGTTGAATAGGAAAAAAAAATCAGGAGCAAATTTAAATTTTGAAGGTATTAAATTTATTTTAAATTCAATATAAATAGAAAATTTCAAATTATATTTATGTTGTAGTCATGTAGTGGTAGAGTAATGATTTTTTTTTATGGACAATAGATCCCTTATTTTAAAGATAAAATTAATATTTTTTAATAGATATTTGTAATATTAAATCTTGAAATATTTGAGAGATAGAAATTAAATATGTTTATAAAATTTATATTTATAAAAAATATATGCATATAAATGATATATAATTTTAAGAAAATTGGAGGGGGGCCATGCTCCTCCAACCTCCTTATTAAATTCACTTTAAATTAATGCCAAAATAAATTTAACAATTTGAAGAATTATCCTATCAAAATTTAGGATATGTTTCGGACGTGCGGTTGCATTATTTTATAAAATTAATTATAAAGTTGCAATTTAGAAAATTAATTTGCTCTTATGATTAAAGAAGACAATTTTTTCTCATTCAAAAAATTATTAAAATAAGCAAAATGTCAATAGTCAAATAAAATTATTGTATGATTAGGGGTTTTAACTATCAATAAAAGGATCTTAATTGGATTTGAGTTTTGATTATATAATATGTATATGAATTTGACTTATTTGACCTAAATATAAAAAATATATATTTATTGGAGTTTAATTTGCATACAAATAATTATTCATGTATATACATGAATTAAATGAAGACTACTTACACCCCAATAAAAAAAATACTAATTAATTTGTTTACAGCCATAAATAAACTAAACAAATTAACAAAGAATGTATTGATGATGCCGACGTACGTCTTTGAGGCGCAATATATACCCAATCAAATTAAAGGCCTGAGGTATACGGAACGCCGGTGGCCGGAATCCAGGACCCGCCGGAGATAAAGCTGCCAACGGTGAACTTTCCAGCCTCGGAAGCGCTGGTGATAACGTGGTATCCGGGCCACTTGACCCGGCCCGAAGTGCTTGATCCGGCCCCGGTGTTCATGTACTCGCCGTAGTAGAGCGTGGAGAGGGCGAAATTGCCGCTCCACTCGAGCCAGCCGGCAGGAGCGATAAGGCTCCCTATGTTAGTCTTCAAGATAACCGTTCTCGAGTATTGCTTCCAGGGACGACCGAGGTAACTCTTGACGGAGCTTTGGACAGCGGCGAGGTCGGAGGCGGCGGCGATGACGGAGTCGTGGATAGAGATTCCGGTGTTCTCGTTGGGATCAGTCCTTCCCTGAGCGGTGACGGTGTTCTGCTGGCCGCTAAGGGGCTTGCGAGCGTAGATATTGCAGTTCTGGAAAACCACGGCGGCGTCGCCGAAGATGAAATCGACTGTGCCGTATACGTCGCAGTTGCGGTAGAACTGGCGCTGGCTGTAGACGTAGAGGGTGTCTTGGTATCCCTTAAAGCTGCAGCGGTAGAAGACGGAGAGGTCGGAGCCTGACCGGAGAGCCACCGCCTGATGCTTCTGTGGACCCGCCGTGTTCTCGAAGGTTATGTCACGTGCGATGAATCCGCCACCAACCACAGCTACATGTAAGAATAATATTACTCAATTATTGACCTTTTTTTATCCATTGACATATTTATCCATTTTGACAAGTACAGAAATATAAGATAATATTAAAAAGAAATAAAAAGAATATTTCTTAAATTTTTTTGTTCTTTAAAATATCACCTTATATATTAACTACAACAATGCATATATATTATTTTGTACTATAAATACTGTTTAAATAAATTTCTGTTAAAATAGATAAAATTCTGTTTTATTATATTGAAAGCTGATTATTGAAATTTATACTGACCAAAAGTTGCAGAGCGGAAGGTGGTGGAGCCATCGACGACATTCTTGCTGCCGGTAACGACAGTCTTATCGATCCCATCACCAACAATCATCAAATTCTTCATGGACGACTTGATTTCAACTTGTTCATTATAAGTTCCAGCCTTCACATATATCACAAACCTCGATGTCCCGCTCCTCTTGCTAGCAGAGGCAGCCACCGCTTCAGAAATAGTTTTATAGTTTCCCGACCCATCTTTGGCCACCACAAGGTTCGCGTTCACGGTCGACGACTGAAGAAGCTTCCGGTCGGCCGCCGAAACCCAAGCTGGAAACCTGCTTCTTCCATCATTCGAGAGTAACTTCCGGTTTCCCCCAGGCGCCGCATAAGCTGCCTTGTTGATGGCAAGCAAGTTGCTGACAGCGTTGGAGATGTTGTGGGATTGGAATGGAGAGGATGGAAAGTGGAAGGAAGAGTTGAGCTCAGCAAAGCCTTCACGGCAAGTCTGCTGGTTGGCGAGGGCGGCGCTTAGCCAGGTTTGGGAGTCGTCGTGGGAACAGGCCAGAGACAGAGAGCGGTTGAGCTGTGCGATGGTGTCCTCGCAGAGCTCGAGACAGTCGGCCCATGCAGCCTTCGTGAGCTCATCATAAGCCGAGATATCAATCTCTGACGTGATCTGGTGGGCTAGCTCGGCCCGGGCCAGTGTTACTCTTATGGCCACCTCGCGGAAATCACCGACTTGAGCATTCTCCTTGGCCACGTTCGTAGTGCTGACCATGGAGTTGCAGAGCTCGGGATATGGTGTTTGGCTACAGGAAAGTGCTTTTGCAGTACTGAAAAGGAGCAATGTCATCATGAAGAAGAAGATGGGTGAATAAAACTTAGAACCGGCCATGTTGGTTATAGCACTATAGCGTTATTAGGGAAAGAAGCTAGAGATGGATGGAGCTGTAAGAAGATGATCCATCTGTTTATATAGGCAAAGAGATTGGAGGAAGGAGGAAGCTGTGAAGCTGGTGAGCGAGCGAAGAAATTGAACGTTAGAACGTTGGAGGCTTAGAGTACTTAGATTTGAATGGATTAGCTGGAATTAGACGGAATATGCCGTCAAGCGTGTTCATGCAGCGCGCGTAATTTCAAAAAGGCATATGTTACGTGCAAGAATGTCTCTTAGCGGGCTTTTCAAGTCTATGATGGCAACTGGTCTTCCATTCATCATTAAAACCGTTATTCCTTTTTTTTTCCAGAAATTAAAATTTATTCTTTGCATGCAGAGTCAATAATATATATATATATATATATATATACACTACAAATAAATTATTAGAATATAAAATTGAATTATTCTATCAATTTAATTAAATTATTAAATAAATATATAACCAAATTATCAGATTTTCATAATTAGTATGACCATAACAAAAAATTTGTTACGTATAATATTTAATATTTTATTTTATTCTATAAAAAATTAATTGTATTAAGAAATATATGTGATGCTTTATATAAGGGACACATGCAATTAATAAAAATAATATATATATATATATATATATAGTAACTACACCGTAAGAGTCAATGGTAGAATCTAATAGATGATTATAAATATGTAGCAATTAGTAAATATGGATTCCTCATCTTTGGCTCTATATTGTGGTGGTAAAATATTTATAGTATATGTCAAAGGTAATGGAAGGATTACGCAATTCTTTCTAATTGCTACGTTAGTTAACTTTTTCCACAACTATGGACTATGGAGAATTTTCAGTAAACATTAGATGTACATCTCAACACATTTGTAGTAATATCTGGAAATTATTAGTTTTAGAATAAGCTGATGACATTAACATAAAACTTTTCAACTCCTTTGATGTATTTGCAATTCCATTTTGATTTGGTAATCTAACTCTTATCAATTTCAAATAAAATTTTAATTTTATAATCATTTGAAAGAATCGAGACGTTAATTGGTCAGATTAGTCCAAGCATGGAAATTAATTAACTTATTTAGGATTATTTTGAATATCTAAATGTTTGCATAAGTTGAATGAATAAGATTAAATTTAGCCTTTCCTCCGTACGTTAAGCTTAATCTTATCATTTAGACAACAAGTGTTATGGATCACTCAATTGACATCTAATACTTTCTTATTTAACTTCTGCCAATAGTTGAACTAGCTAGTCAATCTTTGATGTTTGTTAGCCATCGACAAAGTATGTTTGCCTTCATGGATACTGACCTCCAATCTAATAAGGAGAATGATGAATAGAGAACTTATCATTTCTCGATATTTGACATTCTCAGTTGACCATTATTTAACGCATGCATGCCAATGTTCAATGTATGTATACTATCGGCCATTAACGTTCTCCTTCAATGTCTCTAATCTAATCTCCTCTTATAGGGAGAATGATCGAGTAGACAGCTGGCCGCTATCAATCGACATCTAACTATCCAAATCAAGTAAAATATGACACATGCAAATGTTCAACATCCGACACTCTCGTTGACTTCTAACACATTCCTTCCTAGTCACTAATCTCTCATTTTATGAAGAGAAAATTGAGTAAACCATTGATTATCTCTTGATAACAACTTCAATATCTTAAAACTTCTATCTTCACCATCGAAGCAATTTTTAACAATTCATATCCAATACAATGTATTGATGCCGTCTTGAGTTACATTGGCATGTGTCATTTGTAATATAAAATTTACAATAGTGGAATTACTTCAAATGAGCATAGCCCTTTGATTTTCTTTTCTTGATTTTTCACGTTAAAAATCATTCTGTTTATATAAGTTACTCTCAACTTATTTTATATCATATAATATTTTTGTATTATGCTAAGAAGATTAAATTTCTATTATCATCAAATATATATATATATATATATATATATATTAATAAAAACATTTTATTAATAGCAACAAAGAGTACAAAACCACAGAATTAAAACACCCCAAAAAGCAAAAGAAAATACATTGGAAACCCAAAAACCGAGGGCTCAGTATTTGGTCAAGACTTCCAGCTCCCCCAAAAGCACAGCACCGACCGTCCAATTTAGTGAAGATACAAAACGAAGCAGCAAAACCAACCGAGCAAACGATCACCACCAAAGGTTGCCAGGGACCAAGCTAACGGAGAAACGAACCCCGACCACATCATTGCCCGACCAATATAAAATAAAAATTGGAGAGCACCAAAAAACACAGGCACCAATTAAATAAAAGCCAGTAAAACGCAACTACCAGCAACACCCACAACATCACCTTCCACGTCTGCCCCTTCCACGGGCCCTACCACGAGAGCCAACAGAAACAACTGAAGCTTCCCGCAGAATAGTAAAGGAATTTGCTGGGTCATCCGCCATATCAGTCTCAAAAGAGGAATCTGAATCAGAGTCCGACGACTTATGATGCCAATCAAGATGCACACGTAAATCCATCACAGAATTATCCCCCACATGGTAAACCAAGGCTTGAGGCTCAATAAAATTGATTGGCACATCCACAAAAGAGCTCTTAACTAAATTGTCATTCACCGGCGTTGAATTGGAAGTGTTACAAGACATAGAGACAGCAGGATTCGCACATCCAACCCCACCCAAAGTAACACTTTCAGTACCAAGCCTAACCTGGACACCCAAAACCTCAAGATTCTGTAAAGAACCAACCAAAACAGCCGGGGCAGAGCCCTCCGAAACCAAAGAATTAGTCTTTAAAGCACAGCTAGGACTCCCTACAACATTATTACACAACAGAGAAGGTACAACCCCAACAACACCATCCACACAAAGATTTACAGATAACACACATGCATTAGCCTCAACAACAGGACTTAAACCAATGTTCGACATAACAGGTAAAGAAGCACACAAAATAGGACTCGGGGAGCCCACATCAGTAACCGGTGGAACAAAAGGTAAGGCATTAGGGGATAAAACCGAATCAGCCACCACAGGGCTATCGACCACACCCAAAAAGACCTCATCCACCTCAGCCACTGAAGGCAAAGCATCAACCGTCTGATCATTAACAATAATTTCACCATCTAAAACTCCTCGCTCCAAAACAACAACACCCTTATCCGCAGAATTATCACAAGCAAGAGAAATAATAGGGACAGAGGGAGAAACAGGGACAAAGGGAATCACCTGGGGGACAGAGTTAACAACCAGAGAGGATTTGGAAACAAGCTTATGACAATCCAATTTCTTATGACCTAAAGCTTTGCAAAGAACACAAAAATTAGGCATACCCTCAAAAATAACTTTCTGCACATACCCCAACTTCTCTGGACCCAACCAAACATAATCGGGGTAAGATTTCGTTACATCAATTTCAACAAGAACACGAGCAACTGAGGGACGGGATCCAGATGCCGTAGCATTGTCAGTTTGAATCGGCCGACCAAAGATCGAATCCAACCCAAACAGGATTCGGGAAGAAAAGAGATGGGGATGTAAGCCCGGAAAAGCAAGCCAAACAGGGACGATCGAAGATTCCTCCGACAAATCCAGATTAGGGGACCATTTTATGAATTTCATAAAACAACCATAAACAAAGTAAGATCGGTGAGCAAAAACCCTAGCATAATCCAGATCATTGGCAAGCTTGATTAACACATTAGCTTGATCCAACAAAGTAACTGAAAAATCCCTAGTCAATTTCAGATTAAAGAAAAACCTACGGATAAAATCTAACGATGGCCGTTTAAGTGGAAATTTCCCTACCAAAGCAAACTCAAATGGCTTAGCAAGATGCAAAAACTCTTCTTCAGAAAACCATAGTGTCGGCATACCTCGAATCGAAGAAATACGAAAAGCCGGAAAACCATTCGCCTCATCGGAACCAGATAAAACATCTTTGAAGGATTTAGATTGCTTACCCGCAAGAAAGCCAGGGTCAAGCAATTTTTTCGCCATAGAAAACGTACCGCCGACAAGAGGCAGAGGCGGTCAGGGCAAAAGCCCCAAAAGGGCGTAAACCCTAGCAGACGAAACGGAGTGGAGCGGAGGCGGTATTGTAATTGTCAAATAATGATAATTTTTATTATCATCAAATATAAATGTTCCAACATGCAATAAAAACGATTAGACTTATATAAATCATATGACAATTTTTTTCATTCATATATGATATGTTGAAACTCTTTTGTCTATTTTTAAGGAATTGATATTTTTTATTACAACTACATATCAACTACACAACAAGTCATGTTATCTATCTTTGTATATATTGCAATATAGCTTTTCTGTTGGTTTGTATATATTGATCAAAATGATATAGACGTCCGCATGAGAGAAATAAGATTCTTTTTTTTTCCTTTTGCTCTCTCCAGTTCTTCCCTCATGCTCTGATCATGCTTTAACATGTTCTTAATATGGTATCACGGTTATTATAACTTACATTATCAAGACCAGACATCGTATTTGCAGTTCACAAGCTCTGTCAATTTTTTGCCCAACCACATACACCTCATCTTGCAGCCACCAACTTCGTCCTCCATTATCTCAAATCAACATCATGACAAAGAATTTATTTTTCCAAAACTTTCACATATAAGCTCAAAGCTCTCTCAGATGCTGATTGGGGATATTGTCTGGACACCAAAAAATATGCCAGTGACATTTGCATCTTTCTAGGAAGGCCATTGGTATATTGGAAATCCAAAATGCAAAACACGGTTTTTTGCTGTTCAGCTGAAACATAGTATGGTTCGCTTGCCACAACTATTAGTGAATTAACTTGGATAGCGCAACTCTTAAAAGACCAAGAAGTACACACACAAACTCAAACTCTTGTATTCTGTGATAATCAAGTTTTTGTCCATATTGGCACTAACCCAACTCTTCATAAATAAACCAAATTAAGACATCGAAATCGATTGTCACTTCATTCAAGACAAATTCACAAATGGTTTCATCAAGTTCTTGCCAATTCGGTCCTTGCATCAATTAGCCGACATATATATTTATCAAACATTTACCTCATGAACCTCTTTCAACACTTATGTCCGAGCATCAAGAATATATATATATATATATATATATGGTTAAAATCCACAGAAGGGGCCTACGCGTTCATAATCAAAAATCGGTTACAGAGTCCTTAAAAAGGCTCCACCAGCTTTCTACAGCTCAAAAGAGCTACAATCCAAAACGAAAATAAAAATCCTACAAGCCGGCGGATCCTTGAACTATGATTACAAAAAGAACCTAGAAAATACGGGCTATGCAGCGATAGCACCCAAAAAGGAGAGAACACTTGATCTTGTTAACTTTTCGCTCCTCTCTCCTGCAAAAAAACACTACTAAAAGGCAAAAAAAATAACCAGAAAATAACAAAACATACCTTTTGAAAATTCTATCCCCCAAGCAATAGTACCTGCAATGAGAACTCAAAACAACCATAATATCACAAATAACCAAAAACACCATATAGAAACAACTTTCAGAAAGAGCAAACCTGCGCTTCGGAACACCATTTAAATTCTGCCAAACAATTTTGCAAAAATAATTGTTACCAAATCTGCTCTTACCAGCCAAAATAGCCTCTAACTCCAAACAATCAAGGCCAAAACCCCCATCACCAATATTACCACCCATGGAAATCACACAATAGACCTTATAACAACAATCAAAAACCCAATGCATAACGTTCCAAAAGCCCTTAATCCTCCAGAAATACATCCAACATATACCATAGATCTTACAATAATTCATAACCACCTTCGTCCCGACCACATAAACAGCCACCAGAAAGACAATCATGAAATACTCCCCATCCTGTAACAATGCAAACAAGTAAAAAAGAACCAGAATCTTCAAACTAAAACCCAACCAGAGACACCCCATACCAGGCTAAAAAAAACCACTGAAAAACCAACAAACCAGTCCAGCAGTCACCCATCACAAGGGTAGACAAAAAAAAAAACCTCCACCACAGTTCAGAAAACCAATAGAGGAAAAAACCCCAACACCACCAGCTACCCATCCTCAAAGAAAACAGCCAACAAAGACAAAATAAACAAGACCAAAAAACAACCAAAAACAGCTCAACCATGTCTGATGTAATGTAAAGAACACTTATCCATCAAAAGCATCCCTTTGAGAATAGGGTCAACGTTAGTAATATCCAATTCCTCATAATCCTCCATCAAAGAACCCTTTTTTGCAAGCCAATCCGCGCACCCATTCCCTTCCCGGTAGATATGAGAAATTTTGAAATTTAATAAGTTCAACCTCAGCTTAATAGTTATAAAGAGATAAAACAAATGAACATTACCAATATTACCTTTGCCCACATTTTGAACAATAAAAAGAGAGTTCACTTCAATCCAAACATTGTTAAAACCCATTTTTAAGCAGAGATTTAAACCAAAATGGAGAGCCTGTAACTCAACAAAAATAACATTCCGCTTAAGCACAGGAGCAGCAAAAGCTACTAAAATTTCACCACAAAAATCCCTAATGAGCCCACCCGCTCCAGCTTTTCCCCTATCAACTGAATCGTCAGTATTTAATTTCACATAAGGCGGTTTAGGTTTAATCCAATAAACGAAAGAATCCAGAATATTAACCACCGTCGTATCTAAATGAATATCAAACACCCCAGCTAAAACTGCATGCTTCGCAAAAGTCTTGCTCGAAATCACATTCAAATTAAAAAGCTGAGACACCTTTCTCTTAATATTGTTAATAATAAGAGTAGGATCCATCTTGATATTATCATGTTTAGCCTCATTATGAGCTTTCCAAATATACCATAAAATCAAAATAGACAAAAAATTCAGGATATGGCCTTTGATAGGAATAAACCAACTTTCAAGCATAGAAGCTAAGCTGTTCTGATACATGCTCACATTTTGATTAGTAATACCACTAAAATACAACCAAACCTTTTGCGCCACCAAACCATTAATAAACAAATGATCAATATCTTCATTATTCGAGCAACAAAAACATTTAGAGGCTAAAGTAATACCTTTTTTTGAAGCAAATTATCCACAGGGATATAACCTTTAATGCTTCTCCAAGCAAAAATCGAATAAGTAATAGGAAAAGAACTATGCCAAATCGCCCTAAATAAAATAGATTTTTGGGCAGGCATCCTGAAATTCTCCCAAATATTACTCATTTGAAACTTACCATTAGTAGAAGCAGAACATAAAATAGTATCATTGCAAGTAAGTTGTAAGGGAATATTCAAGATCATATCCACCATACAGTTAGGCACAAAATCTTTTAATTTATTCAAATTCCAACTATTGTCCAGCAAAAAAGAAGAAACTTTAATATGCTCAATGGTGTGAGTATTTAAAAGAGAGTCAATAGAAAAATCCCCTAACCACTTATCTTGCCAAAAATAAATATCTCCCTTTCCTAAGCCCCATTGGATAAAATTCTCAGCTTCCCATTTAATGCTACACAATCTTTTCCAAGTCTGAGAGTCGGCATTTTTAAAAGAACATAAAATTGGATGCATATTATGACAATATTTAACATTCATGTAACGAGCCCATAAACTGCTGTTAGATCTAAAAGTAAACCACAATTTATGAGAAAAAGCAATAGCGGTATCATTGATGTTCTTACAACCCAGGCCCCCTTCCTCTAAATGACCACAATTTTTGTACCAAGCCGCCCAATGAATAGCATTAGAATTTAATTTGGACCCCCAGAAAAATCTGTTAATCAATCTCTCCATTCTAGAACAAATAACAAAAGAAGGCATTAAAGTATGAAAAAGATAAATCAGAATAGAGTTCAACACAGATTTAATAAGAACTAAACGACCTCCAAAAGAAAGAAAATTGTAAGACCAACTGGCCAACTTCTTTTGAATAATGGTAAAAATATCATCAAAAAGGAAATTCCTCTTTTTACCTTTATAAATAGGCGTACCCAAATATTTATAGGCAAAAGTTTAGATTTAAAGTCACAAACCCTTTGAATAGCATTAATCCTATTTTGATTTAAAGACTTACCAACAATAAAAGTGCTTTTATCAGTATTGAAAGCAAGCCCACTACAATTATGAAAATTATAAAGAAATTTCATAAGAATTTTCACATTCTTGATAGCACCATTAGTAAATAAGATGAAATCATCAGCAAAACTCAAGTGAGAAATATTGAAACATCTTTTCGTGTAAAATCTAAGTTGGACATTCTTAGCAAAAAGATCTTCCAAACCTCTCGATAAATATTCCATAGCGATAATGAAAATAGCAGGAGAGATAGTATCACCTTGGCGAATACCTTTTGAAGATTTGAAAAAACCATGATTTCTACCATTGATAATAACAGAAAAGAAACAATTCTCCACACTGTTTTTAATCAACATAATGAAATTTTGATTAAAACCAAACAAAGACAACACCTTATACAGAAAATTCCAGTCCAGATTGTCATAGGCTTTAGTAATATCTAATTTAAAAATGGTGTTACCCCCCGTAATTTTATTATTAATCTCATGAACCATTTCTTGTGCCAGAAGAACATTATCACTAATACTCATACCTTTAACAAAACCCGTTTGATTCAAAGAAATAATTCTAGATAAGATATTAGCCAACCTATTAGCAATAATTTTAGAATTAAGTTTATTGAAAAAAGTGCAGAGGCTAATCGGTCTAAAATCTTTCCACGCATTGGCCCCCTCCTTTTTAGGAATAAGAACAATATTAGCAGAAGAAAAGAACTTCGGGTAGGGAGTACCTTCAAAAAAATCTTTGACAGCATTAACAACATCCTCTTTCACAATATCCCATGATTTTTGGAAAAACTTGGTAGTAAAACCATCAGGACCCGCCGTAGCTTCACCATTCATATCCTTAATAACATTAAAAATTTCAATTTCTGTAGGCAATTGACAAAGAAAACAGTTATCCTCCTCATTAATCAGCTTAGGAATAATCGAAGGATTAGTTAAAGGAATAATATCAGACTGATTATTAAACATATTCTCAAAAAAATCCACACCAGACTTACAAATAAGCTCATCCGTTTCCAACAAATTACCATCATTGTTCAAAATTTTATGGATTTTACTCTTCATCTTATTCTTATTAGCAATCACATGAAAAAATTTCGTATTTCTATCTCCCTCAATTAAAAATTTGGAATTGGATTTTTGTTTCCAAAATTCTTCTTCCTGACATTGTAATTAGGTTAAAACACTTTTAGCAGAGTTTAAATAACAACTATTGCTTTCACTAGGAATATCCATATAAACCCCTTCCAACTCAGATACTTTGGACTCAGCTTCAGTAATATTAGAAAAAAGATTTTTAAAAACATTTTTATTCCAGTATCTTAGACATTGTTTTAATCTAGACAATTTGGCCCACAATCTTAACATACCCGTAATGTTATTATCCGGAAAAACCGTCGCCTTCCAATTCATCTCAACCACATAATTAAAATTATCATGCATCATCCACATATTAAGAAATCTAAAAGCAAAGGATCGGAACCGGTCTTATTTTTAACATTAATATTTAAAAGGAGAGGGGCATGATCAGATAGCGTTCTACTCAAATGTTCAATGCTACACGAAGAGAATTGACATAACCATTCGTTGTTAAAAAGAAATCTATCCAAGCGTTGAAAAAGATTAGCTCTACACCAGGTAAAAGGACTACCACAGAAACCAATATCGTTAAGATTACAAACATTAATCATGTCATTAAATTCTTCCATAGCTCTACTATTAGGCCGGCAACCCCCCTTCTTTCAGTAGCATTGGCAATAATGTTAAAATCCCCTCCCACGCACCAAGGAGCATTAATATTAGCAAAAAAATTATGAAACTGCTCCCACAAATTAATCCGTTGAACTCTCGTACACGCAGCATACACAAAAGAGGTAAAACAATCAACATTACCGATGTTAATATGGCAATGAATTACTTGATGAAAATCAGCAACAATCTGTAATGAAATATTGCTATTCCACAATAACCAAATTTTATTGGAGCAATTAGCAAAATGCATAGAAAAACCCAAAAATTTTGCCACATCAGCCAATTTATCCGAATTAATCAAAGGTTCACTTAAAATAAGCAATTGAATATTATAGATCCTACACAGATTCTTAACTCTGAGTTTAGAATCCTTACCCCCAATACCCCTAATATTCCACATTAGAGCTTTAATCATTATTATTTTTTGAGGACGTATTAGCTCTGGTGGATCTAGGGGTAGCAGGACAGCTGTTTTTATAATGTTTACCTTTTTTCTTCCCTGCTTTCGAAACCCAATCATCCCTTTTAGAAACATTTAATTCCGGAGAAGAGGTAGACGTACCTTGATTATTCATAAGAGAGGTAACAACCTTAGAAGGAGGAATAAATTCACCTTCTTCATCTGATTCAACATAGTTATCCACATCATTTCCCGCTACATTACCCTTGTCCTGTTTAGCAATCAAAGAATTCTCAATAGCTACAGAGTTAGACATAATAGGCAAATTATTAAACATATCATCTACCATTATATAAAGCTTAGGGTCAGAAGAAGCAACAATATTAGAATCTTGAATCTTAAGAATCTGTTTAGAGATGCCAGGCTCAGATTCCATATCATTTAAAACAACCTTTTCATAAACATCTTCAACCATATTACCTCCATTCTGAACAACAATTTCCAATTAAGAACATATATTAGCCTGAAATCCCAATTAATTTAAATATAATTATTAATCAACTTTGCTTATTTTTTCTTTAACTTGATATCTGTCCCATCACTTAAAGATAAGTACCTACCAGACGTTTGCTGAATCAATTTATCAAATTAGTTAGAAAACAGAAAAAAAAAATTAAAATATATTTTAATCAAGATAAGCTATAAATTTTTTAAATTTTATTTTAAGTAAAATAGAATTTAGAAACAATATTATATCAGAATATTCTATTAAAAGTTTCATCAAAATAGATTTTAAAACTGTTGAATTTACTTTAAAATAAATATAGTATATATATATATATATATTTATTTTAGAATCTGATTAGGAGAGCTATTACATTTTTAAAAATTGTCTGCGAAATTGTTACGAGAAAGTAACCTAATCTATTTAGCTACAGAAATCTCTGAATTTTCTAAAAAAATAATGAGAAAGAAATAAAAGATTAGTACCAAAATAAAATTATCATTGCAATCTAAAAAAAACAGCTATAAATTTATACCAAACAATCACACAATAAATTTAATAAAAATTTAAAAATCATTTTATTCAAGAATTTAATTAGAATATCCAACCTAATTTGTTATTTATATATCAATTAATCTACCTCAAAATAAATTTAAAATTTTCAAAATTGTCCTTACAAAACTAGGGTTTTATAAGCTTTTTCTGTACTAAAAATTCCTTTTGGATTTCTAATAAACAAAGGACGCACGTCATCAAATCTCTCTAATCTCTATCTATTATTAAAGAAACCCCAGGTGTAATAACCTTAATGCTTAGCCATCTAAATACTGCTCACTGATCAACACATATTTTATAAATTTTAAATCCTAAGCCACATACTTCCGTTGACCAGAGTCCTGCTGACATGGATCGAAACTTGTACGGCACCACCATAGGAAAAGTCAAATCAATCATTTTTAAATATTTTATTAATTAAAAATAATATATATTAAACATTAAGGAAGAATGTGTGATTTTAAAAATAATAATAATTAGAATCATAATTTCTATCCTAAAAATTGTGAAGAATTAATATTTTATCTTATTTAGTATATATGTTCTAAAATTAGAATTATATAAGCCTTCTCGTTACGTTTAGATTTTGTTTGGGATGATTTTATTATTATTTTTTAAAGTAATTTTTTAGTAAATAATTTTTTTTACTAAAAAATTATTTTAAAAAATTGTTAGAAAGCTGTATGGATTAAAACCTTAATTAATTTCTTTGTTATAATTAATTTTTTTATTACGTATGATAAAATTATTGAAATTTTTATGGGAATTATGTAATTTCTTAGTGATTATTTTCTTTGCTATCATTTTCACTAGGTATTATTGGTGGAGCTAAATAGTGGTTGATCTTCTTAATTTCATCATGTAGCACATTTTCAACATTTCATTGCCAATGTTCTTTCTTTGTACCAATCTCATTTTTCATTGAATTACTTCTCTTTTTATCTTTTTTTTTTTAATTATGTGTGTACATATGCAATTTCACAAGTTGGGATTCAATCTTTTTAGTAAATTTTTTTATTAATGCAATTTTGAATTTTGTATTTTTGTTAAAAAAATAATTTTGATGTTTAGATGATAATTAATAGTGTGATTGTGAGTTTAAGAAAATATATGTGAAAATAAACTAAAAGAAAAAGAACTGTTATGCTTATGAGTTATGACTTTGAAAATAAAAGTGTGCTTCTCTTTCTCTCTTTATCAATAGAAAGAGGAGAGGAGTTCTCAATCCCATTCTATAGGAAAAACCATTTGATTGCTTTACGTTAGATGATATAATTTGAAAAATAATAAATTTTATTAAATTTATCTTTTTTTTTTAACCAAAAAGAAAAATTTATTTCAAACACTAAAAAGAAGATACAAAAAAGCCCAACAAAAAACTTAGCCAAAATTACAAAGCAACAATCATAAAAAAAGAAACAACAAAAGATGAGAGGGCAAAAGCCAGCAGAGCATAGTCATTGACAAGAAAATATCTGCACCACCCCGAGCTAAACAAGGGTCATCCAGAGGAGGAAACAAATAACAGCCGACATAGCGCCAAAGGGCCAATCAAAATCTCATAATCCAGACCAAGCATCATCAGTAGCTGCCAACAAGTCAACCAAGTGGGAACAGAAAGTTGCCACATCATTGCTCATACCACAAAACACAAATCAAAGATAGAAGCCAACCCAAATGAAACAGATCCCAACAATGATAAAGAAGACCAAATACAAAGAGAAAATCATTTCTTTTTATTAAATTTATCATTTAATTGAATGTTTTTAAAAATTAGGGCTATCTACATGCACATAAAAAAATATTATCTATTTATATTTATACATTTAAATAATTATATTTACACGTATGACATTTTAATGTCTAAATTGTATCAAAATTAATGCATAAAAAATATATTTTATTTTAAATAAATTAATATTAGCAAAACTTTTGATATGATTTTAAGATCCGACTATTATAAAAATAAGTATAAAATTTTAAGTGTTAAATACGTAAATATATTAGAATTTAGTGGTATATATGTAAGCCTTAAAAATTAATATAAAATTTCATGAGATGAATATCAATATATAAATTAAAGTTAAATAGAATTCAAATTGAAATTCTTAACAAAGCTCATGAAATTAATTAGCACCCGTGTACCTTTTAACATCCGTATAAATGCCTTGACATTAGTACACATAAACATAATTATGGAGACTTTCTACGTTGGGTATAAAGTGATAATGATTATTCATTAATCGTTAATTAAATAAAATTATTATTAATATACAATACTAAATATTAATTTTTTTTAATTTAATGACAACAAATCTTTTCCTTTATATATTGGTTTAATATGAATGGAAATAGACAAATTTGAAACGCATGTAGCAAAGTAGAAGAAAAATGGCTCATTTGAATGCTACAGTACCTTATCGTTAGAGCTGGTAGTCATAGTTAGGGTTGGAGGCCAACTCATAACTCAATTAAGCTCGCTTTTCAATTCTAAGTTTGATTTGGAGAATTAAAGCCCCTTTCAAAATAGAAATTTTCGATAAATTAATATTAATTTAATTTTTGTTTGGGGCAGCATCTTTATTGTTTTCTAAAATAATTTTTTAGTATAAAAATTTAAACTTAAAAAAATTAATTTTAATTAACACAATGAAAAGGAGATATCTTCAATCCATGGAAGGTCTGATCATTTTCTGAGTAGTTGGGTTCATACTCGCAAGGAAAGAGAGATGTGGACTGTGACTTCATCAAAGAAAAAAATTCATACATCTTGTGTTGTAGATAATTTTTGCTCGTTATTGCAACAATAATTTCTTTGATTATCTTACTGAATCTTGTTGTTGGTTTTATAGAGGTTTGAGTAAGTGTTGGAGGACTAATGTAAATGTTCATTTTTACCATCATATATAAATCTAGCTTGTTTTATTTTGTGTTTTGGTTGGGGTTTGTACAGGTAATCTTCACTACTATGTCTAAATCCTGTTACTTTATTTATTCCTTTACTTTAAGTTTTGTATAGGTCCATCAACATCTTAAGTTTGGGTTTCATCAATGCTTTAAGGTGGATGTATCTTTTTTGGGTGGTGGCTCGTGGCCCTCCTTTACAACCTTTTCCTTCATGTTAATGTACTAAAGGGTCCATTGGCTCATTAGGAATTTTTTGATTTTTTACTATAACTTTTTTAGCAGTATGGAGCATTTAGACCACTTAAGGATGTATAATATTTTTTGAATATTAATGCATAGGTCCTTTATGTCTTTAAGGGGTGGGGTTCTGCTTCTTTTGAAGTCTATTTTCTGGGTGTTGTTTGTGTTGTAGATTATTTTTTATCGTTATTGCCACAATAATTTCTTTGATTATCTTACTGAATCTTGCTGTTGGTTTTATAGAGTTTTGAGTAAGTGTTGTAGGATAAATGCAACTGTTCATTTTTACCATCATATATAAATCTAGCTTGTTTTATTTTGTGTTTTGGATGGGGTTTATACAGGTAATCTTCACTACTATGTCTAAATCCTGTCACTTTATTTATTCCTTTACTTTAAGTTTTTGTATAGGTCCATCAACATCTCAAGTCTGGGTTTCATCAATGCTTTAAGGTGGATGTATCTTTTTTGGGTGGTGGCTCCTGACCCTATGTTACGATCTTTTCCTTCATTTTAATGTACTAAAGGGTCCATTGGCACATTAGGAATTTTTTTTATTTTTTTACTGTTACTTTTTTAGCAATAGGGAGCATTTAGACCCCTTAAGGATTTATAATATTTTTTGAATATTAATCCATATGTCCCTCTATAGGTTTTAACAATGTATACATATATGATTTTATTTGATAAAATTCCAAATGAATTGATATGTGCATAAGTGAATTAGTGATGTATTATTTGAATCAAAGAATTACATACATAAGGAACTTTTTTTTTTCCAAAGTCTTTATATTACCTTACATACATAAGGAACTTAAGGATATGTGTATACAATTATTCGGCACCCTCAATTGATTTTATTTACACTTCTTAAATGGCTAGAGAGTTGTGCTCACAAATCAATGTTGCACAAGGGTGTCCATATTTTACTAGGAGGTGTGCCAATAGGTTTTCTTTCCAAAGAACACATAACCTCAAACTTCTTAAGTTTAGTGACGACTACTAGGACTTTATCCAAATGATGATACAAAAATGATCTACAAACTTAAAAGATTTTAAAGATTTATCAAACAACAAGTTGCAAGTCAATTTAAGAAATAAGCAACTTAAGTCCAATTCCATTAGTAAGATGTAGTCCCACTTTCACATATTTATACTCGACTTTGTTATAAGAAGCATTAAATATAACTTAGAGTGCATGGTTTAAATTACATCTTCGAGATCATTGTGAACTAGATTAACTCCATTGTTATGCGCCTTAATATGTTATTAGTATCCTTAGGCTTCAATAATTTTTGCTTCTATTCTCATTATCTTTTGCTTTAACATGAAATTCAAGCTTACAGGAAATATTCCAAAGGGAGAACCCTTACTATTTTAGAAGCCGTCAATTTTTTTAATTTTGCCGCCGGTAATTTCCTGCGATGTTTACCATCGTTACTACACCTGTTGTTCCCGACGGTTTACTCCCGGTATTAGATTTATTAATTTCTTACTGTTTTAGCCGTGGGAAAACAACCAGAAAATTGCTGTTGGTGTTTGTTTCCTACGCAGTTTATTCCGACGGTTTATTAGCCGCCTGAATTTTTTAAAACCTTCAAAAATTACCACCGGTAATTGACAATTTTTCTGAAGTTTGCATGCACTTCCTCTTGTAAAACTTATGCCATTTCCCAAGTCCAATTGAATACTAAGACATCTTTACCCTATTCCTTAACAAATACTTTCAATCTATTAATTATAAAAATGTAGAGCTCAATATAAAAAATAAATTCCAAATTTCCTCCAATGTCCTCAATAATATTTGCAATATCAAAATCCTAACCATGCTGTTAATGTTGATTGATTAACTATTCTTCTCTGTGGTTGTTGAATCTTATTTGTCTGTTGTTGCTCTTTATCTTTCTTCAATTGATGATTTAAATATGAAAGTTATTCTATGGCCTCCCTCTGCTCCTCGACAAATTCAAGAAGCATATTTTATCACTAGTTCTAGTCAGATTGATATTGTATAAGATATATTCAACTTTATTCTCGTCGTAGCTTCTTTATTTGATATTATTAAGCCTTAATATTATTTATCTACATATGATCATTTCTAATTAGCTTTTGCAACTTCATTTATTAGATTTGTTGATAACATTCCATTGGAGAATCAAGAATACTTCACATAACATATCAACATACATCATAGTATGTGCAAATGAATTATAACATTATAACAAAAAGAGCCTTTATCAATGACGAATTTGATTTTCTTCCTCTAAAAAATTTAAAATTAATTTATTTAAACAATTGCCCTTTCTGCAATGGGAGCTTGAAACATGAATCATGAATGAATGCTTACTCGGCGTCCATAATGCCATGAAATATGAGATAATTTCAACCCACAAATCTAATATAATTTATCATTTTATGATATATATTTCTCTTAGTACGTAGGACTAGGGGTGTCAATATTTGACACGACACGAAAACCCGACTCGGAAAATCCGGGTTGAACCCGACCCGATTTCAAAACGGGTCGGGTTCGGGTTGACCCGGCGGGTTGTCGGGTCAACCGGGTCAACCCGCCAACCCGTTTAATTCGAAAAATTTCAAATCCCACCTCTGCCCGCTGCCCGCCCGCGCTGCCCGCGTGCCCGCGCCCGACCGTGCCCGCCGCGCGCCCTCGTGCCCAGCGCTGCCCAGCGCGCCCGCTTGCCCGCGCCCGACCTTGCCCGCGTGCTAGCGCTCGACCACGCCCGCGCTGTCCCGCTCGCGTCCCCCGCCGTCCGCCGCCGCCGTTCCGGCACCGGCCACCCAAATCGGGTCGGGTTGTGTCAACCTGGCAACCGACGGGTCGGGTCCGGGTTCGGTTTTCCGACCCGTTTGTCTACCCGGGTCGGGTTAGGGTTGACCCGTTTGAACCCGGGTCAGTTCTGGGTTCGACCCGAACCCGACCCGTGACCCGAAATTGACACCCCTACGTAGGACCAACAATTATATTGAAAACTTGTAACTCATTTAATAAAGTATGGAGTCATAGCAATTTTAAAATCAAGTTTAATTATTTGTTTGTTAGAATGGAAAAAAGTCTTTTGGAACATGAGAAGGCTAAAGATAAATAAGAAAGAAACTATAAATTTTATTTCTCACAATTTGGCTTGATACAAACTCAAAGATATCAACACTATTTATGCTAGTAGTACACAATTAAGATTATGCCAACATTGTACCTACTACAACATGGATATCTCCAGATTAATTCCAATGCTTAATATTATAGGGGTGTCAATACTTGACACAACACGAAAATTCGACCCGAACAAGACCCGAAAATTTCGGGTTGGACCCGACCCGATTTCAAAACGAGTCGGATTCGGGTTCCCGTGTTCGACCAATTTGAAAAATGGGTCGGGTTCGGGTTGACCTGATGGGTTGCCGAGTCAAATCAGAAACTCGTTTAAAATGATTTACGCGTGCTACCTGAGGCTGCCGCACCTGCCAGCGAGCCCCCCGAGGCTACCTGCACCTGCCAACTGCCTCCTGCGCGCTTGAGGTTGCCCGCACGCGAGAAGCCTGCCCATTCGCGCCTAGGGGTGTCAATATTTGACACGACACGAAAACCCGACTCGAACCCGACCCGAAAAATCTGGGTTGGACCCGACCCGAATGCAAAACGGGTCGGGTTCGGGTTCCATAAATTGACCCGTTTGAAAAACGGGTCGGGTTCGGGTTGACCTGACGGGTTGCCGGGTCAACCCGTTTGACCCGAAACGGAACCTGTCCGAGCCAGCCCGCGATGCGCCCCGCGTTGCCGGCGCTCCGCCAGCGCTGCCGCGGTCGCGCGGTCGCCCCGACGCTCCGACGCGCGAGCGCGCTTCGCCCGCGCTCGCGCGGTCGCCCCGTGCGCTTCGTCCGCGCTCGCGCGGTCGCCCCGCGCGCTTCGGCCGCAATCCGTTCCGTGTCAGGTCAACCCGACAACCCGCCGGGTCGGGTTCGGGTTCGGATTTTCGACCCGTTTGCCTAACCGGGTCGGGTTAGGGTCAACCCATTTGAACCCGGATCAGTTCCGGGTCCGACCCGAACCCGACCCGTGACCCGAAATTGACACCCCTATTCGCGCCTACCTGCTCGCGTCTGCGTCTGCCCGTAGCCCGCCGCCGGCCGTCCTGTGTGCCCCCCGCCAGCTATTCCGCCACCCCTCTGCGCCAGATGCGGAACCGTGTCGGGTCGGGTCAACCCAGGAACTCGACGGGTTGTGTCCAGGTCTGAGTTCCTGACCCGTTTACATATCCGAGTCGGGTTAGGGTCGACCGGTTTGAACCGGGTCAGTTCCAGATTAGACCTGAACCCATCCCAAAATCGGATTTTGACACCCCTACTTAATATAAACTTTGGAAAGGATGCCTCAATGGCCCAAACTCTTGACTTGTGAGAATTTTCTTCTCATGGAATATTTGCGTAGCTTAATCTAGATGAAAGAGAAGTAATATTATTCCATGCGTTTGCAGCCACATTACATTTTGGACTTTTGTGAATATGCATGGCATGCAATATTTTCCATTGACTTCTCCTTCAAATGCTTACGACGAGTTGATATTAGTTATAAAATCACAAGTTTCAAATCTATGGATTTTTATATAAGACTGAGGATTTTAATTTGTGACCATGAAAAGTTTTATTCGATACTGTACCAAAAGTTTATGGGCATATTTAAGAAATAAAAAATAATAATAAAATTAAAGTTTCGATACTGTAACAAAATACTTAAGAAAATAATAATAATAAAATTAAATTGAAAAATAAAAAATTAAAGAAAAAGTAATAAAATTAAAATGCTTAATTAAGTCGTGAATGACGGCCTCTTAGCCCTCTTATTACAGTCAATATAATAATAATTCGGTTGCAGGAGAAACAGACGTGACATCCTAATCCCATGCATTTGTACTTCGAACAGTAATATTTTTCTAAAATAAATAAATTTGGTTCAATTAATCTTAATTTTTAATGCAACTGTCACATCGAAAATATTCTAAGGCCGGTAATAAACAGTCCCACATGCATAATTTTTCAAACCTAATCAGTTAATTAATCTGCTGCAATGTGACAGGATTAGTTATATTAAATATTTGATTAAGACTAATATACGTTAAAACATAATTAGTGAACAGATTAGGACATTGCGTTTGGTTTTCTTTTTCTCGCAAGACATAATTAGCCTCACCAATTAAGTTTATCACTGAATTATTAACTTACTGTTATTAATTCATGCAGCACGTAAACTTTAATTTAGTGGTTGGAAGCTCTTGCTTCTATCAAGAGGCCATGAACTCGAATATTCGATATCTTACGTATGAGATCGAGAGAGTATGTGACTTTATGCTTAATTTCACTCAAAACCTTTAAATCATATTATATTAAATCTAAATTTTCATTTGGGACGACTTTTTTATTGCTTCTTAAAGCAGCTATTTAATATAAGAAATAAAATTTTTGTACTAGAAATCTGCTTTAAGAAACAGTATGAAAGTCGTCCAAAACGAAACTTACGTCTCATCTAAAGTGGCTAGTATGCTTCTCCATCAAACGATCACTTTGTGGAGATTAAGAACCATTTCTTCATCTCCAAGCAATCTAAGAAAGATAAATTCAAATTTTCAGGGGGTATTTAATTATCAGTTGAAGTTGAATAACAATGATAAATTTATAAATTTTATCTTTCAATTGATATGATCAGAGGTGTTTTAACTCGTTAACGATTATCATACTCACTCATTGTAGGGATCTTACTTTTTTTTTCGAAAAGACAAGGAACAATATGCCTTCAATGTGCATAAAGGAAAAACAAAAAAATAATAATAAGATGATAAGTATTTTTATATATGTTACATGGAGGGATTGCAATGAGCAATGTGCATGCTTGTCCATTTGCCGGCTAGATTTCTTGAAGAAGTTATGATTGTTCAATATAATGTTGAGTAAACCACAACAAAATGGAAGCTATATGTAGGAAGAAGAAATGTTAATGAATATCGTAAGGAGTATAATTAGTTGAAAGAAGAGATCACTTCTGTTCTATTTCTTCAAAAAAATTCAGAGTGAATTTTTTGTTGAGGTGTGATTCTATAGTTTTTTTTTTCGGTTTTAGGTTTTTCTACGATAAACCCTAGTGTTCTTTCTTTCCACGCATTTTCTCTTTATTGTAATTTGCTTCCCCAACAGTTGTATAATCACTGCCAAATAGCTTTCTAGTTGATGATATTAACGACGACTCTTCAACATTGATTAAAATCGCTGCTAAAGCTCTTCAAAATCGTGAAGAAAGTCCTTATTCTTGATAGTGATGGGCAAAATATAAAGTTCAGAAGAAATATCAAATATAATTCTAAGCGATTGAAACTTGTAGTTCTATGAGATTACTTAATCATAAGTACTTTAATTTAACTATAAAAACAAATACATAATCCGTACGTCATTAATCATTTTAATTTTCTTTGCTGATAGAAAACAGATGTGCTAGAAAATGGACGCAACTTGAATTAATTTCTTTAATTATAGTTAACGATTGGAAAAAATGTATTAGAGGATCATTTGAACAAGCCATTGACAAAACAATCGTTTGCATAGAAATTTTAGAATGTCGCAATCATTGTTAGTATCTTATACTATTACTCCTATTGGTGGTCTATATCTTATCGATGATAATTTTCTTAGTACTAAAAGTTGGTTGGTCAGCTGAATTAGTGGGATATTATATTTGTTTTTTTATTGTTGGTATGAAGCAAAAGAGGAATAAAAAAAAAATTATGAGGGATTGGAAATACCCCCAAAATCATTAATTCCTTGCATTAGGGTGATTTTGAAAACCCATTCATCGCTTGCTTTCAATTTTCGCTTGTCGCCCGTCGCTGTTGGCCACTAGCCGTTCGCAACCGCTCACACCCGTCCTTATCTGTATATTCTTGCTTTGGAAATATATCATAATAATAAAAATAATAATGTTTTTAGTTTGCAACCAATCAAATAATTTTTATACATATTTCTAATATATATAGGTTTTGTTTGAGATAAATTTCTTACTGCTTTCAAAAAGAATTTTATAATAGAAAAAATTTCATCAAAAAAAAAAAAAAAAAAAGCCTTGGAAATGCTTGCATTTTTTTTCTTTCAGAGATAAAAAATAGTCTCACGTACTATAAACTGATATAAGATCAGTAATAGAGCTTAATAACAGTCATTTGTTAAAATAAGAATCAAACAAAATAAACGCCTGATTTTTATTCAAGAAAAGAGTAACAGTGCGAGGGATAAAGATAAGGCGGATGATCTTACACAGAGCTGAGGGATAATTAAACTATTGGATCAAACCTAGTTCATATTTTAGTTGTTTTGGGTGATTTTGATTCTGTAATTGTTCTCCGTGGTTTGGCTATGGCTACTCATTCCATGTTTTGCAATTAGCTTTCCCTTTTGAATGCTTGATTCTATCTCTTGCTTCGTTCTCTACCTGACTGTATTTGTCTGGCTCTTTGGTTCTCTCGCTCAAAAGTTTATGGATATTCTCACTCGCCAGCTCGTATGGGAGCTGGATGAGAAGAAACTCTCATGTCCGGCGCAGTAAATACAAGTCATTATACAGTCACTGAAAGGAAGATCAGGGAGGCTACCCTACACAGAGACAGAAAAGGCACTAGCTGAGGATCTAAGGTTTTCATTGACCAGCCATCGAAAAGTGTGAAAAGTCTTTTACACGTTTATCCTCGAAAAAGGAGAAAGAATTTGCTGAGTTCTTGTTTATCCTCGAAGCTGGTCGGCTTCGGGTCCAGAAAATCGGGTTCGGGTTGATCTGAATGGAACACGGTTAATTCGGGCTCGACCCGACCCCGACCCGTGACCCGAAATTGACACCCCTAAGCTGCGTTCGAATAGCTATGATGAAGGGTAAAGCATCTTCCCATTGTTCCTAATGGACGGTGATAATTTTTCCCTTAGCTTGAGTTCCACCCTCTCGCTAGAAAAATTATTACGTGCGAACGTCAAACGTTATCCAGAAGCGAATCATGGCGTGCCACAACATCTTTTTTGTTGTGTACCTGGGTGATTTCACGTGCTCTGATTAACCTCCAAAATAAGTTTGGTATCCCCACAGAATAATCTCTAATCTCACAATCTCCTATTTCTCTTTCTCGTCATTTGATTCTTTGTCTGGCTCTCAGTAGTTTTCTTACTTCAAACCCACAGTTTCTGCAGCTACGCTTCTTATTATGACAGTATTATATCAGGTTTCATTAAACTTTATTTCTTTTTTACTTTCTTGGACAGAAATTTTTTTGTAGTCTTTCTTTATATTATTAAAATAAATATTAATAAAAAAATATTTTAAAAAATAGCATGGTCGCTACGTAAGTTGCTAGAAGCTGCTGATGACAGGACGGCCAAGAGGCACGCAATAATTTAATTTTTCCTTTTCTATTTTTTCGTTTTTTTATTTCTTTTTTTTAGTTTTCGACTTTTTATTTTCATTTTTTGTAAATATATAAATTTTTTTATTTTAATTTTTTTCGTTGTCTTATTTCGCTTTTTTCCTCTTTTTAATTTACTTTTTATAGTTTTTCAAATCATTTTTGAGTTTTTTATTTTATAAAAACTATTCTTTAAAAAATTTACTAAGAATTTTAATTATAATTATAAATTTATAAATACATATAAGAGACTTTATTTTATAATTTTATAAGTTAAAAATATTAAATGTATATTTTTTATTTTAACTATAAAATATAATTTTTAATCATTTATAATAGAAAATTATTTTATAATTTTACTTATAACTTTTCTTTTTTTTTTTTTAATAAATTTTAATGACTATAAATTTATAAATATATACAAGGACATTATTTATATAATTTTATAAATTTAACAAATGTTTAAAATTTATAGTTAAAGGAAAAGTATGTATATTTAATATTTTTTAAAATTTATAAAATTATGTAAATAATTTCTCTTATATATTATAAATAGAATTAAAATTATAAGTAAAATCATACAAAATATTTTTTATAAAATAAAAACAAAAAAATGATTAAAAAGGAGAGAAAACTAGAAAGAAGAAAATTTTAAAAAGCTAAATAAAAAATGAAAATTAAAAAAATAACTAAAAAGAAAAATTTTTACTTCCTTAAACAAGCCGTGCTTGCTTGCTGACTAGTTTGTTTATCTTTTTTTTTTAAATTTATATTATCAGTTATAAATATATAGTTTAATTAAAATTTATATATAATTATAAATACAAAATACAAAACAACTAAATAAAAGAATTTAAAAAAATGAAAAAAGCGAAAAAATGAAAGAAAAAAAAAAAGGATGGCTGCGTCGTCAGCCTCCGGTCTCTGCCAAGATTTTAAAGCTAACTACCAACAACAAAATATTGAATTTTGATATCTTTTTTGAAATGTTTTAATTGTTCAAACCATAATTCAAAATAAATCTTGATATTCTCACACCCCAAAAAAAAATCAAACAAAGCTTAACGCCCTGACGTGCGGATATTTTGCATTAATTCAAACTTTTTATCAACACAAATTATTCAAAAAAAAAAAAAGAAGACCGGAATTTCTCGTAAAGAAAAAGTTTTGCAAAAGTAATCGAATAACGGTTTCCACCAAAGACCACTAACCAACGTAGACCAAAAAAATAATCAAAGGCCCTGTTCTCCTACGTATAACGTTGCATGGGCAGAAATATTTAACCACATGTTTAATTTCGTCCAAGTTCTTCCAACATGTTCTTCAAATCCAAATACTCAACGTTTCATTTCATTATTTCTTCTATCGATCGCCACCAACTTCTATCTCATACTTCGCCTATATAAGGAGATCATCTTATACTTCCTTACATCGCCATTCTTACAAACAGCTAGCTTTAGCTCTCCTCTAATTGCCCAAACCATTCTCAGCATACATGGCTTTCAATCTCTCCTTCTTCCTTCTCACGCTCCTCTTTGCCACCACTGCAAAAGCACTTTCCTGCAATCAAACGCCATTCCCTGAGCTCTGCACCTCCATGGTAGTAAATGAGAATGCTCAAGCCATTAATCTCCGTGAGCTGGCCATCCGAGCGACACTAGCCCGGGCCGAGCTAGCCCACCAGATCGCTTCAGAGATAGACATCTCGGCCTATGACCAGCCCACGAAGGCCGCTTGGGCCGACTGTCTCGAGCTCTGCGAGGACACCATCGCACAGCTCAACCGCTCTCTGTCTCCGACCTGTTCCCACGACGACTCCCAAACCTGGCTGAGCGCCGCCCTCGCCAACCAGCAGACTTGCCGTAACGGCTTTGCTGAACTCAACTCCTCCTTCCACTTTCCATCCTCCCCGTTCCAATCCCACAACATCTCCAACGCCGTCAGCAACTTGCTTGCCATTAACAACGCAGCTCATGCGGCCTCCTCGGCCAGTATTAATTCAGCTGGGGGGAACCGGAAGTTGCTCTCCAACGATGGAAAAAGCATGTTTCCGGCCTGGGTTTCGGCTGCGGACCGGAAGCTTCTGCAGTCGTCGACGGTGAACGCTAACCTTGTGGTGGCGAAGGACGGGTCGGGGAACTATGAGACTATTTCTGAGGCGGTGGCTGCTGCTGCGAAGCAGAGCAGCGGAACGTCGAGGTTTGTCATATATGTGAAGGCTGGTACCTACAACGAGCAAGTTCAGATCCCGGCGTCGGCGAAGAATTTGATGATCGTTGGCGATGGAATTGATCAGACCGTTGTCACCGGTAGCCAGAACGTCGTCGATGGCTCCACCACCTTCCGCTCGGCAACTTTTGGTGAGTATAATTTCATTGATCAGTTTTTGTTATTGAAATACATGAAAGAAACTCGCTTGCCAGGCGGAGGCTAATAATATTTTTCGTTGTCTTATAATCTATATTCCAATATTATTTATAAGATTTTTAATTTCAAATAATAATAATATTTGACTTAAATTTTTTTTTAAAATATATTAAAAAAAAACAAAACTTATTAAACCTGCTAATTTTTTTATTATAATCATTTGACCAAAATAAAAAATTTTAAATTAAATTTATAATCAAACCGGTCAGCTCATTAAAGATCGAATTGATTCATTGATTCCTAGATCAATGTTCTAATCTATTCTCCTTAGAAGCAGCTTTTGTGCTGAACCAAACTAGATAGAAAGAAAGCTGCTTCAAAAAACAGTAAAAAAGCAGTATTAAACGAAACCTAAGGCTTCATTTGGGACGGCTTTCTTACTGCTTCTTAACGCAGCTCTTTAGTAGAAAAAATAATAATTTTGTACTAGAGAGCTGCTTCAAAAAGCAGTAAAAAAGCCGTACTAAACGAAACCTAAGACTTCATTTGAAACGACTTTCTTATTGCTTCTTGAGGCAATTTTAAGTTAAAAATATTAATTTTTTACTAAAAATAGTTTTAAGAAGCAGTAAAAAGAGTCGTCCTAAATGAAGCCTATGTGACAGCTTTTTTACTGCTTCTTAAATCAATTTTTTAATACAAAATTTTAATTTTTATATAAAAGATTAGTTTGAGAAACAGTAAAAAAGACAAACTAATTTTTCTGACCGTGCAATTTTTTGTCTCGATAGCATATTGAATCCGCTCTAAACCCTAAACAAAAATCCTCTTATGAATATAAAGAATAAAATACATATTTCAATGGATAAAAAGAGGTCGTGTTGAATAATATTATTCTTACATGCAGCTGTGGTTGGTGACGGATTCATCGCACGTGACATAACCATCCAGAACACGGCGGGCCCGCAGAAGCATCAGGCGGTGGCTCTCCGGTCAGGCTCCGACCTCTCCGTCTTCTACAGCTGCAGCTTTAAGGGATACCAAGACACCGTCTACGTCTACAGCCAGCGCCAGTTCTACCGCAACTGCGACGTCTACGGCACCGTCGACTTCATCTTCGGCGACGCCGCCGTCGTCTTCCAGAACTGCAATATCTACGCCCGCAAGCCTCTTAGCGGCCAGCAGAACACCGTCACCGCTCAGGGAAGAACTGATCCCAATGAGAATACCGGAATCTCCATCCACGACTCCGTCATCGCCGCCGCCTCCGACCTCGCCCCCGTCCAAAGCTCCGTCAAGAGTTACCTGGGTCGCCCCTGGCAGCAATACTCAAGAACGGTTATCTTGAAGACTAACATAGGGAGCCTTATCGCTCCCGCCGGCTGGCTCGAGTGGAGCGGCAATTTCGCTCTCTCCACGCTCTACTACGGCGAATACATGAACACCGGCGCCGGATCCAGCACGTCCGGCAGGGTCAACTGGCCCGGATACCACGTCATCACCAGTGCTACCGAGGCCGAGAAGTTCAGCGTCGGCAGCTTTATCTCCGGCGATTCCTGGATTCCGGCCACCGGCGTTCCGTACACCTCAGGGCTCTGATTCGATTCGTACAATAGCATACGTTCCATTCCGCAGACGTAATCTTCCATCCATTCGTTGTTCGATTAGTTTATTTATGCGTGTAAGAAAATTAATTAGCATTTTTAATGTATGTGTAAGTACGCTTCATCTTATATATTAGTGATTATTTGTATTAAAATTAAATTCGTAAAAATTAATAAAATGGTTTATTGTGTTCTTATATGAATTTCTTGCAGCGATCGAACAGTTTTAAATTTGTACAATTAACTATTTAGGCTTAATTTGGGACAACTTTCGTACTGCTTTCTAAAACAATTTTTTAGTACAAAAAATTCAAATTCAAGAAATTTTTGCACTGAAAAGCTGTTTTAGAAAGCAAGAGAAAAACCGTCCTAAACGAAGCCTTAGACTTCGTTTGGGACGCGGCTTTCTTTCTGCTTCATAAAATAAAATTTTAGTACTAAAATTAGCTATTCCTAATTAACGAAGCCTTAATATAAAAGGATTTGCATGCTTTTTAGAAATTTAAATATGAGATTAATGACTGAAAATGACAATGGCGTTCAATGAAAGAGATAATAGAAGAAAAGGAAAAAGATGAAAAATTAGGAAAAATAAATTGTCTATATATTATGATAGGTAAAGTAAAATTAGACTGATAAAAGATGTGCATATATATAAATTTTATTTATGTCATTCAATAATTATAACACTTATTTTAGAGGCTCTAATTGGATAATACTAAGGCATTACTGATAATGTACATATAGATTGAGAGATATATATAAATTGAGATAATTGAATGAAATTGTGCAATTTGTTTTTAAAATTAAAAAAAAAATCAAATTTTATGCTAATTAAAATTCAAATAATTATTAATTAATATTTGAGACTCAAAATAATTATGAGGTCTAAGGAAGTCATAGATGAATTTTTAATCAATTCTATCCTTTAGCAACGGTTTTAATACCTGCTAAAACGCTGCTAAAACCTTCCTACAAAAGCACTTATAAAACCGCTGCTAAAGTTTTTCCAGCGAACATAAATACAACGGATTTGTAGCGGTTCTTAAACCACCGCAAATAATTTAGTATGTGTTTAAATAGTTGCAATAAATAAAAGTGTTGCGAAAACATGATTTATTATTAATTAATGAGCTTTTTTTATTAATAGTAATGAGCTTCCTCTTCTTATTACTTTTATTTAGGTTTACGTCATTGGGCAAAATAAATAAATAAAAGACTTTATCAATATGTTTGATTGATCATTTGTAAGTCAGCAACATCGGCTATCTTTCAGAGACTATATCAGCCTAAGCCTAATCCACACCTGTTTTTTCATTTTACTAAATGAAATTGGGCTAAGCCCTCATCATTTCATTTCCAATAAAAGCCTAAAATATTATGATTCTCCCATTAATATTAGAAAATATTCATCAGTAATGATTGATTTTTCTGTAATGAAGCATATTTAACTGAGCTATTATTTCACGTACTGAATTGAATGACTCGACGTCCCCCTCAATCATTCTTTATTTTATAATTTAGAGTCATAATATTTATAAAAATAGAAATAAAACAAAGATCTATATTAGAAATAGAGAAATTTCAAGGTCAAATTAATGTTTTGCAATTTTAGAGACCACAAAAAATATTTTTAGCTTGATATCAATAGTTCTTCAACGTGTAACTAATACGAAATGAACAAAAATTTAAGATAATGAAATCTAATTTTACTATACTACGCTTAGAAAAAAATATTATTTTAGCGATATATCTAAATAATATTTTGAGTTAGTAACATTAACAGTCTAATGTTTCGTTTAAATTTATAATATCAATACTAATTAATTACTAAAAAAATACTAAAAATACAAACAATAAAAATCCAAAATACTAATTAAATTTAATATTTAGCTCAAAAAAAGCACTTTTGAAAGTAGCTGAAAGCCTGAAACCAAGCAAAACAGAAAGCTGTTGCTACTGATCAATGAATGCTGGACTTCAGCTACAATTTTTATTTTTATTTTGTATTGACCATAAATAGAAATTGACATCTTCTTTAAGAATGAATATATTCCAAATTTTATAAATTTAAGATAAAAATAGTCATATTGATTTGATTCCGACAACAACAAAAATTAACTCATACACACTTAGACCCCGAATATTAATAGTTTTGAATAATTAGGGGGATTGAATGACCTTTTTTTTTTAATTACACGATCGTTGTTATCGAGAAATTATTTTGTACGGATGCCAAACACAGTTCTACATCTGAAGGCCAACTAGACGCAACTGCATCCGGATATCAACAAGAATGAGTCATGTCAACAATACTGAGTGCGGTATCGAGTAGTATCGAACCATGGTACCAACGTGGCTCATTTTGTTGGTCTCCTGATGGCATCCGGTATCCGCAAAAAACAATTAGATCGACCGACCAACCGGCAACCTGATCACCTCAAATTGTGAATTCATCCTTGCGGAGGCCCAATAAACTAAATAAACAAAATAAATAAATAAAATAAAATAAATCATTGATAGATCTATTCATGCCAGATTTAATTTTTTACTAAAATTTCATTTTAAAAAGAAATTAAAAAAAAATCATCTCAATGAACCTTCATACTTCATTTGGGACAATTTTTTCACTAATTTTTAAAGTAATTTTCTAGCATAAAAAATTTTAGTTCAAAAAATTTTTATACTAAAAAATTACTTTAAAAAATAATAAAAAAATGTCCCAACCAAAATCTTACTTTGATCTCTATATACTTTTTTAATTCACGAGTCAATTATGAAGTTGGATTACTCTCAAAAAATATATTGTCCAATAATCTATCAATATAACTAATAAAAATTATTTCAACCGAATGAGGGATTTTTCCTCTAGAATTTTCATATAATGTATTATTTATTTTTAGTTTTGTGAGGATTTTGGTTTTCATAACAAACATAAAAGTTTCCTCTCTATGCTGTTAACAATATTCTAACACAAAACAATACTAAAAATGAAATATTACCTCCCAAAAACCAATGTTAAATCATTTTTTCTAATATTTCACATATTAATAAGCATAAGATTGCTAGTTAATATCAAAATCCATTGTAACTGTTAGTTGAATGACTTAGGCTTCATTTGGGATAGCTTTCTTACTGCTTCTTAAAGTAATTTTTTAATACAAAATTTTAATTTTTGCATTGAAAAGCTACTTTAAGCAGCAGTAAAAAAACCGTCCCAAACAAAGCCTTAAGTAGTAATAAGAATGTTGTCCAAAACAAAACAAGTGTCAATAAGGAGATAAAATTATGTGGAGTCTGAATGCGTTCGAAGGCCAATCCGGCTGCGCCACATCATCTAATGCACTATAAATTAGGTGAACACATCCAGATTAGCCTCCAGAGACATCCAGACACTGCACGTAGTAATTTTTTGTCAATAAGAGCCAGCATGCCAGTACTATAATTGTCAGCCTTCCACAAAAGCAGCTTATTACGCTGCCATTCTCCAGTTTAAAGATAGTTGGGAGAATTGGCAATTTGTCATCTACTGAACTATGTGAAGACAGCCTGTTTAGATATTTTTTTGTATTGAATTAGGATGCTGATGCAGTCTAAACTACTTGATGCAACTAATAGAGCCCACCCTTGCCTGAATAAGACTGAACTGCACTTTGAATTTTGCACCAACGGTAAAAAGTGAAGGAAAATATAAAAAGCCAAAGAACCAGAACAATGGAGAGTTTATTTCTTATCTATTGATTTTATTCATCAAAAGATATATTGATGAAAGTATATAAGGTTGCACAAACGACCTTCATATATGTGGAGACATAATGAAATCAAATATATTCCCAGGCAAAAGGAATACAAAACTTCAAAATTGCATGGCAAATTCGATTAACTCGTCTGTTTGTGCTAAAAATAGGTAGAAAAACAGGAAGAGATTATTTATTTTGAATAAACTGAACAAGTTGTAGAAAACTTCCATGCTATTAATTAGGTGATGACAGTAGGTGCAGAGCGTCCTGTGAACTCTTTCATCTTGGAAAGTTTCAGTGCCACTTCCACCTACAATAAGAAATTGATAACAAGCAGAAATGAGGATACAATGAACATTGGTTCGTGGTAGAGAGCAAAAGAAGAGAAACTAAACAAGCTCAGCTTTCATACCAGAGGAGCTAGAGCTTCCTGTGAGTCCCTCGAACTCTTTGAAGAATCCTTCACATACTGCTCAATGTAGAGCCTAATTGTGGCACCTTCTGAGCCAGTTCCAGATAGGCGGAATACCTTCAAATTGGAGAAATCAGGGTGATATCAAAGAGGTTATCTAAACAGTTTATATATATATGAGAAGGGAAATAAGAACTTCCAGATTCTACAAAATTCTGGACGAAGTTGTAGAAGGTTTTGATATCAGCAACCAAAAAATATACTGAAAAGGAAGAAACATACCAGCCGGGAACCATCCGCAAACAAGAAACGGATTCCCTGGTGCTTGGAGACCGAACCATCCACCGGATCCTTGTACTCAAATTCATCAGCATCCACAACATCTGAGACATCTAATCTTATTGCCTTGATTATCCTGCAATAAGCAAAATAAATATGTTCTATGTTTAATTATGCAAGATATCACAGTTGCTACAACAAAGCCATTCGATGCATGATCTCAACCAAGCCATCGGCTTTGATACCGCTTTAAAAAGTGAACTGAGGGACCTTGAGTTGGATACGCAAGTGGTCAAGCTCATTTTCAATTAAAAAAATTAAACTTACGAGTGAGAGCCAATCACTTTTTCTATTTCTACACTAACTTATTTTAAAACTATCCATACTAAATCTAAAATTCCACATACCTTAACAAGTTTGAAGCCACAAAGAGGGTAAGTTTACCCAATTCCTACAGTAGCGGGGGTTTCATGCATTGGGTGCAATGTTAAAGGTTGAAAGTAACAAGGATCTTTGAAAGAGGAAATATTTGCATAGGCGTATGATAAGAAGTTTGTGTAAACTTTACTCATTAATCTAAAACGAACCAAGAATTACTTTTAAAAGCCCTGACATGACTCAAATTAGTATCAAGGCTTCCAGTTTGACACCACATGATTGCCTAGAACAACAAAATAAAAGCAGAGGACTAAGGGGGAATTTGTGTTTATTTACTTCTTTTTTTTTATTATTGTATGCTTTAAGCATGAGAAAAAGATTAGGGTTAGGGTTATGCAATGGATTGTGGCTGTTTTTGTTCTCGAAGTTTGGCGGATTGGGCTCTAGCAGTATCTAGGGATTGTGAGAGATAGAACCTCCTCTCGAGTTGAGGATCATTTGTATCTTGGTATTTTCCTTCCGTTATTTTTTATTATCGCAATAAAACTACTGTTTTTTTGGGTTTTTCTTGAAGTTTGGTGGATATTTCTCGTTGTTTTTGCTAAGATTGATAGGTTTTACTTGACATCTTCAAGTGTGTCCTATCAAATTGGTATCATAGCAGATTTTGGGACTATTTTTTGGCTATTTCTATGAAAAACAGCCGTTGTTTTTTGGGTGGAAGAGCTGTTTGCCATTTTTCGAGGTCAATATCCAATTTTTTTTGTCTACAAAGATGCGGGTATCGATGGCGACTAAGAAAGTGGATGCGTTGGAAGAACGCCTTGAAGAGGAGATGAGCCAAATGAAAGCAACGATGGAGAATATAATATCAACCATGGAAGGCCAAGTTTCAGATCTTCACGAGATGGTGTGAAGAAGATAATGAAAAATCAAAAGCAAACGGCGGCATCGGAGGCAAGGGGTCCGGTAGCGAGGAATATGAATTCTGAAATTTGTAGAAGGGAAAACGATGTGGAGATCATTGAGGAGAGAGATTGGAGGTATGGAGAGAGGCGTGGTTATGGAGGGCATGAACCAAGGGGTGCTGATTGGGAAAGAAAAGAGGGGGATTATGGTAAGAGGGGTACATATTTTGAAGGGAGGAGACGAGAAAGTGAAGAGGGGTATGGTTATGAGCATGGAAGGGAGGATCAGGACACTACCAAATACTTGGGAAAGGGAAATTATAAAGGATTCATGGGAAATTGGGGAGATCCGAAGGTACGGAAGCTGAAGTTGCCTATTTTTTAAGAGGATGATGCACATAGGTGGATCTACAAGGTAGAAAGGTATTTCGTCATCAATGGGGTGATTGAGGAGGAAAAAGTAATAGCAACTAGCTTATTATGTTTGGAAGGGAAAACATTATCTTGGTACTAGTAGAGAGACATGAGGAGGCTCATATAGAGTTGGAGGGAGTTCAAGGGAGGGGGCTTCTATGAACAGTTCTTTGCACTAGCGCGGGCAAGATCGACTATTAAAGACTGTTCTGGAGGGGAATTTTATGAAGGGACTCAAATCAGAGATCCGGGCAGCTGTCAGGGTCATGAGGCCTCGTGACTTGGGAGAAACTATGGAGCCGACACAACTAGTAGAGGATTATAAGTACTAGGAGAGGGGGGCCAGAGGCAGCAGTTCGGGTGGCTCTTACAGGATGACTGCCAACCTTCTAGCACCCAAGGGGCCTCCATTAGGTAACATTAGTGAGACTCCCAGGGAGAAGCCAGTAGGAGGAGGAAGTTTGGGGAACTTCAAAAGACTAACTGATAGGGAGATGCAAGAGAAGAGGGCAAAAGGCCTATGCTTCAGATGTGATGAGAAGTATACCCTAAGGCACAGGTGTGGGGACCGAACTCTTCAGGTCCTCACCATCTGTGATGACGAGGAAACTAAGGAGGGAGGTAAGAGTGAGGTAGAGAGAGGTGGAAGACAAGCTGCATTTTGACGTGGCAGAGGTCTCCCTGGACTCAATGGTAGGATTCACTCTGAATCATACCATCAAGGTGAATGAGGAAATAGCAGACAGGGAGGTCGTGGTGTTGATTGACAATGGGGCTACCCACTGATGCTCCAGTCACTTTCCAGTCCCTCATGAACAAGATCTTCTGACTCTATCTCAGGCGATTTGTGTTGGTGTTTTTTGATGATATCATGGTTTATAGCAAGTCAGAGGAGGAGCACTTGAGGAAGGTGTTAGAGGTGTTATAAGAGCACCAGCTAAGGACGAAATAGAAAAATGTCATTTTGCACATGCAGTGTGAAGTACTTGGGGTATGTAATCTCTAAGGAGCTTGTAGTGGCAGATCAGGCCAAAATTGAAGCTATATTGAGATGATCATTCCCCAAGAATCTCAGGGAGCTGAGAGGATTCCTAGGGCTGAAGGGCTACTACTGGAGGTTCATGAAGGTATATGGCATCATTGTATGGCCATTGGAAGAACAATTGAAGAATGATGATTTCTTATGAGGGGAGTTGGCACAGTAGCTTTTGAGAGCTTGAAGAAGGCCATGACAACTGTGCTTGTCTTGGCCCTATCAGATTTCACTCATGTCTTCATAGCGAAAACGAATGCCTCAGGATATGGATTGAGAGCAGTACTCATGTAGAGCCATTGACCCATCGCCTACTTCAGACAGGTGTTGACAGCTAGGGCCAACATGAAATCAATCTATGTGAGGGAATTGATGACCATTGTGTTAGCCATCAAGAAATGGAGACCCTACTTTTTAGGCCTACACTTCATTGTCAGGACGGACGATCGAAGTCTGAAGTACTTGTTAGAGCATAGGATGGTGACAGAGGAGCACCAGAGATGGCTATCAAAGTTATTGAGATATAATTTTGAAATCCAGTATAAGCCAGAGATAGAGAACAAGGCAGTATATGCCTTATCTAGGTGTATGGGGGAGTTACAGACAATAGTAGTTTCGATACCACTGATGCTGAATTGGGAGGCCATTAAGGAGAAGAATGCATAGGATGAGGAGTTGAGAAGGATCAGGACTAATTTATTGAATGAGAGTAGCCATCCATATTATTCTTTATAAGGGGAGAGGCTCCTGTACCAGGGGAGATTAGTGATGCCTAGGATATCAGTTCATATTTCACACCTGCTCTAGGAGTTCCATGGGAGCACTGCTGGGAGTTATTCAAGGGTGCAAAAGACTTACAAGAGACTTGCCTTAGAGTTGTACTGGAAGGGGATGCACAGGGATGTAGAGTAGTTAGTAGCCAAATGTGAGATCTGTCAGAGGAACAAGTACATGGCCATATCTCCAATAGGATTACTGCAGCCTTTAGCTCTATGATGGATTACCCCGATCAGAAGGGTTCATAGTGATTTTTGTGATAGTAGACAGGCTAAGCAAGTATGCTCATTTTATTCCCCTATGACAACCCTACACAACAGTAACAGTGGCATCATCTTTTATCAGGGAGGTGGTCAGAAGGCACATGAGCACATTGTTGTCCAAAAATTAAGCAAACTTCCTAAAAATAGTTGTTCATGCCACAAGCCAATAGTGTTTTAAATCTCTATAGGTTCTGAACAGCAGATATGGATACAGACAATAAAAGAGGAAACAATTTTAGTGAGAAAAACAACAAATCCACTCCGACATCCTCCAACTGCTTGAATTTATTAAAAATCATTTTATGAGTTACCTTTATAATATCATTCTTTCCTAAGTAGTTGCATTACAAAACTTATGTTTTTTTTTCCCAAATATCACCGGTGATCTGCAGACTAAAATCGACAACTAACAACCACCTCATAAAACCTCCTATGTGCTACTAAAACATCGGCATATATATTATACTAAATACATGCAGGACCGGCCGATTTGATTAGGAGGGAATCAAGAAGTTTCCTAATCAATAGGGAGCTGTTTAGGAAGATTCTTAATCAAAAGGAATTAATTAAGAGATGTTTCCTAATTTAAGAGAACATATTTGGGGGTTAATTAATTAGGAAATATTTCTTAACTAAAGAGGGCAGATTTCAGTATTGACTTGGAGGGAATTAATTAGAAAATATTTCCTAATTGAAGAGGGTTGATTTATTATGAAATGTTTCCTAGTAGAAGATGATAGATTTGGGGGTTGATTTGATAGTTGTTTTTTGAGGGAAATAATCATGGAAATATGAGGGAATTGAGGAAAAACTGTTTGAGTATTTAATGTTTATTGTTTGCTTTAAATAGGTGCTTTTCCTAGGGTTAAGGATAGGTGTTGTTTGATGAAATTAGATTATTCTTAGGGTATTTGAGTTCTAGCCGGCAGTTAGAGATTTGGGAGAGTCGTATCTTCCTCTCCAATTGAAGATCCGCTTGTATCTTGTCTTTTCTTTCAAAAATCTTTCAATAAAAAGTGTTTGTGTGTTTCTTGATTTTCTTGTTGTTGGTGTTTCTGAAATTGCTGAAATCAGATTTTAGCCAAGACTTTTCCTAAATTTTTGTAAGCACTTCCTATCAAAGTGGTATTAGAGCACTTTTTTGGTACCTATGGCGGCAAGTTGATGCATTGGAAGAGCGTCTTAAAGGAAAAGTTGGCCAAATTCAAATTGGCGTTTGAGGATAGAGAGACATCTATGGAGAAAAAGTTTTCCAACCTAGAAAGAATGATAAGGAAACTATTAGAGCTTCACATCCAACCAACAACAGTGGAGGCGAGAGCACCATTGATTGGACTAGAAAGTGGGAGAAATCCTAATATAGGGACGATGATGGATGATCGAGAGGTAGAAGTTTTGGGGGAAGAAGAGGAGATGCCATCTTTGGAGCCACTTCCAAGGAGGGGAAAGGGTAAAGAAGTGAGATTTTTTATGGAGCTTAAAAGTTTGGAAGGAGAAGAAGATGGGGAGAAGATAGAAGCATCAAACATGGTTCAACTACACCTACAACAGTATCGAGAGGTCTTCCAGCCATTCAGGGGTTGCCTCCTCCACAGGAATGCGAGCATGCTATCATCTTGAAGGAAGAAGTCTCACCTATCAGTGTTCGTCTGTACCGTCATTTCCAAATCCAGAAGGATGAGATTGAGATATTGATTAGGAAGATGCTGGAGAAAGGGATCATTCAACCCAATGTCAACCCATTTTTTAGTCCAATGCTATTAGTCAAGTGCTTTAGTTGTAGTTTCCTTCATTCCACCTTGAGGACAAGGTGGCACTTTGGGAGGGTAGTATTGATAAACCGGCATATTTGATTTGGAGGGAATCAAGAAGTTTCCTAATCAAGAGGGAGTTGTATAGGAAGATTATTAATCAAAAGGAATTAATTATGAGATGTTTTCTAATTGAAGAGAACATATTTGGGGGTTGATTAATTAGGAAATATTTCATAATTGAAGATGAAAGATTTGTGGGCTGATTTAGAGAAGATTAATTAGGAAACATTTCCTAATTGAAGATGACATATTTAGGGGCTGATTTGAGAGCTATTTTGGGAGGAAAATAATTAAGGAAATAGGAGGGAATTCGGGGAGGTCTGTTTTGGTATTTATTGTTTATTGTTTTCTTTAAATAGGTGATTTTCCTAGGTTATGGATAGGTGTTGTTTGCTGAAATTAGATTGTTCTTAGGGTGTTTGAGCTCTAGCTGGCGGCTAGAGATTTGGGAGAGCCGGATCTTCTTGTCCAATTGAAGAGCCGGATCTTCTTGTCCAATTGAAGATCCGTTTGTATCTTGTCTTTTCTTTCATACAAATTTCATTAAAAAAATGTTTATGTATTTTATTCATGAGTTTTTTGTCGTTGGTTTTTTTCTAAAATTGTTGAAATCAGATTTCAACCAAGGCTTTCCCTATATTTCTGCAAGCACTTCCTAACACATACACATAAGAGGAATGCTCAAATAAAACAAATATATATATATATGGTAAAAATGTCACACGAAAAGAAAAAAAAATGTTTAACTTGACTTCAAAGACATACTTCTGATCACATATGGAAAATCAACCTTGTTTTAAACAAAATGAGCAGAAATTGAAGGATTACTTGTTAACTTCTTGGAGAGATGATTGTGTGTTGACCAAATATGACATCAGTTCCTTCGCTCCAGCTGCGTCCACGTTCTATATTACAAAAATTAAACTATTCAGTTATAACATAAAAAGACTGATGTTAGTTGAGCAATAACATTGAGAAGGAAAAATATATATTGCTACTTCCTCAACTCCCATCACAGAAATAGGTACGCAAACTTATTCTATCATATTACCTCATAATCATATCGAGTATAAAAGTGGCGACCATAGGTAGCCCAGTGCTGATGAACTATGTCTTCCACTGTAACGAGCTTACCCCCATTAAGGTTGTCCTTGTTCTTGTAGGCAAGAATTGAAAGCCAAGCTAAGACTGCCCAGATCCCATCCTTTTCACGTATATGATCTGAACCTGAAAGTAAATAAATATGTAACTTTAGCTTTCGTAAATTAGACCAGAAAAAAAAAATCAATAGAGATCTCAATAATTAATCTATTTGCATGGCATTTATTTTGTTAGTATTCACAAGAAGAATGTGAACAAAGATGTGGAGGAGACTAATTAATCTGTTGGTGTAGAAATACGGATTGGATGGTCCACACCCATAAGCTACACTGGCAGTGTTTTAAGCCCTATAAATGTTTAGGACGAGCCCAATCCAATAAACACATAAAAATAAAGCATATTAGATATTTATCCATTTCAATTAACTAAAAGGATTTGCTTTAGTAAGGTGAGTGTCAAAGCAGACACGAGCAAATCTTCAAATTCAAAACAAATTGGATGGGGCCAAAGACCTCAACCAACCAGCCTAGCAAGGGTGTCTAGCTAAAAAGATTGAATACAGGAGAAACTGATACCTTCTTATAAGTACAAGGTAACTAAAAATGGCATAAATGATGAAATATAACCTACCTGTCCCAAAGCTTTCTTCACCACATATTGAACAAAGGCCAGCATCCATTAAATTGCCAAAGAATTTCCATCCAGTAGGTACCTAAAATAAATCAGCTCTCTGGCTGTAAGATACCGATATTGACAAGAAAAAATATACAATGGGTAGCTACTGCAATCAGTTTTCAAATACCTCAAAGAATTTCAGACTTAGATTCTGTGCCACAACATCAAGAGCTGCAGAGGTTGGCATGCTCCTAAAAAAGGTTCCCAGAAGTTAGCAAAACAGAGTTATATGGTAACTATCGACATGCCAAACTAAGGAAAGGAACAGGATGAAAAGATCACATATCTAAATAATCAACCTGAACCAAACAAAGTGATTTCATTGAAGAAAAAAAAGATCTAATTATAAGCATTGTATCTATCTTCTAAAGAAAAAAATCCCACGATTCTAATTAGTATTTATTGAACATTTCAACTAAAAAGAGTAGAAACAAACATCATCGTTTACTTTGAAAAACTATCAAATAAGCATGAGCATACAATATACACCATAATTCAACATAGGCAGTAAAAACACAAAGTGTACAAACAATCTGCAATTCAATGATTTTAATTCCTTTGCTGAAAAATGTAATTATTAACCACACTTTGACAAATATGTTATTAAATCCATAGATGATTTCTAGGCTATTTCATAGGAGTACCAGGTATCCTTTAGAGTGGAAGATGAAAACTAGTTTAGTTTCATGTTGCTGTTAGTGAATGCAGAGATGTGTAAATTTACTGTGCTGGGTGCATAGGTTGAAGCTCCATATGATCCTGCATCCCATTGATTATTTTGGCTGTTTGAAGATTAACTATATGGTCTACTGTCACTGGATTTTTTTGGGGCCATTCGTAGGTGGCATTCGTAGGTGGCCTCAGAGAAAAAACAACATTCCTTGCTCCTGGAGTTTGGAAAACTGAAGGCATGCCTAGGTGTTTGTGTATATTTATATCAAATAGGAGGCATTTTTTAGTAATCACCAAAAACAAGAACATGAATCCTATTAAATCATGTGTTGGAATAGACAAAGACGTGGGATGTCAAACTAGAGATCACTTGTAATAGGGACTTCGATTCTGATGACTTTTTCAAAGCAGCTGTAAGAGACCAGCAATTACAGAAGTTGTTTGGCGGCTTCTCTAGTTCAGAGTTGTTTAGCGGCTTCCCTAGTTCTAGTTCTGAGTTTCAAGATTTTGAGAAAGGAGATTCATACATTTGTATTATTGGAGATTTAATAAGAGAGGAATTTGGCTTCTCACATTTGCTTTTACTTTGAGAAAGATTGTTGTTCTGAGATTTATCCACAACTTTGTCTTAAATTATGAGAAGAAAGATTTGACATTTTTGTTACTCCTCTCAATTTGCACTCCTTTTTACATTTCATAATGGAATTATCCGAGGTTTTAAAAACCTGATCAGACCGGCCAATCCGATCGGTTCAACCGTGAACAAGTCATAAGGCCGGTTCAGTCCACTCTGAAAACCGCTTCTACATCAAACTACAGTCAGAATCTTCGGTTCAACCGGCAAACCGATGAACCGAACCTGGTTCTTTTGAGTTGGTCGGTTCAATTACCACATTTTTTAAATAATTAAATAAATAAATATATTATATTAAAGATTAAATATTGAATAATTTTCTTAAATAAACAAATTAATTTATATTTAAACATTTAATTTTAAATTAGCCTGAAATTTTTATTATATTTATTTTGCCCCAAATCACCGTAAAGCATCTTCACATAGCCCCACCACTCCATGTGAGCTCTTAACACAAGAAAAGTTAAAAAGCTATATAAATAATAGCAAGAAAGAGTTTCCAAGTTATGTGGGATTAAATAGATGAGTTGAGGTTTATGAAATCATAACATATATAATGTCCATAAATTCATTTTTAAACAATTTTTTTAATAAATTATTTACAATGTGAATAATATTTATTTATTAATTAATAATAATTATTTATTTATTTATTTATACACTATGAAAAATACTTTTTATCTATTTATTAATGATAATTTATTTTTAAATAAATATTTTTATATATAAATTTATAAAATAAATTTGGTATATAACATATGTAAAATATATCTAAACATATAACATAAATCAATAATAATTTATATTAAATTCATTAACTTACATTTATATTAAATATGTAATATAAATTAGTAATAATTTATATTAAATTATATGATTAAATTAAATTTAGAATAAAAATCAAATTTAAAAATTGAAAAATATTTAAATTTAAAATTATCATATTATTATGAGTGTAAATTCTTAGAATTATAAGATTTTGGGTTTTTGCTCTTATGTGAAATTTTAAAAATAATTCTTTTTAATTAATTATGTAAGTTTTATATTTTATAGTTTTTATTTCGTTTAATTTTGTCTCATACTTGAAATGATAACATCATTATTATATTAATTTTATTAATTTTAATATTATTATTATTTATTACGTCACCCAGTTCAACCGGTCGAATCAAGAATCTCTCCTTTCGGTTCATTGTCCGGTCCAGTTTTCACAACCTTGGAATTATCTATATGCCTCCTAATCCAATGGATTTATGACTTACGTGATCTAACCACATAAATCACAATGTTATTGTCTTTATTGTTGTTTAATTAATCCTTTATCATATCTACATGTGATGCTGGCATTTATTTATCTGAGGCTAGCCCGATTGCTCTCCTTGGCACCTCAAAAGAGAGGCAATTTAAGGACTTTAGTTGCAACAGTTTGTCACCAATACTGTTTGATGCTTTGGTCTTGAGCTTCATGTGTGCTATTTAGGCAAGCTGGCAAGGATGAGGATTTGCTATTTGAGTCGCATGGTATTGAGGCTTTGCAAAATGATAAAGAGCTGTCTTCAGTTCTACTTGAAACTATTACTGAGTAGCAAATCGGGAAGAAATTCCCTCCACTTTCTAGTTGGAGACCATTATCTTATGTCATGGAGCTTGAACTTGGACATAAAGTAGTTAGTTACATAGGTTTTTTCCCTTGCTTTACTTTGTTCAGACTCTTTATGACCCTTGCATGTAATAGTTACAATCTAATTAAAATTTGTTTTAGTTTGGCCGAAAAATACCAAAATAAAAATATTTTTAGAAAAATAAGCACATCATAATGAGCCTTACCCTAACTATATTACATCATCAGCAGACATTTGTTGTCTGTGTGGAATCTGATTATGTTGATCAATCGGGTTGGTTATAACGCGTGACAGTATTGAAGACACCATGTATGCTATCAACAAAAGATAAGATTCTATTGGAATAGCTGATTCAAATATTGATCGAGGTCTTTGGCATCGATGGATTGGCCATATGAGTAAGAAATATATGCATTCCCTTCTTACTAGAGAAAAACTTATTAGTTTAAAATCTATAAATTTAGAATTTTGTGAAGGCAATGTATATGACAAACAACATACGATGAGTTTTTCAAATATTGGTTCAAAGGTCAAATCAAAGAAGTTGGAGTCATGGTTTAAAATTGCGCAATATGAGTCTCGCCTTGGGCCCGCCTTTGCGCAATTCCAGTAAAAAACGCCTCGATGCTTACGCCTCGAGTTTTTTTATGAGGCTTGCGCCTCAACTTGGTTGAGGCCCGCCTCACCTCAGTGGCATGAGGCTTACGTCTCACGCTATATATATTAAAACTTACATAAATCTTGAAGTAACTGCCCGACATTGGACTCTATATGAGAGGAGGAAGGGGAGAGAGCAGTTTATCATAATGATGATTCAAATGAAGAACCCCTTAGTGATGATAGTGTTGATGACTTATGAGTTCTTATGTGATATGTCATTGCTATTTGTTTTTGGAAATTGGAATTATATGTTAATGAAAAGAATGCTGGGATGTGGGAAAGATAGAATTTTGAGTTGAACTATATTTCATGTTATCTTATTATTGGGATATTTTGATTTCAATTCATATCTTATGTTTTTTTATGTTTTATATTATTCACTCATTAATATATAAAAAATTTATCATTTTATGTTTACGCAATCTTTTGATTTTGAGGCTTACGCCTCAAAACACCTTGAGGCTTACGCCTCGCCTCACGAATGAAAAACGCCTCAATACCCGAATACGCAATTTTAAACATTGGTTGGAGTTAGTGTATACTGATTTATGGGGTTCTGCTCCAATTACTTCTATAGAAGGATCTTTGTATTTTGGTACTTTCATTGATAATCACAATAGAAAGATATGGGTGTAATTCTTAAAACACAAGTCAAATATTTTTGATATTTTTAAGAAGTGGAAGGCCATGGTTAAGAATGATACAGGTTTGAAGCTCAAGTGTCTCACATCAGATAATGGTGGTATATCGTGATATGAAGTTCCACGAGTATTTTGCTTTGAATGGGATCAGGCATGAGGTCACTATTCCAAGAACACCAAAGCAGAATGGTGTTCCAAAGCATATGAATAGAATTATCACTGAGCGTGTCAGAAGCATGAGGTTACATGCTAGTCTACCCAAACAGTTCTAGGCAAACAAAGTGAATACTGCAGTTTATCTAATCAATCGTGATCATTAAGTCCCTTTAAAAAAGGAGTAACCTGAGGAAGCCTAGAGTGGAGTAAGTTTATCTCACCTCAAAGTTTTTGGTTATTCATCCTATGTTCATGTTGATGCAAAATTCTGGGACTATCTAATGAGCACATCAGTCAGCAATTTCGACATGTGTACCATCGACGGAGACGCCGATCGACGGCCACAATTTATAGTCTTTACTTTTGATGTATTTTGTATTTTACTTATTTATGTCATTTCAGTTTTTTGAGTTTGCCCCTAGGGGTAGCGAGTCACTCTTGTAGCCCTGAGGACATTTGTGTCCTTTCCTTTTTCTTAGTTTGAGGCCTATATATAAAGGTCTCCTTGCATTGTATTGAATGATTGATTTTGAATGAAATTTTAAGTTATTGTTTGATCTCTTAGTGAGTTCATGAGAGAAGCCCAAGGAGGGTAATAGCAAAACCCATCAACCTTCGGTGGATTCCGAGGTTCACGGCCCCGATTTCTTCTTCTTCCCCTACACACCCCATCCTCCCCAAGTCAAGCTCCTGCCGGCCTCACCTAACCCAAATTCACAACCCCGGTTTCCCCTCAACCCGAGACCCTTCCATCTTCACGTCGGCCACCTTGGGGACCAATCCCGCCGGCCAAACCTATAGCCGCCGGTCTCCCCTCCTCCACCACCTTTTTTTTCCCATCCTAAACCATCGGCCCCTTCTCTCTCCCCCATTTGTTTTCAAATTTTGAAATCCCCATTGACTGAATTCCAAAGTTTCCAAATTTGAAAAAAGCCAAATTAGGAAAGTTTCAAATGAGATTCAATTTAAATTTAAATTGAATCGGATTTGAAATTGTCATCCATAATTAGCTAAGACAAATTAGGAAACCCTTAACTCCCCTCCCCAAATCCCTCTCCCTCTCTTAATGTCGTCAACCATAGGGGGAAATCCAAATTGATTCCCCCATTTAATTTCCCCCCTTCCCCCACTTGAAATTCAAAATTCAAACTCAAATATTTTCCCTCCTATTCCCCTTAAACTGAAATTAATTTCAGTTTCCCTTAATTCCTTCAAACCCTAATTAGACCTAGCCCCCCCCCCCCCCCCCTTTCTTCTCTTCTCGAGTCCACCCGAAACCCCACCGTCCCCTTCAACCCTCTTGGCCGCCCCTTCTAGGTAGCCGCTCCTCCTCCCCTACTTCCCTCTACACACAAAGTCTTCTCTTGATCATGAATGGCGGATCCGGCCGTTGATCACAGCTTTGCGTACAACGACCAAGGCGAGATTGACATCCTACTCTCTCCCTTCTATGAGCCGGATTGGGAGTACGACGACACCGTGGAACGTTACGTCAATCGCATCGTTTATTGTCTCGCCGAGACTATTAAGCTTCAACAACCAAGAACTTCGTGGGAACTCCGTGGGCTCTTATCGGACGACCGCTCACTTCCCCAACTCCGGTTTCTTCCCCGGCAACTAGCCCCCTCAGCATCACTTGTTTGTTAGTGGCATCCTTAGGTGTGCTTGCAACTTTCCTCCACTAGCCTCCACTTTTAAGAGATTGAGTGAGGGATCTCAAGGTGAATGACCTAGATCTTAGACTTGAGGTTTTTGTTACATTTGCTATTTGCATTACCTACTAGTTATTGGTTGTTATTTTGCAAGTCCTACTAATCTCAAATTGTAGCAAATCGCTATTACTTAATCTTTCATGCCATATTCTTAAACCTTCACTTGAGCAAACAAAGGGTTGGTAGCCAAGTAAAGTTCACCACTTCTATTAATTTCTTAACTGCTATTCTTGTCTATCGCATTTGGTTTCACATCACCATCAGAATTAGATATTCATCAAGTGCAGGAATATCCAATTCTATGAAAATGAAATGTACAATGATAGAAAATAAAATATTGATGATGACTAGGTAAAGTTGATGAAGCACAGAGAGTACCTCATATACCTGCTACTAAAGCTAGGAGATCCACCATAATCTCAAGACTAGTACAAGGGTATTCTCCGGTACCAAAAATAGCTGAATCCTACAGACATGTTGACGAAGATGATGATAGTTGATAAACTGAAGCTATGTGTAACTTCACTTGGTCATCATGGAAGATGAGAGCAGGGGTGAGCCACACTACAAGTGTTATGATTGGTGTTACAGATCTGGAGAATGATTGATCGCAATCAACTCGAAGTGGGAGATCGTTAGTCTATGTGGAATATAATTATGTTAATCAATCGAGTTGTATTATTGACTCGAACCTAAGTTAAATTTGTCATGCTTGACGGAGGGGAGGGGTCCTCCCCTTGCTTGGGTACGGGTGCTTTGCACAAGAAAAAATTTTCTCCATACAACGCCTCAACATTGTGTACCGAGCGCCCCTGCAATGTATTCCTAAGCGCCCCAATGCTATAGAGTTTGCTGGGAGAAAAAACAAAGAGCAAAGCGCCACAGCGTTGTGTGATGCCGCAGCGCTGCAAGTTTGAGTGTCGCAGTGCTCCAAACGGGCACCGCAGTGCTTTGAGGCGGATTGAACAATTTTCTTTCTCATTTTTCTTAACGGTGGCATCCCTTGGTGTATTATTATTGCTTTCTCCAGTGTTTAGAAAGCGAAAACGGTGTAAGAGAAGAGAAGGAAGGAGAGCGAGAGAGGAGATATCTATACTTATTTCTCCCCATTTCATAGTGAATTTCTTGGTGTGGTGTGGCTCAATAATTTTTTCCCAATTTTGAATTTTTCTACGTTAAATCTTGGTATCATTTTACTTTCAACTACTTTTACTAGCTTGTTTGTTTCATCGCGTGATTTACTTCCATCCCCAACAACATTTATCTTCTTTTCCACATATTTGATTTGAGAGCTGAATCCTGTTGTAAATTTTTCTGCATAGTTTTTTTGAGTTTTTATCCATGTTGTAGTTGCTTCTGTTCACAGTTCCACCAGTCTTTTCACATTGATTATTTCACTCAACCTTGTTGGTTGTCCACTCGCACTTGTTTACAAGCCTAAATGATATTCTCTTTTTTTTTTTTTTCTTCTTACCAAATTTTTACATCAATTTTAAACCAACAAAAAAGGATAAGGAAAGCTCCGTCATCTAAATCAATCACATTTACCAATTACTCAAATCAGCAGGACTATAACATAGCCATGTTGGATTAGGAATGAAGTAATGTACTCGCTTGTAAATTCACCAAAGTAAGATAAAACGGTAGCCCATTATCTTAGCAAGGTAGCATAAAAATAAAACCTATCATTTGAAAAAAAGCAAGGTTTTCATCACAAATTTGCCAATCAAAGAATTAATTAAGAATTATCTAATAAGCACAGTGGCATAAGTAGTCAATTATCAATTAATTCTAATTTTGTCATCTTATATAGTTATGTCCCAGTGTCTCAATCATTAAATTAAGATAAACTAGGATGGCAAAACACAATACATCAGATCAACTTTCCGCAGTCATCTGTAACTCCACCGAGCTGCTAAAATAGCCCACGTATCTAACCAAATATTGCTAAAATATGAACTGAAAGCTCACATAAATTGAGTGGATCAAAATGCATGCAGATGTTGAAAAATTAGAGAAGGATTTAGTAAGAATATTAAATATACAACAATCTACCTGGCAACACCCTTCAATCCAGAAGAAAAGTAAGGAATGGATTGAACAGCATTAGCAGCAATGATGGCAACAGAATCTGATGGGGTCACAAAGAACCTAAAAATAAAGAAAATAAAATTATCAATTTCCAGTATACCAGCAAAAATTACTTCTTTCATTGTTCTATACCTTTTACCCAGAATCATATTGCGATCTGCATCACCATCAGCAGCTGCACCAAACTCGGGGGGTTCATCTTGTGGGTTAGATTTGCCCAACCCCATTCGCAAAACTAATTCCTTTGCATAAGTCAGGTTTGGGTCCGGATGACCTCCGCCAAAGTCTTCCTGATTGCATGATGCAGGACATTGATATGAACAAGAGAACTTAACCAAGATAATAGTTAATACTCTCTGCTGTAGTGAAATACCTTAGGTGTACAATTTAACAGGGAACTCTCTTTTGCGCCAAGCTCTTCAACAAAAATGGGTTTTGCATAAGCTCCAGCAACACCATGAAGAGCGTCATAGCTGTTAATGAAGTAAAGATTACGTAATGCAAGTAATTCTAAAAGAATGCTGTAGCCAAAAATGAGATTACTACCATGTGGCAAGTATGCATACCAAAATGTGAACTTTGGCGATGCAAGAAGCTTTCGGATTGACTCAAAATCAAAAATTGACCTGATATTGAAGGTTAACATCGAGCTTAATTTTGAATAGAATTTGATTCTCAGCAATATTTAAAATCAAGCTGTTAGAGAGAGATTAGTAGCATCAACGTATATGTCCTGAGAATGCGCAAATGAATGTGCAGACAGGTATAGAAGATTATATAACAAGCATACTTACTGAACCTACCTTATAACCCTAAACATGGACGTGGAGATAAAAAAATAAAACAAATAAAAATAAACACAAATATTAGCTAATATTTTCTTACAAATAATATCTACACTTCCATAAAGTGAAACAAAATAAATATAAATGTCTAAAGTCCTTCTTGCAGAATAATTGCAGCTTTATCTGGTTGCTTCAATGATCTATCATATCAGTTAAATCTTGCAAGACCAATTTGAAATTTTAAACCAAGTTTCAAACAGGCAGAAGACTATTTTGAGGCCAATGAGCAGATCTATTCTATGCTTTGCTATAGCAGAAAGTTGCTTACTTCATCAATTCCACATAATCACTGGCTGAGTCGAATACCTCCACATCATAACTTCCTTCAGGTCCAGTAAATTTGGTCACCCCGATGGTAGAAATATCTACCTGCAGTAAAAATGGTCCAGAAAATTCTTGAATGAAAACAACTACATGCAGAAAGGAAACAATTTCACAGCTGTGGTAAAAATCGTACATCTGGAAGGTTCTCTGCAATGAGGTACTCCTTTATTGTCTTCGTGTTGGCATAAATTTTATCAGTAATAGCCTCTGGAGCAGGTCCACCATTTTCCATATTGTATTTGATTCCAAAATCCTGGGAAGAACACAAGTTCACTGTTAGTGGAAATGAAAAGCAAATTTCATACCACAAATTCTGATAGTGAGAAGGGATAAGAAATTATATCATAGTCTAATGGACAAAGCCAGAACAAAGTTATTCTTGCTACCAATCATTGCAGTAAGGCATTGCAATACTTGACAAATTTGAAAGGCTAATACTGAATGTTGCCGATAATTAACCTACAATATGCTCTCTCAAGACAAAGAATTAAATACTAGCTAATGAAGAAGGATAAAAACAAAAAAATCGAGCTTAGTAATCCATAAACCATTGAAACGTAGAATCACTATGAAAGCTTGCAAAGAATGCAAATAAATTTTAAGCAAGAACAAGAAATCTAATATCAAATTGTAGTTCTAGACTCATTTAAAATTCTGCAAAGATGACTGGTAAGAGAAACATGCCTCATGTGGTCCACCTGGATTGTGACTAGCAGTCAAAATAAAAGCACCAGTAGCCTTGGATCCCTGCAGTAGATAAAGGTGTAGGTAATAAGGAAATATAGATAAAGCCTTCAGGAAAAACATAAATAGTAATAACCCCTATAAAACATATCAATGGACCTAAATGTGTTAAAGCTGTGCATAACTATGATCTTACATCTGCACCAACTCTCTCACGGATGACACAAGACACAGCAGGCGTGGAGAGTAGACCATTTAGACCAACCCATATACGTCGGACTCCATTTGCAGCTGCCATTTTTATGATGATCTGCCAATTTGAGGAACACAAGTAAAAGAAACATTAATGACAGTTTATGAAGACTACCAGCCAACTAAATCTATACATCTATCCATCTATTTAATTTTCTTCAGCAAAGACGGCAAAAATGACAATTTTCTTTAGCAAAGCAAATGTGCTTAATGTTGCCAAAGCAACCATATGAATTGACAAGTAAAAAAAATCATGGGCTAAAAGTAAACCTGAATAGCATCTTTTGAGAAGTATCTGCCATCCCCAGAAACAACAAGCGTCGCACCTGCATTTCAAAAGTGAGGGCCAACTAACGGTTGATGAAACTTAATATTTTAAGAGTTAGCTGTTACAGATAGTCACATTTGTGAAAGGGGAAGAAAAATGAAAAACAAAAAAAAAAGATGTACTAATGTAAACAACATAACGGAGCATATAAAAATTTGTTCCCTCAGAAAAATAATCATGCACCATTAGCAATTTTTTAATATGTTATAAAGGTTTTCATAGATCACCATTTTGATTACATTCTCACCAACTAAAAATAAAAATTTGACATAAAAAAGCTTACGATACTTAGCCAATAGTTTGAGCATTAAGCAAACTGCATAACTACATCAGACAACAATTAACTTAATTTGTCAGTAAAAAAGAAGAACCCCGTCAAAAGGCAGGACTGTACAGGGGAAATGGGGTTAAACCACACAAATAACGAAGATAGAACGTTTACAAACCTATAGCCAGTTTATAATCCAGCTACTGCGGTGCTACCATGAAGCAGCAAAAATTATGCCACTAAACTAGCAGGTTTTCTTGGTAGCAAGCTCAGTATAGATTCATTCATTGAATAAAACATGACAGATATGATGTTTGTTATGACCTGGTTATTGACTAATCAATTCAGGTTTCCTTGATAGCAAGTTCACTCGGTGTAACAATCAGGTTGAATAATTTGTGATGAGCATATATATCTGAAGAACCAGTCCAAATCAAACTAAACCAATCAATTTGGTTTGGTTCTAGTATTGGTCGGTTCAATTGTGGTTCCTAAAATCCTCATAGCCAGCATAATGGGTAGGTTCTCAGTTGTGGTAGTTACATAATCTGAAATCAAACCAAATAATTTACAAGTTTAAAATTTATAAAGGCGAAACAGACAAATGATGAAATGAATGAGACAATAGTTACAAATTATTGTATTGTTGTATCATTAAAAAATAGAGGAAAATGAAGTGGACTACAGCTATATAGTAGCTTCTTTTTTGTTAACGTAGATGGAAGATCTAAATTACTTATACTCAATTTCAAAATAGATGTTACATTATGTCTATTAAATTTTGATTTTGGAATGCTTGAATGATGCTTAAGATAATATCTACTTAATTATGGAATACATATTTTCTGTGATCATGTCTATTCGTTGGAAAAGCTCTGGTTCAGGTATTTATTCAAGTAAAAAAAAAACTATATATATCTACCATTTGATGGTTTCAGATTTTAGAGCTTAATTTGATAGGCCAGAAGTGATTAAAAGGAGAAAATGGAGGAGCGGGGAGAAGAACAATCCACCCCACCCGCCCCACAACACTGGACACAATTTCCTTCTGCGCACTTTATTCCCTTCTTAAAGGGACATTGAAGTGATCAGCTATACTTTCATCCTTCAAATAATTAATTCAAAGGCTTAAAATCATGTGATTCAAGTCCTCAAAACTCAATTATCTCTCCTTAATTTCAATAGGAACCAAATTAAACAAAATTTAAAAGCACTCTCTTCAATGACCACAATCAAACCCAATTTTTGATACAATTCAAGCAGAATCTCTTACAATAATGTTTGAATAAATACAGTTTATGACTTCAACAAACAAATATTAAATTCATAAAGTTTCCACTCTGCCCAGTACTGTCTAACTAATGGACAACTAACAAGAAAAAAGGAAAAACTGACACAGCTTCAATCATTTTTAGCCAACAAATTCTACCAAAAAGAAGAGCTACAAGACAAACAGCGGTTCTTCCCTACTCATAGAACATAGAGCTGGGCCAGTAAAAGTCGCAATTCTAACCTGAACAGAAATCTTACCTTTTACTTTCTCAGAAGTAAGTGCATCGAATGTTGATTGAACAAAATTATGAAGGTAATTAGGTTGCTGAAACACTACAACCTGAATAAGAATTGAACAACTAAAATAAGTTCATTGCAAAAACAGAAAATGAATACACATAAAGATAAGCAGGATGTAGTAAAACATGCCGACCATTACTCATGACAAGCAGTGTAATAACCCACATTTTGACTCTGCTTTTTTTTTTTTTTTTGAGTCAATATAAATCCAAATCACAAAATGTCTTCTCCATAACATCGATATTATAGTATTTTAATTACAAATTTTTTTTCAGAATTTTTGGGCAATTGTGAAAATCCTTAAGCAATTGGCATCTGCGGTACAAGTAGAGATTTTGGGACTGTCAAGTATCCGTTTTGCAAACCGATTTCACCGGAATTTTTTAAATAAAATGAGTTATTTTATGAATATTTTTCTATAATTTTTAAAGCCCCAAAAGAACTTATATAAATTTTATACTGAAAAAAATTGATTAAATTAATTATATAATGATAAATTATTATTTTAACAAAAATATCCTAAGTCACTAAAATATTTTAAATACTTATACCTTATCAATTTTGGAAACAAAGAAATTTAAAAAAAATTAAAGAGAGAAAGACAAGAGAGAGAAAGGAAAAACTACGATTTGGAGGTCGCTGAATGATTTTTGTCAGTCGAGCCAGTTAGGAGATTTGCTCGTCTCGTGGTAAGAAATATTTACCTTATTTTTTATTTCAATAATTTTATAATTTTGATATTTTTTTGGTCAAATTTGTGTTTCCGTTACAGAAAAATGAGGATAATTTTACATTGGTAAAATTTTCACAGTGTAACTTTTATATGTTATAGTGAGTGATATTATGAATGTTTTGAGTATTTCTTTGATATTTTTCACCAGGTGATTTAAAAAAACAGCAATTTTTTCTTACTCAGAATTTTATTTAACATCTAAAAATAGCGCTTTAGTTCAAAAAACAAAAAAACTTCATAATGTTGTTATATACAATCCCTAGTAATTTAGTTAATTTCTAAAAAACCTGATTTTTTGCTCAGTAATTTTTTTTTACATTTTGACACTTTCTGAATTAAGTTCAATTATACTTTATTTGTTGTAATGCATTGGAATGAACGTGGATAAATGATTGAGATTAATGTTATAGTACTGTGTGTAAAAGATAAGTAAAGATTGGTTGACCAGTTGGTTGGAGACTGATTAACCTGTACAGGATAGTGGGTGGATGGGATTTTTTTTAAATACTATGGTTTCATATTATCCTGTACTAATTCATGTAATACTGATCATGAGTTATAAGGAGATGATAATTGTGCTGACTGAAAAAGAGTGACGACTCTGTTTACTAAGCCAACGATTTACTAACATTGATGTGATACTGAAAAACACCATGATAACCAGAATTCTTATTTGTTTAGTGTGACTACTGAAATGATTGTTATTAAGGCAATGTTCATATTATTGTATGAATTTATTATTAAAATTGTTATTAATTTATTGAAACAAAAAGTATAATATATACATTGAGCACGTGATATCATAATATATTGAGCATGTGATTAAAATACTAATTTAATACATATATAGAACAATTGTATAACATGTGTACAATCCTATATGATTTTACTATATTAATTTGATTTCGATAGCCTTTATCAATAATTTAATTTTTTATCTCTTTATACGATTTCTCTATTGATTGTCCTATTGATATGATGATTGTTTTAGTGATTTAACACTCATATTGATTTATTGTCTTTTAAAGTGTACAGTTTTATTATTTTTGCACTGATTCAATGATCACAAGAATGCAACTGCTATGATTTAACTGTTGATATGTATATTGCTCATTTGTCGTGCTTTGAGTTTAGTTGTGGGATTTGATCTCCTACTGGACGTTTTAGCTCATTATATGTGGTTAAATAATTTCAGGTGATGGTAAGGAAGGAGGAGTGTGAGATTGATCAAGATCATTTAGGTTTAGATTACTTTTCTTTTGTTTTAGTTATTCTTTTGTATTCAGAATAGAGTAATTGTGATACGATTGTATAGATCCTGAGTAGTGTATAAGATTTTTAAAAAATAAATACAAATGTATATATATTGATGTTTTGATTGATAATATTATTTCTACTATGATTTAGATAGCTAAAAAAAATTAGATAGCTCTGATTGTGTAAATTAAAAGATAAAAATAATAATAATTCTTCCAAATTAAATTCTAAGGCATCACATGCAGCATATTTTATCGCCAAAGATTTAAATAGGCGCATTTTATATGCAATAACTCCCGAAACATGCTAAGGGTATTACCTAATGCTTCATTTATCTACAGGTCAGAATCATTCCTTCTACAACACTCAGGTACATGAAAACAAGATGCTGCCGTTCAAAAATAACAAGTAACTTTGCTTTAGGAAGTAACCCATAAAATTGCTTGTCCTTATTGTATCTAATAAATTGAGCTTATGTTTCAACGATTATAATTAGTAGGCTTGGTTAATGGGAAAATGTGTACAAATTACATTAGTCTGTTCCTTCTTCCATATTCCAAATAAAACTTCTTAAACTTTGATAAAATTGACATCTCAATCAAGGAAATCCCACTTGAAAGTATTAATTGAATATAGAGAATAAAGTCAGCAAGAAAAGTTATGAATTTAATCACTGGAGTTCTCCAAAAAGTTAATTCCACCGCCTTTTAATTAAAAAAAATATATAGTTAAAAAACAACAAGCCTTTGTACAATAATTAATCTCAAACAGGGAATTCCAAATCCCAAAAGAGTGAGAAATCCAATCACATTTCAGCTCAAGCGCCGGGATGAGATAAAGATCGCTGCAGAAAATCCCTAATATGTAAAAGATTGATCAAATCATCAAATGATAGACTAAACAGGCAAAATAGCATAGGAAAAATTAAAAATCAAAGATTTTGCATGAGAAACATCTATTATCGTATTAGGACCACATATCCACAGAACAGAGGAATCAAGTTCTGTTGTTATGATTTCGTTCATAGGACAGAATTTCAAGCCTATCCCATCGATTGTAACACGATCCGACCTCACCCATCCCTTCACCAAGATACAATATTTGTATACAAAGATTTTTAGATCTACAATTTTAATCGTCATCAATCCTAATATGGAAGCGAAGTGAAGTAAAGCTCACCTTTTTCCTCAAGCCGGAGGTTCCTGGCTTCTGGCCATCGAAGGGAGTCGTTTCCTTACGGGTCACTTCAAAGACCACCATTTTTTGCTCCTTTCGAGCTCCTTCGGATCGTGCAGATGGATATGCTAGGTAGGAGAAGACGATATTAGAATCAGATAAAATGCATAGGTGGAGTGCACCGCGAGTTCTCGAACACGAAAACCTTTGGGGACGAGATTTGTAGGTGGTTTGATTGCTCTCTTCACGGCTGTTTGGTTCGAGATAGCAAACGGTGTTAACATATAAACAAAAAAAATACACTTCTTGCCAGCTGTCATGGTTAAAACTTGTACGATCCTCCATTTAGTGAGTGATTATTCCGTCAGGTTACCGAATGCATCCGGAAGCCAATAACAACACTCCACGTCACTAAAGTGCTCGGTACATGCTCGGTATACTCGGTATGCTCGGTATTCCGTACCGGATGCAATAAAAATTCTCATTTAGTTTCTATAAATACTCATGTATTACCTGTATTCTGCTATCATTAAGAAATAAATATTTTTCTTTTTCAGATAATAATCATCTCGCACATATCTGCAAGCTCAACAATGCTCTTTATGGGCTCAAACAAACTCCAAGACAGTGGTTTAAAATGCTAACAGGATTTCGTCATGAATAGGGATTCACCACTAGTAATTCGGATCCCTCTCTCATGATATATCAGAATAATGGTTTTAATATGTATTTTCTAGTCTATGTTGATGACATTATTTTAACAAGAATTGACAACAAAACCATAACAAAGCTTCTTCAAGCTCTCCAACACCGATTCAACATGCGTAGTCTGGGGGCTCTTACGCAATTCTTGGGCATTACCGCCGAACGAACATCCACCAGTCTTATATTTCACCAAGACAAGTATGGAGAAAAATATTCTTCATTGAGTTGGGATGCTTAATTGCAAACTAGTTGCAACACCAACTCAGATGAAATCACATCAGCAAGCCGACTCTCCAATGTTCTCCAACCCAAAACTTTACCGTCAATTGGTCGGAGCACTCCAGTATCTCACAATTACTCGTCCGAACATCACATATGCATCAACAAAGCTTGCCAACATATGCATCAATCAATCAATCTCAACTTTGAATCACTCAAAAGTATTATATGTTATGTACGAGGGACTATACATTATGGATTACATCTCAATCCAAATACCCCTCTTACACTCCGAGCTTATACAGATGCAAACTGGGCAGGAAATCAATATGATCACAAGTCTACCACGGGCTACTGCATGTTCTTGGGAACAACTCTCGTCTCCTCGAGTGCCAAGAAACAAACAACGATTGCAAGATCATCTATTGAGGCTGAATATCATGCTATTGCTACCGCCGCAATTGAAATTATATCGCTACGTCGTCTGTTACATGAATTCGACTGCACACAACATTTGCCAACTATGTTATACTGTGACAACACATCTGCAATAGCCCTCGCAAACTGATTGACAAGTCCATGTCATCTGCTTGCAAGGGCATGTTAACATATAAAAAAAAAAAAAAAGTACACTTCTTACCGGCTGCCATGGTTAAAGCTTATGCGGTCCTCCATTTAGTTTCTATAAATACTCATACATTACTTGTATTCTGCTATCATTAAGTAATGAATATTTCTCTTTTAGCATTTTCTCTATTACCTTTATTCCTTGCTTGCCTTACGGCTACCGCAGGATAACAAACGGCATCCACGACCATCTACGAAGGATATTGATATATATTGGAAATTTTGACTTACCCAATAAAACACTCAATTATTTTTCTTTTTCTTTTTTAAGAAATGTATTTAAAAATCCATTTCATATTAAATTATTCTTAATGAGAGGTCACCAAGCGGATTGTTTGTTGGACTATGAGTTATTCAAAAATAATTCAAATAAGTTTAATACATCAAAAATATGTTACAAGGGAATAATCAAAAGTATCTAAGGCCAGATATATCTTATGTACATCTATAAGGATATGTTATTGCATGCTTAAACATTCGTGATGATAGAGAGATTGAGTTTAACGTTCATGTTTTGTACAAAGATCTATCACACACACATATTAAAAATAAGTACATGAATTATAAGAGAACATAATTTTACATGGTAACCTCAGAAAAGGAAAAAAAATTTTATAAGGCCTAGCCGACTTAAAATAATTTCACTAATATTTGTATTTGATTATAAGTGAATCCCTGCATCGAGGGAAGGCCGCATCCATGCACTGTAAAGAACACATTAGTTGGTTGAAGGTGGAAGAGCTCCTCAACACCAATCTAGCATAAATCTTAGTATTATGTTTGGAATTCATTGTTGTTGTTGACATAATACATCGATCTTAGAAGTGACAATATGTGTTAACATTATTAAGGATGGCAAGTGATGAAGTCAGCAGTTGTTAAGAGTAAACATGTGATAATGATTAAAAGATTGTAAATCGGTGGATCATAATTAGGTGACAGTGGTCGGAGAGTCAATAACAAATAATATAGTATTAAGTCCTCCTCTAATGATCCAAATTAAATCTAGTAAGAATTTACAAAGTTCATTTAATATCTATTAAAATTCTATGAGATTTTAGAATTTATTTTAATGTAAAATATCTATCAAGAACGGTGTGTGGCTTGAATTAAAAAAAATGAAAATATGTTAAGTAAAAAATTATTTGGGAGCACTGCGGCACTCTAATTAAGGCGTTGATGCCCTCTTTGTGAGTTGAAAATTGCTTGGGTAAGTTGCAACCCTGTATTGGCAGTGCTGGCTTATCTATATGTTGAGAAGCATTGTAAAGGGGGCACTGCCCTCCCTATTTGTTAGCACAACAGAGTTGTAACTAGGGTGTTGTGGTCCTTGAAAGCAGCACTACAACATCAAGCTCACTATTTTGAGTTATAGAAACTTCCCTTTAGGAGCATTGCAAAGGTGGGGATGATGGCATTGTGATGCTTGGTTAATAAATACCAAGTTCCACGTTTTTATTCTTAAAATTTCTTCATTTTCATTCGTCGGGGTTGTCGACTAGAGAGAGCAGGAAATGATTCTAGAGAGAGGAAGTGGAGTTTGAAGGACATGGAGCCAATTGTGTATGTCAAGCCAATCAAGAAAATTGTTCGCCTCGGTGTAGGTTACCGATACCTTGTCTTAGATTTCAATTTCAACATGTGTGTGAGTATTTATAGAGTTTTATTTGATTTGGTTGAAACAAATGCAATTTTACTAAGATTTAGAAAGTTTTTATCATATGACTTTTCATATATTGTAGAATATAATATTTTGATCACGTTGATAGAAAACATGTGAATATTCACTAAGTGGCTTGATTTGTACACTATTTAAGTATTTATGTATGTTGATATTTCTAAAAAAATTTACAGTACAATAAATACTTCAAAATGATACTATGAGTGTTTCTCATAAATGGCTTTTGAATTTTATATACAAGTTTTACCCCATGCACACTACTAAATTTATCGTACATGTGAAACTTATCGTTGTAAATAGCACTCATATATGTTGAACATATAAAAATATGTTTTGAATATATGTTGCATATATTATGTTTCCTCGTGTATTAATATTATTGTTTTTGACATATTCATATTGTTGACACTAGTTGTACTATAATATTCACGTTAATGATAGAGCATTACACAAATATCATGTCACTCTAAATGAAATTATATTGCAATCATATTAGTAACAGAACATTACATAAATACTATATTGTTTTAATTGAAATTGTATAACTTCTTTAGATAATATTTAGCCCTTATGCAATTTATTTTATATGTTGAATAATGAATTTTTTTGTAGGTTTCATGTAGCCTACTAAGTAAGTATTTGTGCATCCTATGTTATTTACATATTATTTCAAGAAAGGATAAAGCTCCAGCTAAGTAGAAAAGAGTTGATAATGTTAAAGTCCATGCTATATATATTTATGTTCATAGATGCATTTTTGGCAATCCAATTATTGATGTTTGTTGACATGATGCCAAAGAGAATGTGTGTTGAATTATGGTATATGATTATTTTGATGATATGAATGATGATGTATATGTTTATACTTACTGTTGTTTGATATATTTAGATGACTCTGGATGTTGTGATCATTGTTGAGTAAACTATAAATAATAATAATTTTTCTAAATAGATATTGAGGCATGACAGGGTTATAGTCGGGCGAAGGTAGTTGGAGGATCACAGTCGAACGATGGAGATTAGAGAACTATAATTGGGTGATGATGGTTGGAAAAACAGTCAAGCGAAAAAGGTTGAAGGATCATAGTTGGTAGCTAGGCGACAAAGGTCGAAGGATCGTAATCAGCAGGTGACAAAGGTTGGAGGACCATAGTCGAGCAATGGTGGTAGGAAAGACAGTAATCAAGCAACAGTGATCAAAGGACCGTAATTGATGGGTAAATGTTGTTAGAGGGCTTTAATTAGTGGGTGACATGGGCTGAAAGTACGTGACGTTGATCAGAGGACTCTAATATTTACCCTCCGTCAACACCAACACCAAGTCACCAATGCATGCTATCTCTACCAAGGCTAATATTTTCCTTCTTTGTTGTTAAACTCTCATCATATAAGGAGAACAATTAAGTAAACCATCAATTATTTATTGATAGCACGTCTAACATCTCAAAGCTCCTCCTAAATCCATCAAGAAAGCCATCTTCTACATTTTATATTATAGCAGCGTCTTCTCCACGTACAAAAAAGAATTTTTTTACTATTAATGGAGTAGAATGGATAAAATAAATAAATCATATCACGAGTTTTTTGTGCTATTATATTAACTCGAAGATATATTATCAAAAATCAAAATAGATAAATATTTTATAAAGATATTCGATCAAATTCCGTAGAAGAAATGCAGAATCAAAAGTGGACAAGTTCAATTGAATCATGCCATATAAATATTCTGCACGTCAGCTTGTTACCTTTCGGCACTTTTTGGACTTAGATTTTTTGTCACGCAGGCTTATACTTTTGCATTATATCAGCTTAGATTTTTTTTTTCTTTTTTTTATCGTATTAATCACACAAATTATTAATTATTTTTACTATTATTATAAGTGATAGTTCATTTTCTTTATTTAAAAATTATCTTGATTCTTCATTTCATTTTAATAATTTTAATATATATAATATTTGAAACATTTTTCAAAATTTGTGCAGCAGTTTAATATTTTTTAGAGCTTTTAGTCTCTCAAAACCAGAGATAAAAGAACTATGGAAGATGATTCTGTTCTCCATATAAAGAGAATTGATAAGCAGAGAGAGGTTTGGTTTTCCTTGTATTTGGGATTATTGGCAGTTTTTTGATAAAAAAAATATAATTTTTACCTAGCATTTTTGTTTATTTCAGAGATATTCACTTTTCTGTAAGAAACACGGGATTATAAAATTTTTAACTTGTAATTTTTTAATGTTTTGCTTATTATTATAATTTTTTTAAAAACATTTATTAGGTAATTTTCTTCAAAATTTTAAATATTTATTATAAATTTTCTTTGATATGTTGTATTTTTTTCTCCGTTATAAATTTTCTTAATGTTTTACAGTAACATCTCATTCCAGAATATATATATTTTTACCAACACATTTATATAATTTCTGCCATTTATTCAAATAGCCAAAAAAAAATTAAGATGAGGTTTGACCTATAAACCTAATAACCAAAATTTCATTACACAAAAAATAATTGAATTTTATAAAATTTTAATATAAATCATTCATGAATAAAATCATCAACATACATAGCCATGATTGAAATATAATCATTAACCTTGTGGTTTTCTTTAGGTATTGTTGCGGTTTAGTAATTATGGTAGTATGATTTTTTTTTTATGTGGTCGATTTTGGATGTTAAATATGTTGTTATGTAGTGTCGTGATTAGGTGGTTAGTTGTAATTGTAATCAAATTAATATTTGATTATAAATATTACTATGCAAATGCTCTTTTTTCGCTCAACTTATTAACAATTTTAATGGTAGATCATGGTTGGTGTGCAATTCTTTGGAATGGAGGTATTATTTCAGTATGATAGTAGTTAATGGTTTTTTAACAAATGATTGGATGTTCTGTAATGGAATTATGACATAATTTTTAAAGTTATTAAGATAATGAAGTTTTTTTTTTCTTGTAGTATAATTATTTTAGCAAATTTTGTGTTGTTCTTCGTATAGTTGTTTTAAATTTGTTGGGTCATTTGAAGCAATATGATATTATAAGATTTATAATCATTTGTTATTTTTTGATACTGCACTTATCACATTTATTTTCCACTTTGTGATCCACCTTTTATAAGATATGGATATTGTATTATTGTTAAATGATTTTTGAAATATATAGACCAATAAAATAGAGATGTGATTTATTTTCTCGTGAATGTATATGTTGGAATTGAATTCATTTTTTATTGGTTGAAATTTTATAAAAACATTTGTTCTCTTGTTGTTATGTTTTTAAATTATATTCATTCCTACCAAGTTTTTATTTATTTTCTTTTTAAGTATAGAGGATAAATTTGTTGGATCACTTGATGAATATTTATGGAACTCTATAATAATAAACTGAACTTCTTCTATATTTTGTATAACAGCTCAAACTCTTAACTATCGAGATATTGTTCGCTTTGGCCTAAGAGCCCCACATTCTGGTCATGTTTGTATAACTTCCTAATAGGTCACCCATAGCAGAATTGATCTATAATGAGCACGCTTAACTGTAGAATTTCTTATAGGCATTTCAACCATTACACCATAAGGTGCCTTAATGTTTAAGAGTTTAGCTTCTTTTACTTAAGGAATTTCATAATCTCACTCACTAAAGTAATTGACGCCCTCATCAGCATCTATATCCCAAAATCATCCATCAGGCATATAAGATTCTAGAAGTGGCTCCTACAAGTTTAAGTGGCGGCTCCTGTTTTTTAGCACTTTGTCTCATACAAGGTTCAAGAGGTGTCTCTCATGGTGTAGCACTTTGTTTTGTATGACACTTAGTTCCCATCTTTCGGCTGGTGTATTGCTCTAATACCATTTGTAACAACCCAAAATCTTAACTATCAATATATTGTCCACATTGACCTAAGAGTCTCACAATTTTATCTAATTGTTGTAACTTCATCCCAGAATTGTTATGGGATGAGCATGCTTAACTGCAGAGTTTACTACAAAAATTCCAGTCATTACACCAAAAGTTGTCTCAATGTTTAAGAGTTTAGCTTCTTTTACCTAAGGGTTTCACATTTTATTTGCTATGTCACAAAAGCATAATTGTATGAGTTTTCATTTACATTGATTATTATTGACATTTATTTTTCATTGTTATTATTATACTCATTATATATTTTGAAGTTCTTCAATAATTTTAACTAAATATGTATTGAGAGATTTTGGATGCAAAAAATTTATATTTAGGTGCTTAAAGATATAAGAGTTGGATGAAGATATTGTTCATGTAAATTTTTAGAGGTATATCTAAAATTTTGTGTATGATTGAAGTATTAAATTGACCATTAATTCTATTGCACTCAAAAATATGTTATTTGTTGCATATAATATAAAATTTGTAATATCTTTTATGTTGTTATATTTTCATGAATTTTTTTGCATTATTATATTCAATATTAATTAGATAATTATGAATCAAATGACTATAGGTGAAGCCTTTTTAGGAATAATTATAAGATAAATTTAGTTAAGTAATAAAAAGTTAGATTAACTTTTTGCCCAAATAAGAGACTTAGATTTAAAATGAACTACAAAACTCCATCAACAACTCTTTTATTATGTAAACCATTACTTTTTTATCATATTTTTATAAACAAAATAAATTTAGAATTTTTCATAAATTTATCATAGAAATAAAGACAATGATATAACTACAAAGCTTTCAATCACAATCATTTAATTCTCGAGTTGCAATGAAATGAAAGAGGAATGATAATTCACAAAATTAACTTCTAATTAATAATTATAATAATTTAAAGTTATTAGTTTAATTTTTAAATAATGATAACATAATATAAATATTTTTAATATGAATTTTATTTTTAAATTTTTATTCACGTGCATTTAAATCATATACAATAAAACTAATATATACCAAAAGTCACTCAGAAAAAAAAAATCATCCATCTAGACATCCACCAATTGACCAATACATATAAAAATGGAAATGAAGAAGTATGAAGTATGAACAGAGCCATGGAGAAATTCTAATCATCAACATCAAATGCCAATGCCTGCTGTTGATGTTGCTCCTTGTTCGCCAGCAGGCTTGCTTGCCGGATCTCGTCAATCCTCACTACCACTGCAGACATCGTCGGCCGCTGGTCGGGAATCTGCGCCGTGCAGTCTACTCCAAGCTGCAGCATCTGCACCATCTCTTCCTCCCCGTTCTGATACCTCAACAGCTCCATATCAAATACCTCAGTCATCCACTCTTCATGAATGACCGACTGTACCCACCGTGGCAGATCAACACCACCTTCATTAAGGATTGCTTGGGCTGGAGCCTTGCCAGTAATTAGCTCAAGGAGGAGCACGCCAAAACTGTATACATCAGCCTTCTGAGAAACCTTTTGAGTGTCGGTGACCTCTGGCGCACGGTAACCAGCAAATCGATCAGATACGATAGAGTTGCCGGCGAGATGAGCAAGGCAGTGGTCGGCAACTCGCACCTCGGAGGAGCTGGCAAGGAGAACGTTGGAGGACTTGATGTTGCCATGTGAGGCTGTGAGACTGGTAGAGTGAATGTGCTCGATGCCACGGGCAGCAGCCAGGGCAATGCTGGTTCTAATCTCCCAGTTGAGAGGGCTGCGGCCAGAGCCTCGGTTCCCTGTATCAGTGATTGATACAAGATAAGAAGAAAGAATTTAAGCTATTCTTCTGAGATTATGTGAAGAAAGATTAAATTTTGATCAGCGGATCACTCTCAAATATTAAACAATTCAAGTTAGTCTAAACAAAAACATCAAGAAGTTAATTAACTGCAAAGGTAGATGTGAAAGAGTTGCAGGTGGGGCGGATGGAATGTATGATCTCGCCCTGAATTATTTATTTGATCAAAATATTGAAGGCATTTCATGAAAGGGCTACTAGAAATAATTCTAACATATTTGAATGCACAATGTAAGAATCCAAAACATTTTAATCCTTATTACATGATAAATAAGAGAAAGAAAATAGTTTAGCCAATATAGAAAGAAAAACAATATATTTTGATCCACACACAAGCAATTCGTAACCAATGAACATATCAGATACGCAGACTTAAAGCAAAACAGCAAATTCAGCATAAGAAACCAAGAAGAAGAAGAGGAGCTTACCATGGAGGATGGAAGAAAGGCTTCCCATTGGCATGTAAGCATACACCAAAAGCTTCTCATTCTTGCTGAAGTAATAAGCCAGTAAAGGAACAAGGTTAGGGTGGTCCATTGCGCCGATGGCCTCAATCTTCTTACTGAATTCCTCCGGCGACATATTGACATCCTGGAGTCGCTTCACAGCAACCACTATTCCCATCTCCAACATCACCTTGTACGCAGTTCCAAACGTTCCCTTTCCTAAAACCTCTGCCGACGCCCTAAGCAAATCCCCTAGATCGAAAACTCTATGCCCATCACCAAAAAATACCAACTGCTTCTGAGACTCTAAAGCAGCAGGCGCAACAGCTGCGGCAGCTTTGGCAGGCTTGCCATCCGCTCGAAATCCATTCTTCATTTTCTTATCCCCAAGAGCAACTTCCACCTCAAATGGCTTCGCATCGCCGGTCTTCCCTTTCCTCCGGCAAAGCAGAAACAGAACACCGAAGACGATAAGAAACACAGCAAGTGAGCCAATAGCAATCCCCGCAATGGCGCCCCCGGAAAGCTTGCTACGGCCACTTGAATCCCCGCCGGGACAAGCGCTAAGCGGCTCACCACAGAGCGGCATATCCAAAAAAGCGTCCGCCGGCATGCCACGGAGCTTCGAAGGCACGGATCCATTAAGCCGATTGAAGGATACGTTGAACTGTATGAGGTTGGGAAGATCGAGTTCCGGTATCCGTCCAATAAGTTGGTTTCTCTCAAGGTAGAGCGTTCCGAGTCGCGTTAGGTTATTGAGCGCCAGCGGAATCTCACCGGAGAAGCTGTTGTCGGCGAGGTTGAGGTGTACGAGGGCAGTGAGAGAAGGGAGAAACTCCGGTATATCACCAGAGAAGCGGTTTCCATGTAGGTACAGATTCCGGAGCTGGGTACATCTGGAGAGGTCGGATGGGAGGGGGCTGGAGAGAGCATTGAAGCGGAGGGAGAGGGTTTGGAGGTCTGAGAGGTTACCTAGGGTTCCGGCGGGAATCTGGCCAATGAGACCGGAGGCAGGGAGGTGGAGGGAGGTGACGCGGTCGCCGGTGCAGATTACGCCAGGCCACTTGCAAAACGAGACGGAGGTGTTCCAGGGAAGTGCAAGTCGTCCGACGGCGGTGCGGAACGCCATAAGGGCGGCAGCGTCGGCAACGATATCCGCTGCAGTCGGGGATAAGTAAGTGTGGAAGAGGAGGAGGAGGGTTGAAAACATTGAGCAGCGAGCAGAACTCATCGTTTCCGCCGTTAAACCATAAAACACCGATCTCGCAGCTGAGGGAGGTGGGAGTAAAGCATTTTAGAAGGAAATTTGACTTTATACTATTCATTACAAAAATTATATTAATATTCACATTGTTTATTAAAAAAAACTCATCTAAAATTGTCTTTTAGGAGATATTCTTATATTTGTTGAGCTATTTTGATTGGGCATCTAAAGAATTTGAAATTAAATTTAAATATGTTATAATTTAAATTAATTTAAAATTTCAAATATGATTCACATATTGATTTAACTCTTATTTGAATCTTAATTATTTCGAGAGTTTGTATAGTACTAAGGGTGCATGACATGGTTGTTGGAATTATTGTAGGATACATGTGTTAAATTGTGTTTGTTGATCAGGTTCGGGTCCAATTTGAAATTGATCATCTCTTAATACATCGGATACGAAATCGACCCATTTATCTAAATGGGTTAAAATTTCAGACCCAAACCCGATCCTTTACCAACCGGACCTGACACGACACGACCCACTATCCTGAAAAGAAAGCTGCGAACAAACTTTGCCTCCTTCAATGTCTACGAGTCACGGGAGCTCGATTGATGCAACAATAAGCATCATTCTACCATTTCGTGCGCTTCTTCGGCCAATTCAAATATATTCATCTGATGGAAGTTGCATTCCTCTTCAACTACTTTGGTATAAGATGCTCCATTCATGTCTCGAAAGTCACAACATCTCGACGACCTTCTCCTTCAGTCCATGACAATGGGAGCTCACTTATTGTGGTGTTAGTAATATTTATTCCACTTTGCATGCTTCTACAACCAAATCTAGGTTAATTCGGAGTTGGCGGGTAGACCTGAACCCGACCTTTTTATTAAATGGGTCGAATTTTGGATCCGAGCCCGACCCGTTTACCAAGCGGGTTGAATTTCTAGACCCGAACTTGATTTGTTTATTAAACGGTTCAACAAAAAAATAGAACTTTAGGGTTGGAATGACAAGTCGGGGCAAATTTTAACACCCTATTATAGGAGTTCAAAAAGAGCTTACCGAGGGCAACAATCAACGGGACCAATCGGGGCAACATCAACATGGCCAATGACATTCGATGGAGAAGACAAGTTTATACAAGAGCTCATTAGGAGTAACAATCCATATGACCATGGTGTTTGAATGAGAAGATATGTTCATGTATGAGATCTCTCAACCAGCTTGGTGGCATTTGCAAGAGAAGGAGAGTATGTGTAGGAGCTCATTAAGGCATGCATCTATGAGATCAACAACTTATGAAGAGAATATGAGTTCATGACAAGAGCGTGCTGAGGGCATGTGACTATCATATATAAGGTGTGTGAACGATAAGAGAAGCTCATGATTAGTGTCCGATATAGACAACAATCAATTAGATTGGTAGTCTTTGAAGGAGAAGAGTAGTCCACATTGGAGCTCACTAGGCATGCATCAAGAGATCAATGGCATGTAAAGAGAAAATTAATGGGGCACTCACTAGGGGCAAGTATTGGCAAGAGTTAGGTGAAGATAAAGTTCTTGACAGGGGATTCACAAGAATATTCTTTCTCATTTTTTATATTTGTTTTTAAACATAATTTTATATTTATCAATTTTTCAAATTGGGCTTACTTAAATTTTTTAAACAAAAATAAATCTTACTAAAATAAGTATTTATTAAATAAAATAAAAATTACATTATAACATATAAATTAAATATTGTATTTATAAACAAAAAATATTTTAAAAAATTAAAATGAATAGCCTGATGTAAGAAAATTAATTATATTAAAAAAGTATTTATAAATTTTTTATTTTTAAGTATCAATAATAATAAACTTAAACTTAATAACATATAATTTTTAACTCAATTTTTTGAATTTAAAAATTGGCATCATTGGTGAACAGTACGACATCGGGCATCGCACTGTTCACTTCTCAAATTTGATGTGTGATTTAACGCGGATGACAAATCAGCTTAATCAGTTCAATTGAAGTTGGTCTTAAAATCTGCAAATTTAAATGAACAAAAATGGCCTACCAACTCAATGACAATTGACAACTAGTATATAATTTATTTTTTGTCAACAAAAATAGCATTCTTATATTTTATTATATTATATTCAAGAATAAATATTGATGGAATATTCATAATTTCATGATAAATCTTTAAATCTTAAGGATAATATTATGGTTTCAGAAAAAGACATAGCTGGAGCACTTATTGTCGCTCTCAACGGGCTTGAGTGGGACTGATGCTGTCATTGATCTATATTTATAAGGGAATTTTACATACATATCATTTTATTTCAAGATATTTATATATCAAATATCTAAAATATTAATATTATATATCTAACACCCATATATAACTTTAATATCAAATATATAACTCCTATAATTCATTTCTATCATTCATATCATCTTATAAACTTTAATATTTTATACCATGCACTCAAATTCGTTCTATAGATGGTAGACATGTAATATTAATGTTTTAAGTGTTAAATATATAAATAACATAAAATAAAGTGGTATGTATGTAAATCTCCATATTTATAAACAACCTTACTGCACAACAAACAGGAACAATCATTATGTATGAACACAACTCATACTAATTATGATACTTGTTTGTTAAAGAATTTTGACTATCAATTAAGAAATCTTTGATTTGAATGTTACATATATGATGCATGTAAAAATTTGATTTAATTGATCTAAATATAAACAAATAAAAATTTTCATTTTACATGAGCTTAAATTTAAGTTTTTTATAATTAAAATCACCGTGCAAGCTCCTATGATCAAAATCAAAACGAGCGATTAGCAAAAAAATTTCTAAATGTTCAAATGAGCACCAAATTCTCTATTGGGGGACTAACATTGATCAAAATTTGATAAAATTTCTCCAACCCCTTCATTAGACTTGTGTTTGAGACTACCTACCTTTGTCTATGATCGATAGATTTGTTGGGATCATCTTCGAAAAGCTATTCCGATGAGCATACTCGTTGAGCTTATGGATCACAACAAAGTCTTGATGATTGAGAGTAGTTTGTTGAACAAAATTTAAAGATGTAAGCTTCTTAAAGCATTTGCGACTTTTATGGATCTCAAACTTGTATTTTGTTTGGAGCATTTGATTGTTATATATGGGTTGACATCAAAAATATATATGATGATGTTTTATCTTTATTTTTTACTAAACTTTATTTATACAGACTTGATGTTGTTGTTGTTGTTGTTGTTGCTACTGCTCTTAGGAAGTTGATACCAATTTAGCAAAGGATCATATTCATTTTCAAGTGATGGCAAAATAAAATCATACTCTAAGTCAAATTTGAAGTGATTTGAATGTATCTATAAATTTATTTTTCTCAAAACATTGAGAACTTTAAGAACTACTATTCTCTAGATGGAGACTTCATCATCAATGATCAGTGTCACACCACCATCAATTGTCCAACCTAAATGGGACTTGAGCAAGTCAAACGACTTAGCTAAGGGAAGGATCACCCATTCATATTTTTATTAATTAATCCATTAAGAGTATGATTTGGTTCATCCATTGTTAATTAGAACAACAAATGTTCAAGAATAATTTCAAATAGGACCAGATTATCACTCTTAAAATTTAGAAATAGACATTAGTTCTATTTTTTCTCAACATTATAAACTTGTATAAATTCATAATTCATAAAGAATATCGATGCTTTAACTATCATTTGGAAAATCTAATTGGTTGTCAATGGTGTTCATTCTATTTAGAAGTGTCAATCATTTACTAAGTTGCTTAATTCCTCCTTAAAGGAGATCAACTATACCAAAGCCACCTAGCCTTCGTAATTTATCAATGTTATTTGACATTTTTAGTTGACTGACATTTGTTGATGTCAACTTTTAATAATTATCGTTGTCACCCATTATATGTGTCAGTCAACACCATTAGATATGATTTGACAATTGTCGCCCTTCAACAATGCTTATTAACCCACAACATAAAAAATATAATAAACAACATCATATAACATCCAGAATTGTCTAATGTTAGATGTCTAACAACCTCCAACTCCATAAATGCCCATTGTCAATATTCATTGATGAATGTTTACCCCAAATCATGAATATATGTTCACCAATAACATGTTGTTTGAAAATGTTAATCTGCCAATGCGCATTATCATCTTTGAACAACAAGCATTAACTAGCAACATTAAACATTCATTAAGCAACAACTCTTCACGACAACTATCAATTGACTTCTATACTCAACCAACACTATTGGTTGACCAAAGTCCATGAATAACAAACTCTTAGCCCTTCTAACTTCATTTTTTAACACCACTAATTAATATGGCATCCCTCAAAAGAGCAAAGCAAAAATATGATAATTTAAAGAGACTAAATATAAATAATTTTTGGTAAAGAAGAATGTTTGCTTGTTGAGATACGTGTTATATATATATATATATATATATATATATATATATATATATATATATATATATATATATATATATATATATATATATATGTGTATCCTATTTGTTTAGTAGTTAAAAAAAAGAATATAATATTGTTGTTTGTCAAAATAATTCACAACGGTTAAGAGATGGTGAGTTTATTGTCATAATTTTATACGAAGATCCTACACACATACAAATGAAAGAGAGTGGTTCATTAATCATAAGAGAAGTTGATTTTTTTGGGGAAAACTCTGAAAAAGGGAAAAATCATGGGGTCTTGCCTTGTTAAAATGAATATACTAGTGTTTGTTGTTGATTACAAATGATGTCATTCCTTGGGGGGGGGAGACATTGATTCATTATAGCAGATGCATATCATATAAAACACATTACATAGTTGAAGTTTGAATAATCTAATGACACGAGAATTGTTCGCAAGAGGACGTTGACACATTCATTTGGTTAGTGAGACCGTAATAGGGCGACAGAGGTCGGAGAGACCATAGTCAATGGATTATTATGTTAGGAGGGATCATAATCGACAAGTGATAGAGGTCGAAAGGATCGTAAACTTTCAACGGTGATCGGAAGGACCGCTGTCAGGTGACGATGGTCAGAGGGATCGTAGTCGAGGAGTGACGGAGGTCGGAAGGATCGTAGTCGAGCAAGGGTGGTCGGAAGGACCGCTGTCAGCTCATAGTGGTCGGATGGATCATAGTCGATAAGCTGCAAAGGTTTGATGGATCGTAATTGGGCGACTGTGATCAGAAAGACTGTAGTCGGCGAGTATATAGAGGTCCGATGAAGCACCAACGATGACTATTAAATGTTGGTCGGATGATGACGGTCGGGAAGAGGTCTAATAGTGGCGGCTAAGAGGCCAAATTCACCGACGATAGTGCCGAGGTGGAGCTCAAGAAATTTTCAAGCCCTAAAATTCTCTTGAGTCTTTAGCCTAATATTTAAGCTTCTAAATCTTCAAGCCCTTTCATGTGGAAGATGGTGTATATTTATATATTCTCAGAGTCACATGATCCACAAATATGGAAAAGATCCAGAGCAATGGAGTGCTCCATCGGACGACCCTTATTAATTCCCTTGATCAAGGAGTATTTATTTATCATTTAATTATCTTAATGATATTAGAATTTAAAGACCTTAAGCTCATTAGATTCATCTCGTACAACCGTTCGATTCAACTATAAGCATGCCATATTGGGATATCAATTAGTCGTCATATTAATGCTTTGGAGTTTTTAAATATGCTTTAAACCCTTAATGTGAGCTCATTTGGGCTCGGATTGGACCAATTTTGATGTCATTTGATTTGTTTCACTGAGACGATCAATTTGATTATAAGTTTACTAAAATTAGAGTTCATATGGTCCCAAATTTAATATTGAAAGTCATCACTTCACTTTGAGATTCGTTTCCAATCGGAATGACTTTTTCTGATGTATCAATTATTATTTTTATCGTAAAATAAATTCAATTTTTTTTAAGAATCAATGATTATGTTATTCTCTTAGCACATCTTATTTTGGTATATTAATTGATGACTTTGATTATTAATTAAGAGATTTAAATATAAAGCTTATTTATATAATATGTGTGATCTTATTTTAATTGCTCAATCATTTCAAAAAAACTTTTAATCTCATATATATAATATATATATATATATATATATATATATATATATATATATATATATATATATAATTTTTCTTTGAAGGAGACGTGAGATGCTGCAGCTGGTGTTGGTGACGATACGGAACCGCATCGTTCCACTGGATTGTGACGGCGACGGGACGAGCATAGCGATCGTTTGTTGCGATTTGCTACTTGATTCGGCGCGACGGTCCAATAGGAATGGGACCCACACCAGCTGTAATAAATATGAGTAGAGCGGTTGGACCAATTTGATTGATTTTTAGCAGTTTGGGGTCTATGGATGGTGCGGTAGTTATCGACAAAATCATGTTGGGCGTATCGGGGCGAAAGTATTTTTTGTCAGAATATTTTAATTAAATATAATAATGATAAATTTAAAATATTTTAATTTTATTTAAAATAAATATATAAATCATATGTTTATCGTTTTAAAATAAAAGTTAGATTTGTAGAGTCTATTCCGTTACAAAATTTAATCAGTGTAATTCAGTCATAATTAAAACATGTTGGTCTGCTACAATAAATTTCTTAAGCCCTGCTCATACTTCTAGCATAAATATTTTTCAGTCATACTGTGCCATGCGCCCCGTGATTTTAGCGAATAAATAATTTTGCAGCACTGATATATCATCAAATTTTTTTTTGATTTGACACGAATCTCGAGGCAAAATCAAGCTGAAAACTTAAAAAATTAAATTCGGGATCACCTGAACTCTAATTTCAGCAAACTTATAGTCAAACTTTTCGTCTCGGAAACACGAACCCAATGACACCAAATTCGACTCAATTCGAGCCCCAATGAGTCCAAATCAAGGACCCGAAGCGCTGTTGGAAAATTCATATCACAATTTGAGTTACCAAACGGTTTTCGAACTTGACAAGCTTGTAGTCGAATCGAGCGGCTCAATTAAATTTAAGGAAATAAAAACCTTCCCTTTATTCATACCACTACCCGAGGAAAAAGAATTATCTAAGAATTTATTTCAGGAAGAAAACAATATACAGTTTTTAATGGATAACCAAGTTTACATTTATCTCAATTAAATATAAGGAAATAAAAACCTCCCTTTATTTTACTGTATATATCCTTGCATATTTTTTCCACACTCTTCTCTTTTTTATGCTATTTTTTTAAATAAAATATATCAAATAATAATAACATTTAACTCATCTCCAACCAAACTCTATTTATTAATATATATATATATTCTTTCTATTTTTTATATTTGTTTATTATCATAAATTTATAACTATCAATTTTTCAAATTGGGCTTGCTTAAAAATTTTTTTTAACAAAAATAAATCTTAATCAAACGCACCAAAACATAAAATGCAGAAATTTTCATTCATCGTCATCATCATCCCCAAAGGGGGAAGGTGAGGCCTATAAATAGACAAAATACAATAAAACATCAAAGAACAAAAAGCGCCACTAATTTCACATAATCCTACTCCCTTAAGTTAGAGTAAAAATAAAAATTATACATAATAAATCAAATTAGTAATTTTGTGAGATTATTTAATTTCCTATTTAAAAAGTTAAGGGATTAAAATATGACTTTTAAATAGCCGGGGATGATTTTAACCCTTTGTAAAGAATGGAAGGACCATTTCAGTCATTATCTCAATTTACACGAATACAACTTATTGCAATATCCTAAAAACCTTCCAACCATTCCTTGGACTCCACCTCAGCTCCTTTGAAGCCTTTGACTTGTCAAAAGGTCAACCAAGACCCAATACATATTTTTGGTCATAGCTATTTTCCCCATGGCTTTTCTCTCCAAAATTCTATCTCAGCTTTTTCAAATCAACCCTACATGTTGAGGCACTTTCTGATTTCCAGCCCATTGCTCTGTGTAACACCACATACAAAATCATAGCTAAGGTATTGGGTGAAAGGATGAAGCCTTTCATGTCTCTCATTATAAAAGACAATCAAGCTGGTTTTATTCAACATAGATTTCTTCTGATAATATTATTCTTGCTAATGAAATCTTGCAACATTCTATAAAAACTTCCAAGTTCAAGCTTATGTGTGTCAAGCTTGACATCAAAAAAGCTTTTGACAGTGTTTCTCGTGAATTTCTTATTGCAAGAATGATACAGAAAGGATTTCCTCACATTTTTGTGGGGTGGATTGATGCTTGTATTAAAGATGTTTGATATTTCTTATGCATTGATGGTGCCTTGGAAGGTTTTTTCTCCTCTAAATCTGGGCTAAGGCAGGGCTGTCCCCTTAGCCCTTATCTCTTTAGCATTGTGATGGATGCCCTTTCTTGCTTGCTTGATTGTAACCTTCATGAAAACAATTTTGAGGCTCTTTCTGTTGGGGATTATAGGCTTTCACATCTTTTATATGCGGATGACTTAATTATATTTGGGAAAGCTGACCTTATTAACTATGACAAACTTATCAAAGCTCTCAAGGTATTCTCTGAGGCATCGGGTCTTAATATTAATTATGAGAAAAGTTCAGTGATATTGCCTCCCAACTGTGCTATTGCTGCCCGCATATGTGCTACACTTAATATATCTAATTCTTCTTCTACTATGTGTTATCTTGGTGTGCCATTATCCCCTTATAATCCGAAGATTGCCAAATTTTATAATCTCTTGGAGAGTGTTATTAAGAAACTTTCTGGATGGAAGGCAAAAGCTCTGTCGTTTGCTGGTAGGTTACAGTTTCTTATGTACACTATATGGAATACGATTGCCTATTGGATACGTGGAGATATAATACCTAAATCTATTATTAAGCAAATTGATAGATTAAGTGCTAAATTCTTATATTTTGGTGATTATAACGCCAAAAAGTTACACTTGATTTCTTGGAGAAACACCTGTAAGCCTAAAGAGATGGGAGGGATTGGTTTACCATCCATACAATCTATTCAGTTCTGTTATAACTGTTCTCTCATTACTAGGATTTATAACACTCAAAGTCCTTTAAGTGTTTGGTTTTTTAATGCTTATATATCCCCTTGGAAAGAGCCTATCTCTAAAGCTTCTAAATTTTGGAAAAATGTTTGTAAAGATGCCCTCACAGCCAAATAGAACTTTCATTTTAGAGTGCCATCTTCCTCTAGTTTCTCTTTTTACTGGGACCATTGGTTTAAAGAGAAAAGACTTACTGAAATTGCTGAGGTTCAGCCTTTGCTTGGCTCTTTTCCTGTTAATGAAAAAGTAGCTGTTATTATCAATGTAGTGCAGTGGGAATTACCTGCTGCTGTACATCGTGCTTTCTCTGAAATTTCTATTAATGAGGGCTCTCTCGATAATTTATACTGGGGTGATGGAAAGAATTGCAAGCATAAACACTATAGAGCTTATTATTTTAGAGACCTTTCTAAGGTTAGCTGGTGGAAATTTGTGTGGCACAAAAGGTATGTCATTAGATACTCTTCATTATGCTGGATGGATATTAAGGGAGGCTTAAAAACTGCAGATTCTCTTTCCGCTAGGGGAGTTACTGTTAGCCATACTTGTGCCCTTTGCCATTGTTATGATGAAACTGTTAGCCATATATTTTTTGAAAGTGACTATACCTTCTCTATTCTTTCTATCCTGATGAGAAACCTTGGGTTCCTTCTGCTTGGACCCAACATTTTGCAGCTGTTTGAATATATTGATGATACTCATACCAAGGAAAAGGATCTATATTTTCTCATTGTATGTTGTGCGGTTTATCACATTTGGCGTGAAAGGAATGATAGGAAGTTTGGAGGTAAATCTGTTTCTTCAACTTCTTTAGCTCTCCAAATTAAAACTACAATTTTATCCAAACTTTTGAAGTGGAAAAAGGGAGGAAGTATGATTGATATGCTGTAAGGTTTTTGGATATTGTTCTGCTGGATTTTGGCTATGCTGTTATGGCTGCATTTACTCTCATGGCTGCATTTGGTAAAAATTTATGTTGGCTGCTGCTATGCCATTTTTACTGTGGGAAATCTGGATTTCTGGTTGCTGTCTACAAACTCTGGTATGGTTGGTTTTTTTCGAGTTAAAATGGGCAATGATCTAAGAATTGCCATTTTCTCCTTTGGATGGCTGGAAAGTTTGGAATTATTTTTGCAACCAGGTTGAGAGAGCGGCAATTCCTGAGCCCGTGGCTTAATTGTCTCCCTCTTCCTTATTTGATTACTATTCTTCCTGAGTATTTCTTTTTTGACTATGTTTTCTTTCTCTTATAGAATTAAATGTGGGGTTTTTGTTTTTTCTTTTTTGCCCCTTATTGGATATTGTAAGTATTGGCAAGATCTTTACTTTATTGTTTTTTCTTTTTTAATTACATGTAACAAGTTCCTATTAGGCTTCGTTTGTTTTTTTTTAATGCTTTTGTAAAAGGCAGTTTTAAAAAACATTAATTCAGAAAATGGAGTTTTCTAACGGAGAAGCACATATAAAAAGCTTTCTAAAAAATGTAGAAAAATGGAAAAAAGGAGTTATTGGGAACGTGATTTGACGAACCAAACAAAAAAAAAAAAATCATCCGTTTTCGAAAATGGAGAAGGCAAAAAAACGCTCAAACAAACAAAGCCTTAATGAAAAGGGCTAAGGGCATAATTTCTCCAAAAAAAAAAAAAAAAATCAACCCTACAAACATATTAGGCTCTACCTGAACCCGAAACAACCCGTAGCTAGGCCTAACAACCCAATGGTCCCCCCCACATGCATGTGCACTCGTAGTTTTCACCTGAGCAGTGCGGCTCCCTGCATTTCTAACTGCCTGGTACAGGTGTCATGAATCTAAGAAACTTCTCTAAGTCATCCTGGCCGTACATTTTGGCTCTAATGCTTGGAATAGAGCCCAAGGGACGGAGTCCTTCATTCTAATATGACTCTCATTTCACTCCTTTCCGAGTCTCTACAACATTTCGTTTTACTTTCCTAGAGCGTCCATTGTCGGCGGCGATAGGAGCGGAGGATCGAGTCACCGTCCGTCCCAACTTCGTCAACTCTCCATCCAGTCTTTTTTCGGCCTTGGGATCTTCTACGAACTTGTATATGAGATTTTAAAAAAGAGAACTAGCAGTAAAACTGCTTCTAGGATCATCTACCATGAGGTAAAGCTTAAACCCTAGATGTTTACATAGTATTTTAAATAGGCTTTAGGAAACTACATAAAGAGCTGTAAAATCTATTCTCCGTCATTCTTATGATCTTCTTTTATTTACATCTCAACTCTCATGACTTTAAATCATTATACAATGAGCATAAAACGAAGTTTAGTTCTAGGAATTTCGGATGGTTGAATGAAGAAGATGAACTCGCAACCGTTCGATCTGTTTTGTTTGGATATAACGGTTGCGATCTCGTTAGATCTACGGTCTGATCCAACCATTCCGAACCCTACAACGGATGAATCTATTTCGACGCGATCTCAACCGTTGATTGAAAAACCGCGGGATCTGTTGTGTGCCGTCTGATCTCTCTTACCGAGACGACCATTGGATCTGATCGCCGCCGTCGGATGGTAATCATGGATCCAGCGGTTCCAGATTTGTGCCAACGTGGATAAGTGGAGAACCCGCGCTTTGCTCGTATTTAAATTTTCTATTTTATAAAAATAAAATCAAAATTTAATAATCATTTTATCAGCAATTATTTTAATTATATATTTTTTCAAATAATTTTAATTACTTAATAAATAAGCATCTGATTAGGCTCAAATTTTTATGGCATAATATTTGAGATGTAATACATGCTATCTGATTTTTGTAGAATTTTAGAGCTTAATTCTAACTAGAAATGAATTTTGAAATGTATAATACATTATTTGGATGAAACATTTGAAAAATCATTGCAAACTTTATAATCCTCTAATGATTTCATGCTAGAGCTCTATGAACCAGTGATGGATATTTTTTTAACTAAAAAATGAAATTAGTTTATGATCATGCATTAGTTGAGAGAATTTTGTCCTTAATACTATATAGTTTCTTGTATATAATCATAAAATTTGGCATGATAATAACCTCAAATTGGGTTGAATTTTATTTGAGGATGTTTTTTCACTACTTCAATTGTCTTCAATTTAATTTGATCTATTCAATTTCTTATAGTTGAATTTTCAGTGACCTACGACTTTAATAATTCATTATAAATCATTTCATAGAGCATTAGGTCACTTTATATTTGTTATTGATTGCTATGATATGATTGTGATATGTAAATCAAAGGGTTAGTAAACATTGAAGAAGACATGGCAAAACAATGCAAACTTTCCAAAGTTCATGAAACTCCCACTTTAGTCAAAGGAAAATTCCAACAACTCTTAATAGGCATTATCACAAACACCTAACATGCATACTTTGATATAAGCTCAACATGGCCTCTTATGATCCCAAGTTATTCACACCTAGAACTCTAAGAGATATGGCACAAATCAAGAATAAATTTGACATGGTAATTGTTCATTCTTGCACACACAAAACCATCCATGGCTAGCAACAACCATTTCTATATTTCAAAAGCAATGAAACATCACTTGATACTTAAATGGATATGATAAAACCAAATGATAGGAAGTGTTTTGCCAAGCTATTTCTAACATAATCAAAACATTTTGGTTTCATATTGAAGAAAAGACATTAACTGGATAAGGAGAAGAAAGAGGGCAAGGGAAGAAGAAGAAGGATGGAAGGAGAAGGAAGAAAAAAAAATTGAAGAAGAAAGGAGGAGAAACAATAGAAGAGAAGAGGAAAGGAGAAGAAGAAAAAGAAAAGGAGAAAAGAGAAATACTCACCTTGTAAGGAAGAGGAGCTCGGGCGACTTCCGGCGTCGGGATCGGCCCAGGTAATGTCGGGTCGGGTGGATGCCGTCGAGATCGGGTCTCGGGTTTGGTTTCGGACGGGAGCAGGCTTCTGCCTTGACTGGAGTTCGCGAATGCTGGAGGGGCTTCGGCCCGTCTCCGTCTCTTGGCGTCGGGTCGGTAGAGAGAAAATGAGAGAGGGAGCAGAGAGAGGTCGGCAGATTCAAGGAGCTGAGAGGGAGAAGGGGTCGGGCGTGCCTTTGAACAGAGAAGACCGAGATATTCAGAGGGAGAAGGCGTAAGAGAGGGAGCGTGAGATCGAGAGTATCCTAGTAATGCCGAGAGAGAGTCTTCGTCCTGAGTAAATCGAGTCCATCGCCGAAAGAAGAAGCCCGCCAAATCTCGCCATCGTGCTCCAGCGTCCGACACTTCCTCAAACAGCTTTGTTCCTCGCTCGATGCCTGCTCGAATCGCAGAAATCTTCTGATCAGCGCGATCTTGGCCGAATCGCAGATCTCTTTTGATCGTGGCCGTCGACGCCATTACGAGATTTAGGGAAATAATTCAAATAATTTAGAAAGTCAAATGATATTTTGATAGGACCAAATTGGGTTGAATCAGGTTAAATTTGGCTAAGCTCGGGTTAGGCTCGAGTCCGAACTTGACTCGATCTGAATCAAATTGGGCTCGAGTCAGCTCAACGAATTTAATCGTACGAAAATGGGTTCAAAATAACGAATAACTCAAATCAAATCATGTACGACGCGACAAAAACAAATTAATCGAGTCTAATTGAACGCGTGCGAGTCTGATCCGGCTCGAGTCGGGTCGATTCGAGCTCGAATTGGCTCGACGGAGTTCAATTAAACAGATCAAAAGTGCTCGAACATGATCGAGCCAAAATCGAGGTCAACACCTCCACTAAGTAACAAAGCCTTTAAAGGATGGATTTGCAACTTGCTAATTACTACCATGCTTATTACATGATGTATTTGCTCGCATCTAACCATAAAATCCACTTGCAATTTCTCTGCTTAACAAAATCCTGTATTAATTTGTTTGAGCGACACTTCTTTGTGTTTCTTACTCAAATCAATTTCCTTTTTTTTTTTAAGGAAATGCAATCAGTGGTTGTTTGGTAGCAGGATTTGAGTAGGAGTTAAGCAAGATTTACCATAAATCCTACCAAACAATAAACATGCTACATATATTCAATTTAGTCATGGGTCCTTAATTTTAATTCATGCTTAATTATATGGGTTTATATGGTCACGAGCTATTCAGATCTAATCCAGACTCTACTCAATTCAAATTTAATCCGAGTTAAACTTGATTCATTAGTCGGCTTATGAACTACGATTCGGACTCTATTCAGGCTAATAGCGGTCTGATTAATTAGTTCTCTTTTAAGTTCCAAGTTAAATTCATGGTCATTATCTTTTCATAGATTCTTGTATGTAAAATGATAATTAGAAAATTCATTTGAATTTTTTAGTTGAAAACAAAAAATGGAACTCTGAATATGAACCTAAGAGGCACAATACTAGATCGGTGGTTGGGTGCTACATTTAGAAGAAAATTGTGGATTGCAATGATATTTTATTTCTTCAGATCAATCATACATCAATACAAATATGGATGAATCTAATGACTCTTTTTTCAGTTAGGAATTGTAGCACCTTGATGTCAAAGCGCATTCTTCCATAGTGAGTTAGAATAAATAGTTTTCGTGCCTCAAATAGAGAGTTTCATTCCTCCAAATAGAGAGTTTCATTGCTCCAAATTTATGTGTAATATAAAGTAGTTTTCTTGTCAAGTATACAACAACTTTTTCACATTGATGTAGAGTTTGAGTTTCAAGTAAAGATATTATGATGATAATTTTTATTTCAAAATATTACAAGATGGAAATCTTATATACTTGCTAATGTATATAGATTTATGATGGTATCCTACAAAGACATTTGAAAAATATAAGCTCAAACATGTGTTAAAGTCTAAATTTTATATGAAAGATCTTAATGATGTGTGTGTGAGTCAAATAGTGATCAAAGATTTTATAATGCTCCTACTATGTCACAAGTAGCAACAATATAGATTGAAGGAAAAATTACAGATTTCATTTAACATTAAATTATATTGACTTCACATTCTGGGTCATATCTAAAGATCAAGCATTATTTTTTAAATCGTCAATGCCGGTCTTAAGCTCGGATGAAAAAAGTTGAAGGTAATTCATGTTTCAACTCTTCTTCTCTTATTAGCTTTTACCATCGTAAATTCAATCAACTCCTTTTATTGATTTTTTAGTACATCTTTATTTCAACTTTTTTCTATTATTTTGTTCCATTCTTTCTAGATATTTTATTGGTTTTAAATTTCTTCTAATTTACAATTCATGTCAATTGCATTACTTTTTATTTTTGTAAGTTCTACTTTACTATTCTAATAGATATTATATTGATCACAAAATGATCAATTGATTAGGACCCCTTGCATTGCACATTAATACACTTTTTACTTCTCATCTACCTTCTAAGGAAGGATTGTATATGAAGAATGATATAAGTTTATATGCCTAATTATTATATATAAGTTATATGTAAATATATAAATATTGCATGCAATATTATAAAGACTTAATTAATTTTAAACTTGATAACATAATTTTTAATTTTTTAAAATGTTATTCAAGTGCACCATGAGCACGTGCATTTTACTAGTTTATTAAATATCCATTTGTATTCCTCTATTCATATCCTAACCTTCATATTCTTTTTTTTATTGTCTTAATTTTCATTTTAATTATCCAAATAAAATCAGGGCATTTAATTTATTATATTTTATTTCATAGCCTCTTAAAGTTTATCAAACAATTCTAAATAAAAACTCTCATACCAAAGAGCTTTTCTTCTAAATGTGAATTAATTATTTTTATAATATTTATTTAAAAATATTAAACAAAATAATATTCTTTATTAAATTTTAAATTTAAAACAATTATTCATGTGTATTTTGTGCACTTGTAAATAATATTAGTAATTATTATTATCTGTGATATATTTAAATAATAAAAATATAACTAAAATAATCATAAAAATTTTTATTAATGTGCATTTAATGTGCGGACAATAAAACTAGTTATCTTAAGAGGCGTTTGTGAATTATACAATATCCGTTGCTAATTTCTTAACTAAATGCAATTAAGAGAATACAGGAATAATTATAATAAAAAGTATTAAAAAATTAATGCAATAAAATGAATGGTTTAATACTAATTCTATACGTTTAATGCAATAAAATAAACCGAAGAGCCGTTTACATCTATATATATTAAATTTATTGATTATTTATAATACAATGAAGGGACAAGATAATTTTAGAAGAATTAAAATGGATGGTCAAGATTTGATGTGGATGGAAATTCAAGCGGCTTTTATAATAGTGGTATAGATAGTATAGATTAACTGTTAGCCGTTCATTTGGTATATGAAAAGTTGTAATGGAGCTTTTAATTTTTAGGGATATGAAGTGTTTATAATGAATGTTGTAGATTAATTTATAATTTATAGATGAACGATCCAGATTTGCTATGAGTGGATTCCCAAGCCACGCTTATATAATAGTAGTAGTATAGATATGGAGAAGATTCAAGGCAAATTTGGAGTGCTCCATCGGAAGACCTGTAATGGTTCCCTCGATCATAGAGCATTCATTGAGCATTTAATTTGCTTTAATGATCATATCCAAACTAATTTATGTTGGGCTCGTTGGATTCATCTCGTCGAGTCTGTCCCCTTGGTATTTTTTGAAATTTTGAAAAATTACCAGTCGATGACGTTATTAGTGAGCGGTTAAAAATGATTAAAAAATTTTACACTTGTATAGAGTTAAATTTTTTGTCTCAACATTGTATAGATATCCAGCACACAAACATAAGAGAAATAAAACACCATATATTTTATGTGGAAAACCCTGAAAAGGGAAAAACCATAGGGCCACGCCTAGTTGAAAGAATTCAACTAGTATTTGCTTAAGTTACAAGAGGTTAATTTGTCCCTAAAATTTATAACGATCAGATTACAATAATCAACTCTTGACTTGAAATTCAGTTGCAAACATATATCAAATTGCTAGTGTCAGTTGGTGATCAGATAAAAAACTTGTGTCTGCCAGTAGTCGGACAGAGTTCTAGCGATACTTGAAAGTTTGGCGGAACTTCGACATCACTTGGAGGTCGGGTAGAACTCCAACATCACTTGAAGGTTCGGACGGAAATTTGGTGTCACTTGGAGTTCGGGTGGAACTCCATCGTCACTTGAAGGTCAGATGGAACTTCGGCGTCACTTGGAGGATGAAACTCTAGCGTCACTTCAAGGTCGGACGGAACTCCGGTGTCACTTGGAGTTCGGGTGGAACTCCGACGATGGTTGAGGAGGAGCTTCTTCCTTCTCTTCTCTTCTTCGTCATGCTTGGGCCCCCTCATAAGAGAAATGAGGGACTATTATAGTTTTTTTAGAGTGACATGACCATCAAATAGGAGAAACATAAGGGGTACGTTGGGAGTGATTTGAATGAACGGCCGATATTGAATCCCATGATCGTAGACCATTTATCAAACATTTAAAGGCTCTAATGATATCAAAATTATTCGTCTCGTCGAGCCGCTCGATTCGACTATAAACTTGTCATATTTGGAAATTGTTTGGTAATCCAAATTATGGATTGAACCTTCCAAAGGCACTTCAAGTCTTTGATTTGGACTAGTTTGGGCTAAGATTGAGTGTGAATTTGGTGTAATTGGATTTATATTTTCGAGACACTCAGTTCGACTCTAAGTTTGCTGAAATCGGAGTTCATATGGTCCCAGATTTAATTTTTGAAACTTCAAACCTGATTTTACCTTGAGATTCGTATCTGATCAAGATAATTTTTGATGATATATCAATACATATTATAATGATGATATTATATTTCTAATTAGATTAATTAGATCATATTTGTAAAAATGAATTTTTTAAATAATGTGGTAAATAAAATTTAAAAAATATTTAGCATGATATAGATTAAAATTTGTTTGCATTTAATTGACATGATTAAATGTAATTAATTGTAATTTAAACTTTTTTTATCAATTATAATTAGATTAATAAAATTACATTTATTAAATTTTATATTGTAATTAATTATTTAGTAATTAAATATTAAAAAAAACTAACCTCTATTCCGTTAGGTTTTTTTTTTCCTCGTCGTTGCTGTTTTTTTCGTGTGAATTAAGAGTTTGGATGGTTACCTCGTTGTTCGCTGCTGCTTCTACTTTCTTCATCTCCTTCGACGACGACGTTGTTCTTGTCAGATTGGAAGTCACGACGGAGGTAAAGATCTTTCTCCACTTTCAAGCACTTCTTCGGCCAAATGTCGTAAATCAACCGAGCAACCGAATTTTTTATTTCGAGAATTAAGGTAAAATTTGAAATTATTGCGAAGTGAAGCTTATTGTGAGATTTAAATTTTGCGTTTTTTTGCTGTTGGAAGGATTTAACTAAAATCTCATGTAAATCCGGCCTACTGGGCTGAGATTTAACTTTAGTAGGATTTAATAAATCTTATAAATCCAAATTTAGTAAATCCTGAGGAGCTATTGGATTTAATTTAGTAAGATTTAGTAAATTCTGTAAATCCGGATTTAGTAAATCATAAGGCTGTTAGATCCTGAAAACTATTTGATATGATAAATGTTAAATCCTGTTAAATTTTGAGAAATTGTTTGGCAACAAATTGTAGGACCTAAAATAGTTAGAGATTTAAAACGATCGGATATGCCGCTCAACTATAAATCCCATTAAATCCACGGAGGAATCAGATTAGGATTTATCAGGTTTTACACGGATTTGCAGCGTAAATCCTTAAATCCAGGATTTACGGTATTGCCGGATTTACGGTCACGCAAAATATCGTTTTTGTTGGATTTAGCGTAAATCCCACTTAAATCCCGCCGCAAATCCGATACCAAACAGCCCTGAGGTTGTTAAATCTTGAAAACGGTTTGGTATGAGAAATATTAAATCATGAGGAATTATTTAATAATATATTTCAGGATTTATGATAGTTATAGATTAATCTATGAAGAAGATAATTATAAAATTTAAAAAAAAAATTAATATGTTATAAATTTAATAACAGTTAAGTATATATTTTAAGTTATATTAATTAAATTAATTATATTAATATTCCATAACTAATTATATTACTAATTATTTAATTAAGTTAAATTAGATAATTAATTTATGCACTAATTATATTATGAATTATTTAATTAATGTACTTAATTATTAATATTTTAAATTATATTAATTAAGTTAATCAATAATAACTTAGAGGCGTTTAGGTTTTCCTTTTTCTTCGCTTATCGTCGTCGTTGTTCGGCTTCGTTGCTTCGCAGGAGGTGTAGAGATTGCACGTCGCTTCTTCGGCTCCTTCGTGGCTGGTCGACTTCGCTCCTTCGACGACTTTCCCCTGTCGGATTGAAAGTTACGACATTTTGGTTGGAAGCAACAACGGGAACTCGCTGGCTGTGAAGGTAACTTTCTACCTTTCGCGCGCTTTTTCGGCCAAATCCCATAAATCCGCCGAACCGAAGGATTTAGTATATTCGGGACTTAAGCCGTAAATCCTTAAATCCGGGATTTACCCATCGCCGGGATTTAACCCGCGCACAAAAACCGTTTAGCTGGATTTAGCGTAAATTCGACTTAAATCCCGCTGTAAATCCAATACCAAACAGCCCCTAAATCCTGCATTATGAGCGGAGGTGCTTTTGAGCGGAGGTGCTTTCCTTCTGTTTCCAGAAGTCCTCTAAAAGAGCAAAATTTGATCAACTTGAACGAGGGAAGTAAGGCATCAAACAAGTCTTTGGACAGGTAATAAATTTATCAGAATTGGTGTATTCCTCATTAATTTTAAGCAATTCAAAGATTTGTTGCATCTAATCGGATTTTGATTTTAGGAAACACTGGATTCTTCAGCAAAGGAGATCTCTTCCCATTGCATCAGGTGCTTTTTTAACAGGAAAAAGTAGCGATGTTTGTTTTTATGTTCTTATTTTATGTTTTACGTGTTCATTCTCATTTGTTTTCAGTGGAGAGAAGACTTGTAGATGAAGTAAGGAAGAATGATACTATAATAATTGTTGGAGAAACAGGAAGCGGAAAGACTACACGTAAACACCTGGCTTTTTATTCTTTTTCATAATTCATTTTTCTCTATTTATTTGTAGTTTATCACGGGCTTTTACTTTATAAAATACTTTAGGGAGAATTTAAGGGATGAATGGAGAGTTTTATGATATATGTGAAGTCAATGGTAGATGAATTTTGATTTTTTATAATAGGTTATCATATTAGACAAGATGATTGGATTTGTTGTTATTATAATATATCACCATCCAAAATCATTTATTCAATTAATATATTTAAAACATATGTTTTAATAACTAAAAATTTTTCTCTCTATGATCCTGTTTCTTTTTATGCTATCATGAACTTAAGTTGTTAATATAATTTACTTTTTGAAAGTGCATAGATTGTTGTTTATTATTTTTTACTATCTACATTTGAAAATCTCTATGAATTCTTATTTACTTCATGATTATTCATACTTTCTTTGGGTCATAATATGTTTATTGTGTGTTTACTTTTGAGGTAATTCTACAGAATTGCCGCAATATTTATTCAATGCTGGATTTTGTCGTGATGGAAAAGTCATTGGCATCACCCAACCACGACGAGTTGCTGCTGTAACTGTGGCAAAACGTGTTGCAGAAGAATGTGATGTTCAGTTAGGTCAAAAGGTTGGTTATGCAATCAGATTTGAAGATGCAACTTCTACTTCAACAAGGATTAAATACATGACTGATGGCTTGTTGTTGAGGTAAGCTTATTTTATTTGTATCTTGTCTATATTCATTCTTTTAATGTCATACTAAGTGGTGTCCAACTTTGTGCATACAGAGAGGCGTTATTGGATCCCATACTTTCTAGATATAGCGTCATCATAGTTGATGAAGCTCATGAAAGGACAGTTCATACGGATGTTCTACTGGGGTTATTGAAAAAGGTTCAAGATGCAAGGTTAAAACAAAACAAGCTTGACAAGCCATATATAAACAATGTTGTCCAGTTTGATAACGAATGTCACAGCTCAAATATGAAATTTGCTCCATTGAAGTTGATTATAATGTCTGCTAGCTTAGATGCAAAGGGTTTTTCTGAGTACTTCTGTGGTGCGAAAGCGGTTTACGTTCAAGGGCGTCAGTACCCTGTGGATATACTCTATACATACCATCCAGAGCCCGATTACGTTGATGCTACTCTTATTACTATTTTTAAGGTATAGAATTTGCTTTTTAATTTGTTATGTTGTTACTTTCATAATCCATTCTCTTTATTCATAATGTTTTTTTTTAATTTTCAGCATCCTGATATACTTGAGCAATATATTCGAGTTACATAACAATATTTTGTAGCATAAAGAGATAAAAAGTTCATCTTCTTTTTTTGGGTAATTTATCACATTTATTATTCTTTCAATTATTCATAACAAAAAGCTTGTGTATGAACTATTAATTCATAGTTTAGCTAGTCTTTTACCTGCTCTAAGTTGCCTTTAGTTTGAATTTTTAAAACTCAGATTTCAATAGCTAAAACAACCTATTTACATTGAAGGGATAATTAAAATTGCATGCATGAAATCCTCATTGATGGAAGAAGCCTCATACAGTTTGTACACCCTTTTTTGTTTTAACTAATCGTTCGCCTGCCTCGAACAAATGTATTCCACAAATCATTCTTATATTGTGTAGGCCTGTTTGGTTGAATTGCTGCATTGGTGTTGTTTTCATTAACAATTTATCATGTTTGTATATTATTCTAACTAATTTTGTCCCCTTTTTTATGTTAGATTCATTTGGATGACAGCCCTGGGGATATCCTTGCTTTTTTGACTGGTCAAGAAGAGATAGAATTAGTAGACATGCTTGTCCATGAGCGACTTAAACAATTACCTGAGCTTAGTAGGAACATTCTAATTGTTCCCATCTACTCATCACTTCCTTCGGAGCAGCAAATGAATGTCTTTAGACCAGCTCCATCCAATTTTCGCAAGGTAGCATGCATTTATCCATTCTATAGCAAAACATCATCTGACAAATTTTTATGCTTTTATCCATTAAAAAATGAAATAATCTTACAAATTCTTTATTATTATTTTTTAGTTGTGAATAACCTTTTCTTGTTATCATAAGTATACACTTTTTATTGATCAATGCACTTTTAAGTACTTGAATTCATTTCTTCACTCAGGATATGTGTTTTTTGTCATTTTGAAGCTAATCTATTTTTGGGCTTGCGTTTAAGTTGCACTTTAAAGATCAATTTGTCCATAGAGTGAAATCTCGCAATAATATAGTGTTTTTGAATGATTATGCAGGTCATACTAGCAACTAACATTGCCGAAACTTCTGTCACTATCCCTGGTGTCAAATATGTTATAGATCCTGGAGTCGTGAAATCTCGTTATTATAACCCAGTGACGGGGATGGAGTCATTAATTATTATGCCAATCTCAAAAGCTCAAGCTCTTCAAAGGAGGTGAGAAATCCTTTATGACTATATATGCAAACTATTGGTGTTGCTTCTTCAATTATTTGCTTTTTCACTTTTTGTTGTTTGGTTGGACACTTGAGTAAAGTATATTTCCCATTTTTACTTATTGATATGTTTTCAAAATGATCATGCTGCATGGCACATGTATTGCTGCATGGGTTGCCCAAAAGTATAGTTTTATATGTCTGACATGGTTTGCATTTGTGGCGTATTTATGCTAATATGAAATTTTTTGTATGTATAATGCAGTGGTAGAGCTGGGCGTGAGGGTCCTGGAAAATGCTTCCGGTTATATCCAGAAAGTGAATTTTGGAAGCTTATTGATTCTACTATCCCTGAGATCAAAAGGTGCAGCCTGTCAAATGTTGTACTACAACTCAAAGGCCTAGGTTTTGATGATATTATTGGGTTTGATTTCATGGACAAGCCTTCAAGGTGAAATATGCTTCATTTAATTGTTCTTCTTAACTGTTTTCATATTGCTGTTGCCATTTTTAATTTATGTATTGCATTGGATTTACTTAATCTTAATTCATACCAATGACAGGAGTGCCATTAAACAATCCCTTCAGGAGCTGTACCTTTTAGGGGCTTTGACTGATGATTGTAAATTATCTGATCCAGTTGGGATTCAGATGGCTAGGTTCCCCTTGGATCCCATATACTCTAAAGCACTCATCTTGTCGGGGGAATTCAGGTGCTTGGAAGAAATGTTGATTGTGGTTGCAATGCTCTCAGTGGAGTCTATCTTTTACTCACCTCGTGAAAAACTAGAAGAGGTACTATACACAATACATCCAAATCTTTTTAAATGACATGCAAGGCTAGCGCATAGTATTGTATTTTATGGTGGAAATCTCATAATGTGACTATTATACACGTTTATTAATAAAGATTGATATTGGTTTCTGCTTTTATTGTTTGTGTACAAAAATCAAAACATTTGAACATATTACGAATAATAATACAGTCCACATTCTCATTCATTCTTCTTGTAGTGCCCAAGGTGTTAACATTATTTTTTTCAATATTTTTTAGATTTTCTGAAACAAGTGCTACTCCCATGATATCTTTAATATAATAATTACACTATCAACTATTCCTATTAATGGCACTTTTTTTTACATTCATTTATGCCATACTCAATTAGGCTATTTGTGACTTTTTTATTACTTAGTGCATTGATCCCTAGAGTATAGTTAATTTAATCATAGTTTTTATCAAATTTATTTTTATTTTTATGATTACTTAGTTATCCTAAAGTATTTTATTTGAATTACCAAACCTTAACTTTGGAGGTTTGGTATCCAACAAGATTGTGAGATTATTATTACTTCTAATTTCATTTAAATTATATATCATATATACAAATTTCATTATGTTAGCCCTTAGTTTTTTATCTTCTGAAAATTTTCTCTTTTGTTAGAACTTGTCATTTATTTCAAGAGTGGCCTCATCTATTAAAATTAGAGCAATTACAAATATAATTCATAAGGTATCTCAGTTAGAACATCTTTTGTAAACATCGACATGACTAATACGAAAGAGTTACAAACTTGATGCTTTCTTTGATGTAACTATTATACTTGGAAATTCGTAGATCAGTCCTAGTGTTGTGAATATGCAAAACACAATACCAAGTGTGAAGCTCAACAAAGCTTGCATATTGGTTGATCAAAGCGTGCATCTAACAACTAATGTATCATTGTATCCTAAACTTTTATGTTGAGAAAATATTTTATGGTGTTCAAAATATTCAACATAATCTATGTCAAAATAAAATTGTAAGAGCATTTTTGTCATAGTAAATTAAACATTAACAACAAAGAGATGCAAGATCTTAAGCCAGTTGAATTTCAGCCACTAACAACAAAAAGAGTACCCTTGAAAATGTGAGGAACTCGAGGTGGGATCTTAGCGGTAGAAGGTCATCGACCAGATCGATAACACGTGAAGGGGACCCTTAATGAGAAATAAGAGCTAAGAAAATTGTTTTTTTTTGTTATATAGGTCAATTAAGGTAAACTGACATATTTATCACATATCTAAGACTCGAATTCAAGATCTATTGGTTAATAGCCAAAGCCCTCAACCAACAAAGCTAAAATAAGGAGTTGTGATGAGATCTCATTGATGATGGACATTGATGAGATTTAATGACATATGAAGAACCTCAACAATAAAGGAGATGTGAAAGAGACATGATGGGATCTCATTAGGGGAGAATATAGATAAGATAGATGATGTGTGAAGGAAAAAAAAAAAGTTCACCATGACCTATTGTGTGAGAAGTTAAGAAGAAAACATTTGTGGATGACCTATCACTCTATCCTTCGGCATTGGCATTGCCATCATAGGTAGAGACAGGTCCGCCATATTCACTGGACTTATCACGGTGTTATCTACTATAGCAATAATTTATTTATTTTCCTATCCATAGACGTTTTAGGGAAGAGTTTAGAGTGCAACTTCCAATATTACTTGTTTATGTGGCCAGTTATTTGGCAATCCATGGATTAGATGATGAATGGGATATTCAATGTGGCCATCTAATTCAAAGAAGTCTTATATAAACGACTTTCCTCATGATTTGGACATCTGAAAATTAAAAGGTCAAATGGATCACATTCATTGAAGTTTTAAAAAATCGATTTCTTCATGAAACTTACCGATGACAGTGGTTCTTAGATCACACTACTGAGATTGAAGAGTATGCCATCAAAAGTTCATAGGCATTATCTGGTCTTTAATCAGTCATCACATCAAGAAGATCAGGACCTTACAAGCTGGCTTTTTTGATTAAAATTTAGATTACAAGAGGATATAAATGAATTCAAAATCTTATTGGGATAAGCTTCTTTTTGAAGTTTTAATCAAAGATTAGGATAATACTTGCCAGAATTATCTTTTAATTTGAACTTCTCTGGTATATTTTGTAGATAGGATTTTGTTTTTTTGTGGAATTTGTTTAGAAGTATATTAGATTTTTTTGCAGTTGCCTGCTTAAATGCCATAATTCATGCTATGACATCAATAAGAAATTTTCTCTAAAACCTTCCCGTTTAATTTTTCCTTCTTTTTTGTCCAACTGAATGCCTAAACTGTAGACCTTTGTCCCGGGAACTGTAGTTGAAAGCCGAAGCAAGGAGTTTCCCAGGTATTGCAGCAACCGTAGCCATGGTGTCTGACAATGTAGCACAACTACTTATTCCCTTTGCTTCTGCATTTACAACTGGTGATTCATATTGCTGCTACTGATTTTTTGAAAGCAAAATCAGAAAAATAGAGTGGTGTTTGCAGCAATTCAAAGGAGAAAACATCGAATATAATTATTATTATTAATAAAATGGAACATGAAAATAATGCGTGGTTTTTGTCCATGATTTGCTTTGTGTCCATCAAAGGAAAACAATTTTGAGTTTTAAGCAATCCAGGAGAAAAATCCAACCGGTTCGCTGTTTGATGCAATCAAAAATTTGGGAGAGGGACCCAAATTTTTGATCACAAAAAAATTCCCTGACTAAGATAATAAAAATTCAAATAACTCATAAAAATTAGACTAATTAGACAAATAAACTAAAACACCACTTTCATATTATAAAAGGACTTACAAGACACTTACAAACCTTGACGACTTACAAACGACTCAAATGACACTTACAAGACACCCTATAGTTGCTTCATTTAGAGAAGAAGGATACAATGGAATGGCACTTGCGGATAGACGAAAGAGGTTAGAAGCCAAGACGAAGGTTGGAATGAGCTCGCAAGATTTCCATAGGAGGAGGGGAAGAAGATTGGAAAGAGCCCGCAGGATTTCCAAAGTAAAAACCTCTCAAGTTTTTGTCCCAAAAATCACATCATATCACTCACATAACACTCTCTAAAACAGCCACAAACATTTTCTATTTATAGGCCAAAGAAAGGAATACCAATAGCCACTAAAAGCATTAATTAACGAAGGTCAAAAGGCTCCTAAAACTGCAGTAGAAATCTGTCCAAAACTCTTCAAATTCTGTCCCAAAAACTGCCCAGAAAACTGTCCAAAAACAGTCCAAAAAACTGTTCAAATTCCCATATTAATGAGTTGAAAAGTCATCAGATTTTTGCACAGAAATCCCAAACAGCAGGGCAGAAACCCACGGTTTCCAGCACAGGAAAACCAACAGCACCTAGGCAATTAAAGGCCACGGCATCAGCACAGAGAAACCCCAACAGCATAGTAGAGAAAGCCACGGTTCCAGCACAGATTTTTATACACGGTTTCAGCAATTCCAAAGGAGAGGAATTAATCCCAACAGCCATCATAAAGTCACGGCAAAAGGAGGGGAATAAAGGCCACGGGTTCCACCACAGAGAAACCCCAAAGGTCTCCATTAAAGCACAATGAAGGCCACGGTTCCAGCAGCCTAATGAGGGAAATAATGCAGCAGCTCAAGAGGCAAAGAAGAAGAGGAAGAGACAAGTTTCACTCACCTAAAAGCTTGCACCTCATAATGAATTTAGAGCTAAACATCAGCTCATAATGAGCTACAACTCCACATGATAATAATGAGCTTGCACCACTAAAATTTCAACAACTAATGCTCAAAACCGAAATCAGCCAAGGCTCCCATAAAACCTCAAAACAGCCCAAAGGATAAGGTGGAGATGAAAGGACAAGATAATGAAGAGTAAGGAGAGGGGGAAGATGAAAAGACACAAGACAAGAAATTAAAAGTAAAACTCAACTTGTGTTGACCCCCCCTTTGTCTACATCACTGTTTAGTGCAAGAAGATTCAGGAATGAGCGAATTTGCTGTCTACAACAAGAAAGAGGCAACAAAAAGCGAAGGAGACATTTATAACATGAAACGGCACTTGTACCTTTAATTGATTGATGGATCATTAAGGAACCTCCATTTTTTTAAAAACCTTTTTGGACCACTGTACTTTCTTTGTGGGCTCACACAATAGCTTTGAGAGGTTGGCTATAGATCAATAATTGTCATAGATTATACCATAGGAATTGTTTTTATGAGAAGGGATAGGTATTGGAGCATTGCTTGTTTTTTCCCTCTTATTTTTTTTTTTTGGAGAAAGAGGACCATTCTCTTGACATTTGTTTGGTATTCTCCCACATATATTTGTTCTTTTGTCCTATGAGCATCATCATCATTTTGGCATGATGGAGATTCATAATCAAGAATAGGAGTTCATTTGCAATATTTTGCAAGGTTGTTAAAACTAGATCGGATAACAAACCAGAAGGAGAGGCTCACGGTTCGACTGATCAGTAGAATTGGATGATGTAATAAATAAGAATATTGTTAAAAATTAATAAAATTAACATAATAATATGACAATCTAACTTTAAAATTAATTATATTATATTTATGAATATCTTTCTTTATTAGAGAAATGACTTTTCTTTATTAGATTTAGATGAGAATTTGACTCTTAACAGGATACAATGGAGAAAAAGGATTCACCCCACATAGTGGGATAAAGGCTTGTTGTTGTATTAATATCTAATAATTTAATTATAATTAACTTTTACATTTTATTATAGTGATAATAAATTAGATTTATAGTGCTAAACCTAATTGTTGGTGAATCGGTGGCTGAAATTTTGCAACAAGTTGTTGAATTTTTTAGTATATTGCTACTGAGGCACTTCTACAAATGTCTCGTGTGCATTGACCAGGTTGAGAGGTGCCATTAAGGGATGTTTCATTGGGATTTCCACACCTATTTGGCGATTCAAAGAGCTCATTCCCACCATAGTGACCTTCATTCTATTGGGATCAACACAAGCAAAATCAAGGCAATTGTCTACACACAAAACGTTGCCATGAATAGCACTAACCTTCTCGGGGCGATCGACCTGCACATAATCCCCTCCAAGTCCGTGAAATGTATCCCTGCTAGTGTGTGAATCATCTGAAGTTTCAATTTGTTGTCTGATATGGGGTCCTGTTCGCGATCACATTCGAACAAGGCCTCCTTGTCGTCGCTGGTTGCATCCGATGTAGCTGCAGAATCAAACATTGCATTACACGAGCCCTTCTCATAATGCTCCAGGTCGTCCCAATCACACTCTGTCTGAGGCTCCGAGCCAATAGGGACGAAACCTTCAATATGTCAAGGAAGAAGAGCTTGGACATGCTCAATTTGATGCCTTTAGGAACCGGGCAGTTCTTTCAAAATCGGCCAGTCGGAATTTCAACCGGTTTTTCCCCGGTTTCATGCGTGACAATTTTATTATTGGCATCGGACAGGCCGCTGGACCGACTCACTGTTGAATCAGCTGGTCTGATCCAATTTTTAAAACCCTGATTTTTTGAAAGTAAAGCATGAAGCGCACTTCATTAGTATCTACATCCTGAAGATTTACTTCGAAAATGATCACTCCATTTCTGAACTCGTATATTTTTGCATAGACTATCCTTGAAATTTTCTCGTATTGTGCAATTTTTTTTCACTGAATCTTGACATAACTCTCAGGATAGAATTCGTGAGAAATCAACTGCTTAAACTATCTCTTAGTTCTTGATAATTAATCCCTTTTTAGTGAGCATTCCGCCACCAAAAGCATGAAACTAAGTTTTAGTTAAGCAAATGTCACTTTGATATGAGCATCATACCGTTTAAGGTGAATTAAGTTTCCTGTTGGTCAATACATGTGTGTAATGTAAATATAATGTATCGCATCAATTGTCTCGTTACAAAAGGTAATTTTCACCTTTGACTCTCCCTTGAAAGGTCTTTCTCTCCTATTTCCATTTGTGACAACCACATCTTCTTCATCCTTATATGCACTCATGACAATAACATTTGCCTAGTGAGCATTTGTTGTTGCTGCCATAGAAGAAATGAACATATGGCTCATGCCACAAAAATTTGGTTAAGTGCCAGAATATTGCATCTTCATTCACTTTATTATAATATCCATTTCCTTAAGACAATATAGTTGCTTGTTCAACTACATTTTGAGGGGTTTCATCCGCTTTCCATTTTAATCTCTTCCACTTCTATGGGTGTCCAAGGAAATAAGCATTTCTACAAATACTATAATGTCCTATCTCTCCCTCTTATTTCTTTCTTGGCTTTCTATGGGCGTCAATGGAAATAAGCATTTCTACAAATACCTTGATGCCATCTTTTTATTCATACATACACCTAGGAACTATGAATGATGTTTTTATAATAATTGGATTCAATGCTGCCCTTTTAATGTTATTGGATAAGCCTGCAATAAGCCATAACAGATATGAAATGATATAGGAATTCCTTTAATAGGCTAGTGATCTGAAATCAAAATAGAGGTATGTCAATTTAGTTTTCTTGTTGTAGAAAGCAAGGCCCTCTTCTTTTCTGAATTATTTTCACACTGAACAACTAGCAGAGAGTTTGCTTAAGAACCTTCATAAATAATTCCCTCGTGATTAAGAAACTTTCTAATTCCCTCCCAATAAAATTGTCGGTCCATCAATACGCCCATTCCAAAGTGTCACCTTGTCCTTAAGGTGGAACGAATGAAACTGCTGGTGAAGCACTTGACGAATAACACTGGACCGAAAAATGAATTGACACTGAGTCGAATAATCCCTGCCACCAACATCTCCCTTATCAATCTCTCGATTTCATCCTTCTGAATTTTAGGATAACGGTACATACAAACAGTGATAGGTGAGACTACTTCCTTCGAAATGATAGCATGTTTGTGTTACCGCAGAAGAGACAACCTGAACTTATTGGAACACCTCTCGATAATGCTATAGGATTGGCTGAACCATGTCTGGTGCTTTCATCTTCTTCACCATTCAAACTCTACAGCTCCATCAAAAATCTCATTAATTCACCATTTCCCCTTTTTGGAAGTGGCTATAAAATCACCTCCATGTCATCTGTCAATGTAACGGGTAACGTTGAGCTGATAGGAACCATATTCTCCATAGGTGAGGTCATTGAATTCTTGTTTACTTGATATTGAGAAATTACACATACTTTGGAATCTTGCTCGATATAAACAGGATTTATTAAACAAAACTTTGCATCAAATTCATCTACTCTAGCAATTTGTTCATACTTTATTGACAATTTTGCTTGATACGAATTGAATGTCATTAATGTTGATAATGTCCTTTGACGTGAAGATCCAACACCTTTTTCATTCCTTCTAGGTTAAAAAACTTTTCCTCCGTTGATGACATCCTGTCCTCAAACACCAATTTGAGTTGGTCAACTTTTCCCTTAAGACACTTACAAGGCATCAACTTTTCTTGCCGCCATAGGTCTAAAAAAAGTGCTCTAATACCAATTTGATAGGCAGTGCTTGCAAAAATTTAGGAAAACCCTTAGTTGAAATCTGATTGTAACAATTTCAGAAAAACTAACGACAAGAAAACCATAATAGAACACACAAGAATATTTTTTTTAATTGAAAATTTTATGAAGGAAAAGACAAGATACAAGTGGATCTTTAATTGGAGAGGAAAATCCGACTCTCGGTTGGCTAGAGCCCAAACACCCTAAGAATAATCTAATTTCAGCAAACAAAACATACCCCTAACCCTACGAAAATCAAATACTAAAAGCAAACAATAAACAACAAATATCCAAACAGCCCTCTCCCAATTCCCTCATATTTCCTTAATTATTTTCCTCCCAAATCCACCCTCAAATCTGCCCTCTTAAATAATAAAGTATTTCATAATTAATCCCCTCCAAATCAGCCCCAAATCAACCCTCTTCAATTAAGAAATATTTCATAATTAATTCCCTCTAAATCAGCCCCCAAATATGCTCTCTTCAATTAGGCCTCCTAATTAATCCCCTTTGATTAAGAACCTTCATAAACAACTCCCTCTTGATTAGAAAACTTTCTAATTCCTACCAATCAAATCGGGTAGTCTATCAGCTAGCTCGTAGATGGCAAGTGCTGGAAGGCTGAAGGCAACAACAGTCGGTATTTTGGTTATAGGTGGTAATGCAAATGGCAGTGAACCTAGAATTCCTTTTGGGTTTTGTAGTCAATGGTTTTGGCAGCTAGGAGAAGAGTGGAGAAGATGGGAGGATACATATTGATTTCTATTGCAGAAATTGAACTTTTAAAAGGTAATTATAACAAAATTTTGATTTAAATTTAGTCTTATTCCTCCTAAAAGAATAAAACAAATTCCACCAAAGAAGCATCCCATATCTTGAATTTAAAAGTCAAAATACATATTTAATTATTTATACAATTTTTTTTTTTAAATTCATGCTATTCTAGGGCTGGCAAAACCAAATAAAAATTTCAGGATTGTCTTGGCAAGCCTTATCCTGCTTTATTGTACATCAAAAATCCATCTTCAGCTAATTCATGTGACTTGATCATCAATTTCAATGGCGTGATATGAGAATCGCCATCATTAAGCATCTTTATCAAGAAACCAAATCATCGAAATTTTAGTAGTCACAAAATTTTTAAATCTAGATCATGGACAGTTTGATTGATCATCATCTTGATTGATCCCCATATCAAAAGTCAAATTGGGTTCATTAATGCCTGAATGATTTGGTGTAATAAACAAACGACACTGCATCTTTCACTTAGGTTATCGAACAATGCTAACTATGAATATAGTAGCGAGATAGCAACATTAGATGTCATGCATTCACACTAGGTAGAAAGTTTATCTTAGCATCTAATCTCCTAAAAAAACAGAGGCAAATCAGAGTATAAATTCATATGCACGATACTTCTTTCTTCTACCAAATGTGGGTTCGAAATGCAGAGTGAAATGTGAAAAATAATCTCAATGTAGAGAAAAAATGGCAGCACACTGTTCATCTCATTTTTGCCAGATATATGGGTCTAAGTTTGTTAAATGTGCAATTAAACATAGGAAAAATTCTCAAAAAATAGGGACAAGTGCTTGAGATTGTTCTGATTTCTGCCAAATGCATGATTTGTTAAATTCTTAACAAAACAAAGGAAGAATAACATGATACGATAGAGGAACGAAAAAACTGATGAAGAAAATTAGTTGCAAGAGGAAATGGTAAATGAAAAGGTTGATGAGTTGCGCAAACAAACTTATGTTGGTGGAGGAATAAAAGTGTGCTTATTAATTGCCAGTAGGAGGAAATATGTGAGAAGTAGAGAACATAGTTGATAGAGATAAGAATACTATAATTTATCTTTAGCGGACTCAAAATGTCTTAAGCAGAATCAAAAAGTGAGGAACTGACTACCTCACATCAACATGCGTTAAAGATGCTTCTCCTTCCATCTTTCGGATGACATACAAAGCTTAAATTTCCTTGCTTCACATTGCGCCGCTTTATAAGCATGAGTTTTGCTGGATGTTCAATAATGTTGATAATTTCATAACTACTTCAAATCCCTATCAATGCTTCTTACATATATTAGTAATTTCAACTTTGGCGTACACAATTTTATTCGTGATGTAATGAAAATTTATTCTTATGGTACTTGGTCATATTCATTCTTAATGCTAATAAGAACATTTGAAAAATCTTCTTTTGTTCTTTATATTTTTTTTCTTTAATTATCTCATCAAAAAAATTATCTCCGTAGTAGATTTACCTTATATAACCATCTTGATCCCCCTATTTAACATGATTATTTGAAATCTATGTGTCATTATCACAACATTAATGTAAAATTCTTTGATGTCAACCTATTTTTGTACGGTTAGTTCATATGTACGTAGATGATTAAATGGCATATGATTTGCTTATGAATGGGATTGGAATGTTCTTAGGCCCAGCTGGTTCTTAAGTGTTAATTCATATTTTAAAAAGAATGATAAATTTACTAAATTTTGTCATTTGGTTGGATGTACTTATATAAATAAATGTAATTTTGGACTCTACAAATACCTTCAAAATCTCCCAAATGTGCTGATTTTATCTTTACATAAAATGAATGAAAATGATATCACGATTTTCTAAAATAAATTTTTAATTACAAGCAACCAAATGAGCCCAAAACCCTTTTGGACAAAAAAGAGTGCATGCAAGATACAACGGGTTTGTATGCAAACTTTTTGCATGCAAATGGCTAGACGGGCTTAATGTTTGTGAATGCAATAATATATGCTAGAGTTTTTCTTTACAAGTTATGCTCTTATAAGCTTATCTCTTTATAATGGGGAAGATGAAATTCTTTTATGTAAGAATTTCGAAGGATATTGCTCTCGTTTTTATGATAATTTTACTCTTATTCTGGTGTTGCACTTCATTGTTCCACAATATTTTTTTTTCTGGAGGCTTAGGCTTTGTTTGGTTTGAAGGAAAGTGAAGAAAATGAAATGAAATTCAAGCAATTTGTGGGTTAATTATTAATGTATGACTACTGATTGGAGCTTTCTTATGATTTGTTTTCATTTTCTTAATTTCTTTCATTCAAATTATCAACACCCAAACATACTCTTATTAACCCTTTCATCATCAGTTTTTTGCTATATTTTTTAAAGGAAAATTGTCAAACTTGTACCTATTATGCATCAATTGCATGCTTATCGTTATGATTGATCTTCTCAATTTTGTTGTTATAATCTACGAGATGGCTTTGTTATATTTTTCACATCCTGTGGTTTCCTATTGTAAGGCAAGATCTGCGTGGAAGAAGTTCTCAAGTCCTGATGGTGACCATCTAACGCTTGTGACTGTATTTCGTGCTGCTATTGAGTACCGGGAGAAAATTAGGGCTGCTACTAATAAAGAGAAAGCAATTGACAAAAGCCTAAGTAGGTGGTGCAGGGATAATTTCATCAATAATCGATCGTTAAAGCATGCACTAGATGTTCACAGGTTGGTCTTATCACCTTTCGTTTTTTTTTTCGATTGTCTATTGTTACTTCTTTTGTTCTTTATGGCATCAAAGACATGATCTATCTCCAATATAATTAATTGTTTTCTTTTTAAGTTAACTTTTTCTGCAAGGTTTATTTTCTTATTTAAGGCGCTCAAGTTGTTAGTTCATTTCAAAATACTGAATTATCTATCTAATCTAATGTTGTGAGATGAGTTTAAGGTGATAACTTACTAGACATCAACATATCCTATTGAATCCTAAGGCAGTACAAAAACATATGAAACTTGGTCTACAAACATGGTAGAACAATATATAAATTCTAAAGTCAATAAAAGAAGGAATAAAAGCATGCCACACCAGCATTACAAACCGCAAAGGACAACAGCCCATCTTCGACTGAGAGAAGTCTAGACCGCATGGTTTTCAACCCACTTGGTCCATACACATGGGTTTATCTATAAAGCATCTATAAAGCATAACGTTTTCATTACACTGAACTAGTATGTTTTTTTATATAGTCTGGTTCTTTATTGTAAGACCAGTTTACCCAAATAGTTTAAATACCCATAACTTTCTAATGAAAGTTCGATAAATGAATAATTTTAGTTTTTCTTTTCTCCTCTCCTTTTGGAGTCTACACCTATTCTAAAGATTCCCCTCCTTCTTGGTTTGCAAAGAAGCCTATATCAAATGTTGTGCTTATTGCACTAACCTCAAATGATGCAGGACAGAAAATTGACTATGCTATAATCTGAAACGGTCTCAGGTTTCCACCAAAAACCTGAGAGAAATTCACAGGTTTCTATGCTTGGGAGCAAGGAGAATTAGAAGGGAAAGCTTTAGCCTTTAGTCCAACAATGCATGGCCGTGAGAGAGAAGGGATTGAATTCGTAATTGATTTGAAAGAAAAGGAAAGAAGGATTGGAGGATGGCGGCAAGGGAAAAGAAACGGATATTAATCTGTTTCCCAAATTGAGAGAGCTCCTTTTGGAAATCAAATTGTTTAACAGGTTTAGTAGGAATAGGCTATGGACGGGATGAAGAGGCTTAATGTAGGAAAGATTTCCTAAGTTAAGCTTTTAGTGAGAGAGGGATTTCTGGAGGGAATTGAGCACGGTGTTAATTCCAGAAATCTGGCAAGCATCCAAGAGGTTTAAATTTCCCAAAATCAATGATAAAAAAAAAAAATGCTGGACAGCAGGTTAAAGATTCTAATTCCAGATTTTCACGTGCCTTGATTTCTGGAATTTGAATTTTGTGGTGTATTAAATGTAGTGGCTGAATTTGAGGGAGGAGTCAGGCTTTAATAGCTATGATAAAGCTGAAGGTAAATGCCAAGTCTCACGTTCTGCACTAGAAAAGCTTTTCTAGTGCAATTAGGATAGAGGGTGGGCGGCAGAGCATGAGTGGAAATTGGGATTTGGTGAGAGCAAATAAAGGCTTCCTAATTTAAATTCATAAGATTGGAAAGATTTGCCTCAATCCTTTCTTATTAAAATTTAATTAGGCATGAATTCAAAAAGTTTCCTAAAATAGGATTAGGGAATTTAGGAAGGTATATTTGAATTTCAAATAATTGAGTTTGAATTTCAAACTATTTCCAAATTCATTCAAGCCTAAATTAGGAACTTCAATGGGATGATGAAGGGAGGTGGTCGACGGGTTGTGAAAAGGTGGCCGGTGGCTTGGGTGGAGGATGGGGATGTCGATAAGGAGAAAATGAAAAGATAACGAAACGAATAAAACCACGAACCCGGCCGTCTCCAAGGTTGGTGGGTGATTCGTTTGCCCTTCTCCAAGGGACTTCACGTCACGAGCCCGGATCCATCCTGCGGCTGGTGAAACTCTCGATTTCTCTCATAGAAATCTCACTCTTGTCCTATCTCAAGAACAAAGAACACAAGTGTGGAACATAAAATTTTCATATCCATTAACCATCCATTACAATAGCTTAAGGCCCTTATTTATAGGCCATAACATGAAAGAAATAGAAAATTACAAAAATGCCCCTTGGGCCATAACACTCAAATAAACTAACCTATGGGTAAAACAGGAAATAACATAAAATAGAAACTAAAATGCAGAAAATAATTCATAAATGACAACTTAAATTAGAGCCGTCGATTTACGACGCCTCCTGTGATAGATGCGCCAGATCTTCGTGCCGATGTCCGCATCATCAAACCTCCACAAGAACCAACTCTACTGCTGACCAACCTTCAAATCCCTGGCTTCAACCAATCTTTTTTGGCTGCTCACGCCTTCAACCACTCTTCTTTAGCTGCAATCTTCCACGCCTTCTGCATCTTCTTCAGCTCATGGATTACAATTTTCTTTAGCCATCTGTCTTCGGAAAATGGGCAGCCATCTTCGCTATCATGCCTCCCTCTTTTTCATGCTTTCAGCAGCAAGGTTGCAATCTCCTTCAACCAATCCTTTTTTAGACACAACCATCAGCATCTAGACAATCATCTTCTTTATCTTCCACTCCTTCAGCCCTTTAGCACCAATCCAACAGCTGCTCTATCACCTTCAACATCAGTCAACATCGGGCAATCAGTCGACCACCTATTATCACCTACAGCATAGCTACTATTCACCATTTATAAATTGCAAATTTTATGTTCTTCTTTTCAAGATTGCATTAGGTTCTTTTTTTCGTGGGTTTTCTTGCCGTTTTCTCATTTGCAAATGCACATTTCTACTAGTTTCTCGTGCTATTTGTTTACAAACACCTATTCTTTTTATCAAAGAACACCATCTTGCAATAATTACGCCCTTGAACAAATGCAGCTTGAAAAATGTTGATTTACTAGAAGCTCTCCAAACAATGCAAACCAATCAAGAATTGCAATTTTTCGAAATCCAAAAATCCTTCTAACAAGCTGTCAGTTTGCTTTCACTGACACATCCTTACAACAATTCCATTCTTTTATGGACTCTGTTAACAAGCGTCTTGATTGTTTGCACACAAAACACCCACATCCTTCCCTCCATCAAGAACCTTCATCTTTCACTGGTATCCTTGATTTTGCCAGTCGAATTCCTTCTCAATAATCCCCACCTTCCTCAGTAAAATCTTTTTTTCTTTAAATCAATGAAAATCAAACTTCTTCTTTTTAATGGATTTGACATCGAAATATAGATCTTTAAAGCACACGAAGACTTCAATTTTCATAATACTCCTAGGTGTCATCGTGTTAGAATTGCTTCATTTCATCTAGAAGGTTCTGCAATTACTTGGTATCAATAATTACGAATGAAATGTCAGTCATTTTCTCAGCCCGATTTTATCTTATCTTTGTAACAACTTGTTGGTAAATCTACATATGAAAATTTACATGACAACTTTTCCAAACTAACTCAATAAAATTCAATTCTTAAACATCAAGCTTCATTCGAAAACGTTGCTTTTAAAGTCCTAATTTATTTGAATATGCCCTCCTTAGTTACTTCATCTCCGAACTTAAATAAGAATTACGTTGCAAACTTTTACTTGTAAGACATACTTCATATTTGGATGCAATGGGACTAGCTAAGTGTCATGAATCTAAAATCCAATATTTCTTCTCTATTCTTTCATCCACTTGGCGCAAACCTTTTTACCCACAAAAATCCAACCCCTACATTTGCCACAGACTTCCATAAATCCGACCCCTACTTCTCCACAACCATTCATCAAAATTTCCATCCCCTCTTCCACATTAACCCTCAATAACCCTAAACCTCCAAATATTCCAATCAATAAACTCTCACTAGTTGAAATTCAATTTTGACTTGAAAAAGGTTTTTGTTTCAATTGTGATGCTAAATTTGGCCTACAACATCATTTTCCCAATAAATTCTATCTTTTATTTGGCACAAATGATCAAGGTACCAATGATGTGAACACAGAACCTCAGCTTGGATTAGCCTCAATGTTTCAGCTGGCCATTCAACACGTTCTTTTCGATTAACTGGCTCTAGTAACCATCAAAATGTTCGTATATTAATTGATAACGATAGTAGCTCATATTATTTCAAGATCATTTAATTCAACAAGTAGGCCTTCATTCTCAACCTATTAAACAATTCAAAAGTTTTTGTTGGAAGTGACTACTTATTATTCTGGAATGCTAAATGTCCTCAAGTCAACATTACCATTCAAAGGATCACTTTGATTTTGTTTTTCAATGCTTAAAGATAAATCACTTATTTGTCAAGTTAAATAAATGTCAATTTTTTCAACACTTTATTCAATATTTGGGTTATATTGTACGCTCTGGTTGTGTCCAAGTTGACCCTAATAAAATTATTGCTATGACTTTTATGCATGCTAGTAATAAATGATTGATGATTATAAAAAAGATTTTTTATCAAAACAACTATAAGGATGTTTAGGGGAAGTTCATGTTCTTTTATTTATAGGCTCAATAGTTTTCTTAATGGATTCAATGATAGGGATTTACTCGGTTGATTGAACTTAGATTGAGATGCACTTTTTTTCTTGAGTAAACTTGTAATGGTTGAGTATGAAGTAGTTATGATATAGGCAAAAATGACTAGTTCTGAAATAGAGTTGTTTTCTGGGATGAGGGGTAAGAAAGGTCTATGTGAGCAAAAAAAAATTATTTGTTTGATATTTCTTGCATAGTTTAATCAATAACAAAATAGTATTATTTTTGGTTGAAGCAAACATGAGCGGACATACAATCTTTCTCTTGATGGGATCTGGCTCTTTTAATTTTAACTCCAAAATTAATTTTTATTCTTGTTGAAAAAAGATGTTACTTGCATCACTTTTGGGTTTTAATTAAAACAAATCCTAATGCATGAGTGCAATCATCGATGAAAGAGAAATCACAATGACCACAGATGTTTGGTGTAGAGGATGGTCCCCATATGTCATTATAAATGGGAGAAAAAGAAATAATAGTTTTTATGTTATTTGCTAAAAAATTGGGATGTTTGTATTTTAATGATTCACAAATATCACGATGAAATTCTCCAATATTAATTTCTTTGAATAATGAAGAGAACATAGTTTAGAGATTAATAAATGATTGGTGGCTAAGGTGCATGTTGAAGCAAATATTTTTCTTCATTGGATTGAAGATTTTTATGAGAGAGGAGATAATGGTGATGGTTATATGGAGTTTTCTTGTTATTGGATTCCTTAAGGTGGTAGAAATCATAACACTATTTACTTATTTAGCAAGCCCCGCTGTCCTCCTTGAAATACACCAGGTGAATGACAAAAAATTAAGTCAATAATTACAAAGGAGACTTTAGTTAACTTTTGTATGGATAACAAATTGGTAATGAGAGCACATTTCGTAGTGTGAGAAATTTGTTTTGAAGCATTTTCTTGATTTCCATGATTATTTCTTTGTTTCTAGTACAAGTGGTATATGAAATAAATTTATATGAGTTGGTCATATAATTTGTTGCTCCTTAATAAATGATTGAGAAGCTGGAAATGGACTTCTTTGAGACATGAAAGGCATGAGACCAAGAGGTAATACTTGAGAGTGATAGAAGTATTTATTGCTGACATTTTTTCGGATGTTCCCACGAATTCCATATTTTTCTGTCATATAAAAGGCCCAACTTTTCTCTTTCAGAACTTATGAACTATTCACGTCCACTTTAGATAACTCTTTTGGTTTAACCGATATGTCGAATAAATGTTTTGCAACTCTCCTTTTTTATTTCAATTGCATCCCTCAATTTCAAGAGAACTTGAAATCAAGGTTGTTCGAGTATTATTATTGCCATCCATCATGGAGAGAGAAATTTTGTTTTTGTTTACATTGGACAAATAGAAAAGGAATGAAATGCGATAGTGCGATAATGAAAGGTTGCATCAATAAAAAATATTTTTTAGCAATGAGTGATGAAGGTTGCATGTATAGAAAGATAATGGAAAAAGAAGAAAGCGAACTACAATAATGAATGCTTATAAGTTCCATGCAACGTAATGATGAAGGTTGTAGCTTATGAAATTACTAAAAAAAATTTAAGGCTCTATTATCATGTTAAAGCTTGGAGAGAATTGATTGAGTGTTTCATTTTAACATTTGTGTAGTTTTTATGTTGTATTTGGAGAGCTTAGGATAGAACGATAGAAAATATACAAAATTAGAGAATAAGACTTACAATATAATTGTAGTCCACAAATTGATGATCTGGCTAAATAATAATTGCATAATGGTATTGTCCATGAATTAATGAGTAGGTAATTGGGGTCCTGCAGCGGAAGAGGCAGGAAAGTGGATCGATGATGAGGACATCAAGGAGATTCTCGCGTGAGGAGACATCGGAGATCTACGACTACGCTCGCATCTTTTTAATTCTGATTGATATATTATAATTTTATTATTATTAGTGTCTTTTTCCGGTCCTTTTTCGTTTTTACCCTTATTTGAGGGGCTAGATGCATGTAACCCCAATGGGTAGTTTGGTCTTTTGTTTTGTTCTTGTATGAGGGCTTATTTATAGCCTTCTTTTCCCTCTTATAAGGAATGATGATTAATGAAAAAAATTTCAGATTTCTGTCTCCTACGCTTTGGAGTTCTAGAGAGAGTGGTGAAGACTTGGAGAGGCCAACGAAGTACCCAACAGCCCACTAACGGGTGAGCTCTTGGTTTTCAATTTTTTTAATTTTCTCCTCCTAAACCGACAGCTCTCACGCCTCCCCCCCCCCCCCACACACACACAAACACAAACACACCCGTTAGTCTCTTCCTCCACCTAAATCTGCCAGCCACATCCTTTTCCCCCACCGTAGTCGTCGGCCACATAATTTCCTCCAAACTTTTGAATTCGAATCCACCATAAATGCTTTCCTAATTTAGCCACACTAATTTAGGGAGATAATTAAATTCAAATTCAAAATATTTGAATTCTAAACTCTTATTAAATTCCCCTCCTTCAATTTAAGAAAATCCCAATCAATTTAAATCTGAAATTAATTTCAGATTTAAGTAATCAATCCCCTTAATTGCTCGGGCCCACCTCCTTTATACCTAACCCCTCTTTCCCCCTTCTCTCCTTGGCCGGCCACTCCCCCTCCTCTCTCAAATTAATTAGATCCCATGAATTAAGGATCTAATTAATACAACCCTCTCCCCACTTTCCATCCTAATTCCCCAATTATTTTAAATTCAAATTTCAAATAAACATAGCCTTAATTACCCATTAAATCTGAAATTAATTTCAGATTTAACCTTACTCTTCCTCCACCACCAAACTCTAGAATTCAAGCTCCATCCTCATTCCCCTTTCCCACCCCCATTGCTTGACCGAACCCCTGCCTGTCCCCCCTCTCACTCTCAATTTTTTTCTTTTTGGACAATCATGCATGGCCAACCCGGACGTCGGCCATGGGTTCATCTATGATTCCCAAGGGCGCGTAGACGCCTTCAGATCGCTGTTCTTTGACATCAACGTGGAGATCGACGCAACCGTTGAAGAGTATGTGGATTGAAGACAACCGACATCGATGGCTTCTACCTTCCAACCCGGTGGCAAATCCTACATCCTCCACCTACTCCTCCCTACTCCGGTTAGCTTTCTCTTGGACGGTATTGTAAGCTCCCTCCTTGTGGTGACCACATCGGTAATGCTGATATCTTTCTTCCGCAAACCCTAAGAGAGCTTGAGTGAGGGAAACTCAAGGTGAATTATCTAAGTATTAACCCGTGGATTTTTTTTTAAGCACATTTGGTTTCACTTATATGTTTCTTATTGTTTTGAATTGTCCTGTCTTCAAAGCATGTACTATTGCCTAAGCAACTTTGCAACTAAAGATTCCTAAATTTATAATTGTGAAACGTTAATATTTATATTGGTTAACTAAGCACTTATTTTATTATTTCTGAGCAATTTCAATTATGTTTCACATCATCTTGATATCAGAGCATGGTTTGCTATAGTTGCATGCACTAAAATTCATCTTAGGGTTTTACCTATCATTCTTTAAGCTTAATTAGTTGAGTAACCTTGCACCTATAAGCTATTTCACATTGTTTGTTTGTTGTCCTTACTATTTCTGCATCATATAGCAAGTCATAATTGTGTTTTCTCCTTATTAGAGGGTTGTCCCTTACACCCAATCATCATTAGGTATCACTTAGTTTGCTTTCCAATGGACCCGATAGGGCTTTAAAAGAAGTTAGATGATCTAGTTAACCTAGTGGGCTCTATAACTAAAATCATGAAAGAGAAACATGTTGACTCTCCCCACTCTAGGTATGTGCCCCATTCAGTCAATCATGTTAGCCAGAAGATTACCCGCTCTGCTTATCAACCTAGTCCTCAGCCCAAGTCGCAACAACCTCACTTAAAGTCACATAACTGTCTGCCCACCTTTGATGGTTCCTTGGACCCTTACTACTTTAAGGAATGGGTTATACAATTAAAAGACTATTTTGAATCATGTGACATTCATGAGTCCCGCCAGGTTAGCATTGTTAAGTCTCTCCTTAACGGTCATGCTCGTCAATTTTGGATTAGGTTGGAAAATCATAAAGAGTCTCGTGGCGAATATCCTACTTCTGATTGGAAAAACATGAGACGAGAACTTAAATTAAAATATCTCCCCTTTACTTGTGACCAACCATCTGATTTTAAGATTAGGTCACCCCCTGTTCATCAAATTTTTGGGTATTGCATTCTCAAGAACCCTACACATGAAAGTCAGTCCTACTCATCTGTTACACTCCACTTTGATATCGTGACTCGTAGTCCTCACCAAGCTGCAGTTACTTATTTCCCTACCTCTTTGGTTACCCCTAAACCTGTCCGACATACTAGTAATCGTTATCTGGAACATCACCCTGCCTCTTTTGTTGGGACAAACCGTGGACATCACTGTGGTCGAGACCACCCATCCCTTAGTAACATTAGGGTTGTTGCCCCACCCTGTATTTCTTCACCTAGCCTTGATGACCGACCCTCTGTTGGGTCTTCTGTTGGATCGGTCCCATATGACTCCCCACTTGGGCCGACTCCTAGCCATATCAGTCAACCTTGTCTGAGTACACGTCCTCTCTGTGTGGTGGATCCCAATTTACCTCACCTTGTGGGTGACTTTATCACATTTTAATTTAATGAGGATTCTGAGGCTACCAACCTTTGACCTCCCTAGTTTTTGACCTTGCAAGTGTAATCCTAACCAAAAAATGCATTACAAAGAAAAAGCCCCCTGAACCTGAAACTGAGTGCATCCATTTCGTGGATACTAATGATATTACTGATAACGAGGACTTCTTTGATGATGAAACTGAAGTGATTGTATTACACTCCCGGCATAACTTAAACTCTAATTTAGGATATTTAGAACCCTTAAACATTGATACCTTAGCTCATCCTGATCCTAATCTCATCAAGGGTTTCCCTTTGGATAAGGTCTGCCAAGATGATATTAATTTGATCTCAAAAGAAACTGATATGACCTTGAGCACATTGAAATTAAATTCGAAAGATTCTCATTTAATTGTATCTCCTACTGAGTTGACTCCAAATACTTTTGTTTTAATTTTGAATAATTCTGATGGTGAAGTGGATAACCTCGAGTTAGAAGCGATTAAATTGAATATTAATGAGAATTCAGAAGACAGTAATTTTAATCTAACTGATTCTGAGCCTAATTTACCTTGGTGCATGCTTTTTGCTGATGATATTCTTCTTGTTGATATGACTAGAGAGGGAGTTGAAGGTAAACTTGAATTATGGAGGTCAACTTTAGAGTCTAAAGGTTTTCACTTGATTAGATCTAAAACTGAATATATGGAGTGTAATTTTAGTGGAAATAGACCTAGTGAGGGGATTGTGACTTTGGGCGATCAAACCATTAATAAGAGTACACGTTCTAGATATCTTGGATCTATTGTTCAGAGTGATGGTGAAATTGATGTGAATATTATCAGCAGAATTCAAGTTGGATGGTTGAAGTGAAGGAATGCATCGGGCTTATTGTGCGATAGAAAAGTACCCCTCAAACTTAAGGGAAATTCTATAAGATGGTGGTGAGATCTGCAATGCTTTATGGTGCTGAATGTTGGCTATTAAAAGGAAGCATAATACTAAGTTAAGTGTTGTAGAGATGAGGATGCTTAGGTGGATGAGTGGCTTGACCCTTAGAGATAGGATACGAAATGAGCATATACGTGAAAAGGTTGGAGTAGCTCCAATGGAAGATAAGATTAGAGAGAGTCGCCTTAGATGGTTTGGTCACATTAAACAGAGGCCTTCCGATGACTCGGTTAGGAAAGTTGAGGTATTAGATTTGGCTTATGTTAAGAAAGGTAGGGGTAGACCTAAAAAGACTTGGTTAGAAAATATTAGAAATGATCTTTCTTTATTAGATTTAGATGAGAATTTGACTTTTAACCAAACACAATGAAGAAAAAGGATTCATGTAGCCGACCCCACGTAATGGGACAAAGGCTTGATGTTGTTATTGTTGTTGTTGATTCTGAGCCTAATTTGAAAAATGAGCATCCTCTTGTTCTATTGGATTCTATTTTAAGAGTTGCTCTTTTAGATTTACATTTGAAAGAGTGTGACTGTCTTAATTGGACTTATCTCACCATTTCTCGTATCGACTTTAATGTTAGAGGGAATATTAGCCCATATTTTCATGCCACCTCTCTAACTGTTGTGCCCACATCTATTCAGGACACTCTACCCTATCTTTTGAGTCTCATATCTGCTAGTGACTCTTTGGGCTATCCTATTATGGTTGTGAGTCAGGACCCATCGTCTTGTCATGTTCCTAATTCCTCCACTATGCACTATATATTCTTATCCTTCCTTATTAAGGACCCTCTCTCCCCCTAGTTGGATAAATTTGTTAGATTACCCTGCTGCCCCTAGGAGATTATCTATGACTCTAGTTGAAACTCTCCATGGAAAATTGGAAATATCCTTTTTGCCAATGATGTCTTCATTGCTCCAACTACACCAGTTCACTTAAACATGAAAATTTTATGTCCTCTCATTTTGTGACTGATCCATCTTCATTCCTATCTATGTGTATTCGTGAGTCAATATATTTGTGTGTTTGTTTTCTTCCAAAAAAATTTTTTTGTTTAAAACTTTTGTGTAATCTCACAATTCATGCCAATCATCATGCACACCGAGTCTCTTGCATCACATTATTCCAATATTATTTATCTTGTTGAATCTTGAACTTTGGACACATGAATTCACATAAAAATATGTCGCATTTGCATCTCATCTCTCATCTCCAGGAATTGCACATGGAAATAAATAAAAGAAATGAACAAAGCAACACCAATTATAAGCTTAATGCTGATCGCAAGAAAGGATTTAAAGAATTCAAAGTTGGATATTTTGTGATGGTACGGATTGTCCGGAGCGGTTTCCGCAAGGGGCCGTTAAAAGTTGCATACTCAAGACGCATGATATTTTAAAATAATTTCAAAATAGACTATAACGCTTATTTGCTAAACCTTCTTGTGGGTTTTAACATTAATCCTTTGTTTAATATTTAAGGTTTTGTAGACTTCGAGGGACCAGAGTTAAACCCTACCAATCTACTACATAATGAGCCTTGTGTGAACCCACCCAGTGAAAACCCCCAGCCTACCTCCACTTCCCAAATTGTCATATTTACCTAATGTGGAAAAGATTGAAGTAATACTAGGTGATAAAATCATTTCCATTAAAGAAGGTGGGCGCCAAAGGTATTAGTTCATTGGAAAGGAAAACCAAAGATATAGGATATGTGGATTGGTCGAGAGGAGTTGCTGAGATTGGATCCAGACTTGAAGCTCTATGATAGTCCTCGAGACACCCACTCAACGGAGTCGAGCTTTCTCTCACCCGGGGAGAATGATGAGGACATCAAGGAGATTCTGGCGTGAGGAGACATCAGAGATCTACGACTACGCTCGCATCTTTTTATTTTTGATTGATGTATTATAATTTTATTATTATTAGTGTCCTTTTTCGTTTTTACCCTTGAGGGACTAGATGCATGTTACCCCAAGGGGTAGTTTGGTCTTTTGTTTTGTTCCTGTATGAGGGCCTATTTATAGCCTTCTTTTCTCTCTTATGAGGAATGATGATTAATGAAAAAAATTTCAGATTCATATCTCCTACGCGTTGGAGTTCTAGAGAGAGTGGTGAAGCCTTGGAGAGGCCAACGAAGTTCCCAATAGCCCACTAACGGGTGAGCTCTTGGTTTTCAATTTTTTTTTCTCCTCCCCCTTCTCCTCCCAAACCAACATTCCTCACACCCCTACCCATCTTCCCTAATCAACGACACCATATCCCTGCCCCCTTCCCACCACCTGTTGGCTCCCAACACCCCTCCCAAGCCGGCGGGAAACCCGCCAGGCGCCCCCCCCCCCCCCCCACACACACACACACCTGTCGGTCTTCCTCCACCACCTAAAGCCGCCGAGCATATCCTTCTCCCCCACCGTAGTCTCCGACCACATAATTCCCTCCAAACTTTTGAATTCGAATCCACCATAAATGCTTTCCTAATTTAGCCCCACTAATTTAGGGAGGGAATTAAATTCAAATTCAAAATATTTGCATTTCAAACTCTTCTTAAACTTTCCTCCTTCAATTTAGGAAAACCCCAATCAACTTAAATCTGAAATTAATTTCAGATTTAAGTAATCAATCCCCTTAATTGCTCTGGCCCATCTCCTTAATACCTAACCCCTCTTCCCCCTTCTCTCCTTGGTCGGCCAGTCCCCCTCCTCTCTCAAATTAATTAGATCCCATGAATTAAGGATCTAATTAATACAACCCTCTCCCCACTTTCCCTTCTAATTCCTCAATTATTTCAAATTCAAATTTCAAATAAACATAGCCTTAATTACCCATTAAATATGAAATTAATTTCAGATTTAACCTACTCTTCCTCCACCACCAAACTCTAGAATTCAAGCTCCATCCTCATTCCCCTTCCCCACCCCCTTTGCTTGGTCGAACCCCTACCCGCTCCCTCCTCTCTCACTCTCAATTTTCCCTCTTTAGACAATCATGCATGGCCAACCCGGACGTCGGCCATGGGTTTGTCTTTGATTCCCAAGGGCGTGTAGACATTTTGAGATCGCTATTCTTTGACATCAATGTGGAGATCGACACAATTGTTGAAGAGTGCGTGGATTGAATACTATTTTCCCTATATACCGACATCGGCGACTTCTACCTTCCAACCCGGTGACAAATGCTACATCCTCCACCTACTCCTCCCTACTCTTGCTAGCTTTCTCTTGGACGGTATTGTAAGCTCCCTCCTTGTGTTGACCACATCAGTAATGCTGATATCTTTCTTCTGCAAATCCTAAGAGAGCTTGAGTGAGGGAAACTCAAGGTGAATTATCTAAGTATTAACCCGTGGATTTTTGTGAAGCACATTTGGTTTCACTTATATTTTTGTTATTGTTTTGAATTGTCTTGTCTTCAAAGCATGTACTATTGCCTAAACAACTTTGCAACTAAGAATTCCTAAATCTATAATTGTGAAACATTAATCTTTATATTAGCATTTTTAATTAACATGCTAAAAAAAAGTTTACTCTACAATAGAGAGTATTAATTATGAGCATATATTTTTTTTACCATAAAAATGATCAAAATGATCTCTTGGAAAAAATAATGGAACTTGAAAGATCAGATTTTTTTCAGATTAAATTGAGAAAAGGGGAAAGTTAAGTCTTTAGTTTAACCAAATTTGATGTTGGGTGAAGTATTTAGTGTCATCATGTAAATTGTTGTGGAAGCTTTAGGTGAGTAGAAATAAATAATTGTGTATTAATAATGATAATTCATGTTGGGATGGGAGGTACACGATGTTATTAAGGTTGTGTTTATATGATGTGACTTTCAGTGAAATAAAGTGATTTAAAAGATCGATAAACTCAAATAAATAGTTGAAAATTCATTATCAACCAACAAATGAATCCCGTCTCATTTCCTTAACTATTCTTCAATCTAAACAAAGCCTAAGAAAATGAAATGTGGTTCTAAAGAGTGGATACAGAAGGCTCACTTAAAAAAAAATGAAAACAAAGCCTAAGCATTAGATCAGCTCACAAGAAAATGGATGTACTGTGCAATACAATCATCCATAAGAAACAAAACAATTTTATATAAACAAAGTCAATAAAATTTTCTCATACAAAAAAACAAATGATATGAGCCTTGTTGTGCAAAAAGATTTGCCGTTTAGTTTTACAAGTTTCACATGTAGAACACCATTTACTATATCTATCAAATTTTTGGCAATTCATTATGCAGCAAAAATAAGTAAATGTGTTTCAAAAAGGTAACTATCCATGTTAATTAAAAATGCTAAATACTTAAACAACAGTGCAAAAAATGCTTCAAAATGTAGGGAGAAAAGCAGTTTACTACAAAGGTGCCCAATAATCTAATCATAACTAAATGCCAAATAGAACTTATTTGTGCAAAAGAAGGAATACACCAGACTAGGGCTGTCAATATTTGACACGACACGACAACCCGACCCGAAAATTTCGGGTTCGGATCAACCCGAACCCGAACCGGGTCGGGTTCGGGTTCGAGTTTTCGACCCGTTTGAAAAACCGGGTCGGGTTCGGGTTGACCCGGAAACCCAAAAATGACCCGGAATGACCCGCTGCCCGCCCTGACCGGAGCTGACCGAAGCTGCCCGCGCAGAGTCCGAGTGGACCGGGTCTGACCGCGCGTCGCATCGCGCGTCGCGTTGCGTCAGCTGGCGCATCACGCGTCGCGCGTCGCATCGCTCCCGCGCGCCGCTGGCCTGCCGCGCCGCTGCGGAACCGCTGCCGCCTGCCTGCCGCGCCGCTGCGGAACCGCAAACCGGCCACCGGGCTGCGCCGCTGCGCCAGGATTTCGACCCGAATTCCGGGTCGTGTCGGGTTGACCCGAACCCGAAGCGGGTCGGGTTCGGGTCTAGGATTTTGACCCGTTTGCCTATCCGGGTCGGGTTAGGGTCGACCCGATTGAACCCGGGTCAGTTCCGTGTTCGATCCGTGACCCGAAATTGACACCCCATACACCAGACATGATAAATGTTGCCGCAACAAGAAACCATCCAATGAGCACTAAGCTAAAAAATTAACAACAAAGTGATCAACTCGCAACTTATGTTAACTATAAGCATTAAGAATACAAATACAACAAAAAGATGGTCCTTACATGTAGACAAGGAATTGCAGTCCAAATATAGAAAAAACTAATATGCAAGCAAGAAAAAGAAATTTTCATCACGTTAGCCAAACAAAAAAATACTCAAATTATGCACTGCTAATATTCCATATTCAAATATCATATTCATATGTAAATGATTCACCAAAGCCTAGAAATGTCAATAGAAGCATCACAACTGCCAGCATTATATCAAGCTAATCTCATACAAGAGAAATCCAAAAGTTTGAAGTGAAGAAACTTGCCCAAAGACGCAGAAAAAACTTATATTGTTTCTTAAACATCTCTGATATTTTTTGAATTGTCAGCTGCGCGTTTGTCTAGATCATCCGCAGATGTATTAACCTTTTCACAATCTCATCAATCCTACCTTGTAGATCACCTGGTACAAGCAAGTTTGGTTACTTTGATCCTCTTAGCAGCTGACAAATCTCCAGAGAAATCCCTAAGTTTTTCCACTGTAAAATTTGCTTAACCCACAACATTATCCAATGTATCAAACGTGCTACTATGAAACTTTCCCTGACCATTGTACAAAAGAATGCATCCAACACTGGATGCATTTAATTAAACATATAAAACAATCAATAGCAATTCAATGGCCTAACCAAAACCATAAACATCAACATAAGATATGAAAGAAGAAAAGTTCATACATTGCAGCCATGGTGAAGAACAGGAGCGGTATTAGAGAGATTGCATAAGCCACTCAAGAATAAGAATCTAAAGGACGGCGACATCAACAATAATAGCAAGCATTAAAGATCAAAATCAATCCAAATATCATAAACCACCGAAGCGCAATGATAAAGAGAGGAGAAACAGTGAAACCAATAGACTGCGAAAAAATAATTGTAAAATGAATAAGAATCTCAGAAAAAGAAGAACAAAGAGCATGAAGGTTAACTACAAGATTGAAAAAGCTCATAGCCCAGTAATGGCGATTACTGATATTCCAACCCCTAGTGTAATCTTTGAAGTTGTTCAGAGGATCTCTCCTCTTAGTCTTCTTAGAAGCCAAGACAAAAGAGTTGTTCACCAACTTAGTAGAAATCTCCCCAATAGACTTTCCTAAAGGGAACAAAGCTATGTCTTCCTCTCTCTGCAAAAAAAAAAAAAAAATCCATCATTCTGTCCCAAACCAATATTTTTAATTAAAAATCCATCTGTCCATAGCAAGAGGCTTCCTTTCTCCAAGAAACACACAAAAAAAGAACCAAATTTAAAACTGAAAAGAGGTGGAACTACAGACCTTAAGGCAAAGCTCTCGTGGAAGCTGAAGAACACGAGAGGGTGACCAAGGAAGGCGAGTGTAGTGGAAGAAAAATGAAGAAGGCGAAGTTCTCTTGGAAGCTGAAGAACACGAGAGGGTGACCGAAGAAAGCGAATGTAGTCGAAGAAGAACGAAGAAGGCGAAGCTCTCGTGGAAGCTGAAGTACTCGAGAGGGAGACCTGTAGGGTATGAAGTCAGAAGGAAAGGAATAGGAATATGAAGAGTTGCAACATTAATAGTTCAGATAGCGTTATGAAGTGCTATTATCGATGGTTAGATAGCATCTGAGAAGGATCCGAAGTCACTTTTTAATATAACGGATGGAAACTTAAGCCTTAAGAAAAATTAAAATTAATTTAATATGAGTTATACGAGGCATTTATATATCGTATGAAATTATTATAGAAACACTAGCTTTGATGTGCGAAATTAATTTTTTTTTAATTGAGTGAATAAATATTTTGTATGTAGAAGTTATGTGAGTGTGCCTTAAATAAAGAATTTGAAAAGTCATAAATGAATGTTTCAAATTATTTTAAAATTTATAAATGAACGATCCAGTTTTGCTAAGAGTGGAATCCCAAGCCACTTTTATATAGTAGTATAGATATAATCATAATTGTAGTTCATGTTGAAATTTCTTGTAGTTTTGTATAGAACAAATTACTTTGTAAATTAATTAGAAACGTTTCAACTTGTTTATGAATGATTATCTCGCTCTTCTGATCATTTTTTTATGAGCAGCTCTCAATTTATTTTCTTTTTATGCTATTAAAGGTTATAGAAGTAATAAAATTTTTTTTGGCAGGAATGAATGAAAATAAGAATTCTTAAAATTGACTTGAAATGAAAGGACAATGTTAGTGATAATGATGATGATATCTCGTTTTAAAACTCTTTGTTTTGCAATAGTAACTTGTTTTCTTCTCTCAAACAGTCAGATAAAAGTGTATCTTAAACAAATGGACATGTCTCTGTCTTCATGTGGTGATGATGTGCTTCAGTTTCGCAGATGCCTCACAGCATCATTCTTCCTCAATGCAGCAGAGAAGCAGCCTGATGGATCATACAGGTATCGAGTTTCTATCATTTTCTAAATAGCTATATTTGAAGAAATTAAAGCCACCCTCGCTTCACCTCTCCTCTCTCTCTCTCTAAATCCAGATGAGAAAGTAGAAAAAACATTTCAAACTAGAGAAGTTTAAAATATCTACTTATTCATGCTCAAGTAATTTTTGGCAGGGTCAAGGCAAATGGTCAGAAGGTGCAGATCCACCCTTCTTCAGTGCTATTTAGAACAAAGCCTGAGTGCATAATATTTACTGAGTTGATCCAAACTAATCAAATTTATGTCCGCAATATTTCTCGGGCATGGATGCCTGAACTTTCTAAGTATTATGATGTAGAAAGCTAGGTTTCTTTCATGTATTATCTATTTAATGTGAATGGGGTTTTAGCTGGTTGTTGCAGCCACCATTTGTGCCATTAGCCTAAATGATAAGTTGCTTTCTTTCATATAATATTATTCACTTCACACAAAATTTGCCAATTTTTGTATGCGAGTATATAGTAAGCCTAAATGATAAGTATGTTTTTTGGGTTTGCACAAAAGATTCTTTCACAGCCTCAACTTTCTTTCCAATATCTCTGGATTCTCGACTGCTCTGTTGATTCCCTTGCGGGGGAAAAGTTATTACGTACGGACAAAAAATTGAAAATTCGGACGAATACCGAATGATATCGAGTGCTCTGTACCGAGCACCCAGGTGACGTTGCGCTCTGATATTGGTCTCTGGACGCGTTCGGTGTCCGGACATAATAATTATTCCTTATGGGGACCTATTGGTGTTAGTTTCATTTAGGTTTTTTTTTTGGAATATCTTTTTTAATATAAATTTTTATTGAAAGTACAAAACAATAGTAGTAAAACATTATTCAAATGAACCCTAAATGGGAAGCCTAAACAAGTAGAATATGATCTCAAGTCTTTTATGAAGATTTTAGTGTTATTTGGGGTAATTTTTACTGTTTTCTAAAACAATTTTCTACCTATAAAAAATATATATTAAAAATTACTTTAATAATAGTAAAAAACATGTCCTAAACAAAACTTTAGTAGCAGTCCCTCTCCATATGGATGTATGCTGAGTACAATAGTTCTTCGCAAATAGTTATTGTTAAAAATTTAAGTAAAAAATATAGATATATGATTATAACAAAAACCCTAGATATATTCTTCACTTTGACCTTAAGTAAACACCCACTAGTCACTACTAAGTTCTCTAATGTCCAATTAGATAGTGAGCATTCTAATACTCAAATCTTCATCCTCAACTTTTTCGTCGGGGAGAAATTTTCCCATCCAATTTTGACACTTGAAGAGCTCATCTTTTTCATGTGTCTGCCATATAACAATTCCTTCCTGCGTGTCTGTCATATACTAGAATCGCTAGCGACTGCCACTTTTTAGATTTTCTTTTATTTATTTTTATTTCAATAATATAATTTATTATGAATTTATGATTTTTATTTATAAAATTTGTCCATTGTTTTACTCTTTAGGTTTGTCTAAGGTTTGTTTTTCTTCTTCTCCATATCTTCGTTTTTTTACTTTGCCACCAAAAGCTTCTTCGCCTCCTTTGACGACGTTCTCTATTTCTATCCCTGACGGATCCAAAGTTACAACATGCAACGCTCTAGAATAAATTCACTAAAAACACAAATATAATTTTAAAAGAGTTGATTATAATTTTAGTTATTTATGAGTTAATTTTTGCATTCTTTTATTTCATATCAACACGGGCCAATTGAAATAAATAAAAATGAAATATAATACTCCATTAATGAAGCCAGCCAAATAGTAAAGAAAAATTTAGCATTTCAAAATACTCTAATTTAATGCTTTGATTTTTCAAGTCACCTCCGCTTGATAAAGATAACATCCATGCATATCATTTTTCATGCTATTTCCCTCCTCTATGCTCTTTATCTCTTTCTCACAATTTTTTTTATTCTTTAACCTAGGGCAGGGGCGGAACTAGAATTTTATTTTAAGGTGGGCAAAATTTTCATATAAATGAACAAATATTTAAAAAAAATAAAATGAGGACATGATTCAAAGCAAAATTTTGTATTTTATTATGATAGATAAATTGAAAATTATTACAAGCTAAAATAGGATACTGAACAGGAAAATGGGGTTGCCAAATGCCAAACTTCGATTTTACTGCCTTTCTCAAGATCAAAACACAGATTGCTAGAGGTTGGAGGCTTGGAGTTGGGCACGAATTGTAGATGATTGCAGACGCTGTGGAACGAACAAACAAGACTTGCAGCTCTAATCGTTTGAACTCAAAATATTTCTTGAGTTGGAGCTAGACACGACTGACAGGCGCTGGTGAACGTTTGTGACTGCAGGATGAAAAATTTCTACCTTTTGTGGTTTTTTTTCCATTTGCTGGGCAAAATATTTCTGCCGTTTCTGCTTTTCATAGCAACTTTTTAGTACAAAAAAATTTTAATTCATAATTATTTTTACTTAGAAAGTAGTAAGAAAGCTGTCCCAAATGAAGCTTAAATTTGATGATTTCCAAATCCTTTATTGCCTTCGCTCTGAACTCCACGAACAATTATTACGTCCTCTTACCGGAAGTAGAGCTACGTTCGGCCGCCAATAACATGTCGCCACGTGCTCTTACTCTTTACCGCGCGGCCCGACGACTTGACCCGGAGCGGAACCCAGGAATGCTATGTTCGCGATTTTCACGGTATTGCTCGGTATTTTCTCGGTATTTGCTAGGTATTGCTTTGCAAAAATGAGAAATACCGCTCTGTGAAGACCAATACCATGCAAATACTGAGTTGTACTGAATTTTTTTACAGCTCGGTACAACTCAGTATTTGCTCGGTATTGCTAAGTATTTTGCTCGATATTGCTAGAAAAAACTCGGAACAACTCGGTATTTGCTCGGTATTGTTCGGTATTGGTTATTGCTGAGCAAAATCGACTAATACATAGCAATACCGAGCAATCTTGGGTCCGTTCCGGATCAGGTTGTCGGGGCGCGCAGTAAATAATGAAAACGCGTGGCACAATTCTACTGGCGGCTGAACGTATAGTTGCGTACGTTCACCGGATCAAATAAAAGTTCCAACTCCACCCATGCGCCTTTGCTACCCACTGCCATTGGTCTTGCCTTGATGTTTGTTGCTTCCTATTGCCGCTTGTGCTCCCCACTACTCTTATCGATAACCAATATTATAACATTCCTCTTTGGCTATTGATGTCATTACAATCTAAATTTAAATTTCAATATATTCAAAATATTTTATAATAAAAATTAGTATACTAAAATTTAAAGAATTAAATTAATTTAATATTTTTTAAAGAATATGGATTAAATTATCATATATTTCCAATCATAGAACTCCAAATTTCATCATATGATGTTTTGGGATGGTTGCTTCTCCTAGAACTAGGAACAATTATTAGGCCAGGTGACCTGACTTAGTTCTACGTCGCATGTCAATAACATGTCGCCACGTGGTCTTACTCAATACCGCGCGGCCCGACGACTTGACTCGGGATTGCTATGTTCGCGTATTGCTCGGTATTGCTCTAGGAATTGCTCGGTGTTGCTAGGTATTGCTCGGCATTGCTAGGTATTGCTTGACAGTAATGAAAAATATTGCTCTGTGAAAACCAATACCGAGCAATACCGAGTTTTATTGCTCGGTATTGATCTTCACATAATGGTATTTCTCGTTATTGTCAAGCAAAATCGACTAATATCGAGCAAATACCGAGTAATACCTAGCAACACACGAACATAGCAATCCCGTTTCCGTTCCGGGTCGGGGTTGTCGGGCCACGCGGTAAATAGTGAGAACACGTAACACTATTTTACTGACATCCGAACGTAGAGCTACGTGAGGTGATCGGATCAAATAAAAGTTATAGAAGAACTAGACCCCATAAATTCTTATAAACCAGTCACGTGCGGTCCTCGTGCTACGATTAGGCATTTTCCAGGCCCGACTTCTACACCCAACCCGACATCTACACCCAATTTCGTCGACGTCCAGAGCACAGAGTTTCTCGTTTGCCCGTTCCCATTTCCTCTGCAACCTTTGCTGACTCCGTTCTGCGGCGGGTTCTGTCCGAGCCGGCGAGCCCTAACTCCCAACTCCCAGCTGAAGTAGAACCGGAAATCTCCACAGATCGAAGGTGCCATAGTTAGAATTTTCCTCACGCGGGCATCGATTTCCTCAACTCTTTCAACCATCTTCGGAGGATATATTGGTTATGAACTGCATCGATGGATAGGGTTCCCTTACATTCCGGCGTAGATCCAACTTCTTTTCCTCCTTGAGCCTACTCGGAGCCGGATTCCCTTGCTCCTCGGCCAAGAGGTACACTTGACTTGGCCTCGTTACTTCATTTCATAATTAGTTCAAGTGCATAATCATATAGTAGGTGTTCTTTTTTGTTATGCGAATATTCCCCCCGCCATTTAGCAGATTAGTTTATAAATGAGAGCTTTTGAAGTGCATCGCAGTGTCTGAGCAGCAAGTGTTATTCTAGGGTTGGAAGTTTTATAATAGCTTGCTATTTAGATATCTGGTCTGCTTCTGCCAAAGCTGATGAACTGAGTTCGTTTCATTGTTAGTGGTTGATTTTACAATGTTGATGGGGAAGTAGTTTGGGAATGCTAGCATGTTCTTGACACACAAATACAGGCACGCACACATGAACGCTTACTAAGAGGAAAACAAAAGAGTTTCCATTTTTTGGATTTTGTTTTATAGCTTATTTGCTAGTTGGGATATTCCTATCACCAGGCAGATACATGACCTTGTCATTTTGCTGTTGCTACAGCTTCTTCATGCGTTTTCTTCCAATTTTAAAAGCTTCCATGGTTTTCTGCCTTTATTGTCATTCCTTTGTCGTTTCTCTTTTGCTTGACTCCAAAAACATTGAAAGAAACTATAATATCAACGAGTTCAAGTGTGGTGACCACATTTTTCTTTATGCATTGAACTTCATTTTAAGGACTCAAGAATAATATTTTATTCACAGGCATAATGTAATGGCTGTTACAGAGAAGATATTTTATGCAGAATTTGAGTGACTATGGTGGAACATGGGTGTTAAGGGAAAATATACCTTTGCTACTAAGTGTTGTACCTACAGTTGTGTTATAATTGTTATAGTTATGATCGAGAAAGTAGTACCCTTTTGCATTAAATTTTTTTGCTATTCATTAGTGTTCATATGTTGTAGAATGGTATTGCCTCATTTATGAATATATATTCGGCTTTATTTAATCTTCTATAATAATTACTTCTCCATGAAATTATAACCTATGTGCCTGTTATCTTTGCTATTTATTTTAAAAATGATATCATAATTAGTTGAAGTTGCATATATTGAGATAAGCTGATAAGGTAGTGAAAAATAGGCTTAGCATGTTTGCACACACTCAACAACGATAACACATGCACCAATATGATGGTATGTGAAGTCAATGTAGAAGAAATAGGATAAAAATAGAGATAAACTGAAGGTACATGGCTAGAAAGGGTGGGAAAAGATTTGTGCAAAATAGATTTAACATCTCAAATATGAATAATGAAGAATAACAATTTATAAAGCTGAGCACAAGTAATTGGGATAAGATTATGATTATGATATTGAATGACTTCATAAATATTGTGTTAGATCTTGAATAGCTTAGCTGAAAGAGGCCTAAATAATATTTTGAGCTATAATAGTATGTTATTTTTATTTATTGGTTTATTGAGTTTTTGTTTGCTAGTTTTTTACATAAATCTGGAGAAATTGAAGCAAGAAGATATACCTTGATTCATCAGACCTTTATAAATGTAAACTTGAGTACCACTTATAGGGGTTGTTTGGTTGAATTTTTTAAAGAGCACACATATTAAAAATGCTGAGTAACTGGAGTGCTTGAATCTTAGAAATGCAAGAGTTTTTTTTTTTTTGGCTAGATGTGAATAAAATGCGTTGATATTTATGTGTTTTTTTAGAATACACTTTAATTATATTAAATTCTCTCTCTTTTCCATATCCGTGGGATCGGTTCGATTGATTTTGTCGGTCATGGGATGGTGTTTGTAGAAAAGTTAGTCAATTATGGGAGAGTTTGGGAGAGGAAGGCAGCAGTTTGGGGATGGGTTGGGTGTGACATGGAGGGCTTGGGGAGTGATCTAAGGAATTAGGAGGTGTTCAGAGCGGTTCACTGATGACAAAAGGCTTGGGGGTGGTCATTGTCTATGGGGATACAAATGGGAGTGGTTGGTAGTGGGAAAGGGTGAGGATGGTCTGATTTAGAGGGACTTAGGGGAGGTTATGAGCAACAATAAGTTTTCAGGGGTGGTCACATTGGGTGGGAGGGGGTTTATGGGAGGTCTAGTTATGGGATCAACTTGGGGGAGGTCCCTGTCGCCGATGATGATGACGGGCGATGAGATTTGGAAATCAAATGATTTTACTGATTTTTAATTGTAGGGAAAGTGGGATGTTTGGATCATTCTGATATCTCAAAATTTTACTTTGCATTTCTTTCACGTTTATCCAAAAACACCCCAGATCTTTAAACCATGATAATACCCTCAGGGAAAATTTGGTTAACTACAATCTGACTTAAGGGAAATGAAATCCTACAGTTACTAAGCGGGATTCATGCATTCGCGCTAGAGCTGTCAATATTTGACCCGACCCGAAAACCCGACCCGAAAATTTCGGGTTCGGGTCAACCCGAACCCGAAACGGGTCGGGTTCGGGTTAGAGATTTCGACCCGTTTGTAAAACCGGGTCGGGTTCGGGTTGACCCGAAAACCCGAAATCAACCCGATTTGACCCGGAATAACACAATAACTCGCGTCAGCCCCGCCTCGAGCCGCGCCCCGCGTCAGCCCTGCGTCGCGCCTGGCTCGCCCTGCCCCGCTGCGACGCCCTGGCTCGCCCCAGCCCCCGCCCCGCGTCGCGCCTGGCTAGCCCCGGCCCCAGCCCCGCATCGTGCCTGGCTCGCCCCGCCCCGCTGTCGCTGTGCCGCAACTCGCGCCCGCGTTCCGCCGTCGCACTCGCGCCCGCGTAACCAGTTGCCGCGGTTGAAATAGTGGGTTCGGGTCCAGAAAATTGACCCGTTTGCAAAAACGGGTCGGGTCGACCCGAACCCGAATAGTGCCGGGTCAATTTCGGGTTTGACCCGAACCCGACCCGTGACCCGAAATTGACACCCCTAATTCGCGCCATTTTTCTTGAGCTAACAAGCACATAACAACAAACATACTATCGAAAGCTAAGTAGGGAACTAACTGCTAAGGAAGCCATAGAACTATCTGCTCCCTATATTCAAATAATTAAACCTCAAATGGGCAGCCTTGTTTATAAGAATTAAGTTATATGATTCACCACCCGGCCACTTCTAATAGAAGTCATAACTTTGTGGAGGGAAATGTTTAGGTAATAACATAACCCTTGACTCCTCACTTAAGCATCCTAGTTTATAAGGCCAGGTTGTAAGACCCACCTCTACGGGCTACTTAGCTTATAGAGCTAGGTCTTAAGATTCGTCGTTAGACAACTTCTAAGGAAGCCATAAGACATATCCAATCAAAATCTTCGGGCTACTTCTAAGGAAACCATAATACCCACTTATACCCAAAATCTTCAGGGTACTTTTAAGGAAGCCATAAGACCCACTCATACCCAAAATCTTCGGGTTACTTCTAATGAAGCCATAAAATTCACTCATACCCAAAATTCTTTGGGCCACCTCTAATAGAGGCTGTACGACCCACTATTAGGGCTACTCTCAAATGAAGGCTGTAAGCCCTTACCCAAATCCAATTACACATTCAACTTCTAATTGGAGCCATAAGCCCCAAACTAAATAAATTAACGGGCAAATTCTAAGGAAGCCATAAATTCCAACCCAAATTAAATTAAACTAAAATTCACACATCTCCACTTCAATTTACTCGGGATCTCTGAAAGGCGGCAACTCATGGCTGCTAATCAAATTCTCTGGACACTACAATCAATGATTGTTAGTGTTAGTAGATTGAACCTACGGTATACCCGGGACGACAGAACCATGGGATCTTAATCGGGTGTACCTTCATTCCCCCATAGTTAAGATTAAAACTCGGTTGCACATTCTAACATTCCTTGCACAAAGCTAAGTGTATTTCATCCTTAATCGAGAGTGCTCTTCTAATGCATTAGGAGAGATAATTAACTATGAGGGCTTGCACTCATAGGGTAGAATCCAGATCTAAATAAACCTTGACACTACTCTCTGGGGAAATCTGGTTAAATATTAAGCTCAATCAACCTTTGAAAAAAATTAAAGGAAACCCCTAAGTTCGTAAGAGCGAGGTTCAAACTAATTCATTGAAAGCGAGGTTCACACCTTCTGTTTTAAATGATTTTTCCATAACGATCAACCCGCTATGTGGAAAATTTTTCCGTTTGCCAAACTTAGAAATGTACGTCTCAAAACACCAGTCTATATCTACCCCTCCCCATTCCGGATTCCATTTGGGAAGATTTGAGCCTTAATTTTGTGTTGGGCCTTCCCCGTACTAAAAGAGGAGTTGACTCGATTGTGGTCGTTGTTGATCGTTTATCTAAAATGGCGCATTTCATTGCTTGCAAAAGAAACATTTGATGCCATTAATGTAGCCCATCTTTTTTTGATGAGATTGTTCGTTTGCATGGCTTTCCTCATAGCCTTACTTCAGATCGTGATGTGAAATTTATTAGTCTTTTTTGGAGGGATCTCTGGAAAAGATTGAACAGAAACATTAAGCTAAGCGCGACATACCATCCTCAAACTGATGGCTAGACTGAGGTCGTCAACCGCATTCTTGGTAATATGCTTCGTTGCCTTGTCCAACAACAACCAAAAAGATGGGAAGAATTCCTTGACCAAGTTGAGTTTGCATATAATTCTATGCATCCACGGGTTTTTGTCCTTTTAGCATAGTCTAGACTAAAATGCCTAACCATCTTTTTGATCTAGCAATTCTCCCTAAATGCAGTAGTAGTGCAGCCTTCAAAACAACCACGGAAGTAACTAACTTGCTCAAATCAGTAAAGGATAACCTTCAAACAGCTACTACCAAGTACAAACAAAGAGCTGATCTTCATAAAAGACAGAAGATATTCAAGCCCGACGACCTTGTCATGTTACGCACGCGGAAAGAAAGATTTCCTACTGGTACCTGTTCAAAGTTAAGTCCACAAAAGGTTGGCCCGTTCCCTATTTTTCATCGAATTAACGACAATGTATACGTCGTCGATCTACCTCCTAGTTTTGGCACCTCCTCCACCTTCAACGTGGCTGATATTCATGACTACCATCCCCCTGATGATACTCAGATTCAACTCAACTCCCCAGAAGTGAACTCTTCGGAGCCGGGGGAGACCCGATGCGGACTACTTCAACTACATGACCCCGCAGAGCATTATACCACTAATTCTTCCTCCACTACTTATATTTCTGCATATTTCCTTTTCTGTTAATACTAGTATAAGTATCTTTTTATTTCTGCATGTTCTCAGACTACCTTATTTAGTAGTTAGGATTAGCTAGGCATACATATACACAAAAATGTATTAGCAAGGGACATACAGATGAAAAATAGTTTTTATCAGTTACTGCTCTATCGTTAGTTCCTGTTTGAACTTCTTCTCTTCTGCAAGCCGCCGCACCAATGCCGCTTGCAGTCTTGCACATATTTCTATAGCAGTCAACATGATCCTTTAAAATGGCAGCACCATATCTTCAATGTTAAGACAACTTAATACAATCTGAACTTTATACAAGCTGATACTTGGCTAATTTTAGCATTATTTGATTTTGTTGCGATCATTTTGATTTCCTCGTGAACTTATTTGTTATGTTTGTTCTTCAAGAGGTGTATGCTTGGGCTAAAAATGCGTCTTTTCCCAGTTTTGCATCTTTCCCTATGAAATGACGACATCACATCATGTTGAGCTGGACGCAGCCAAGCTTCTTCAGAAACTTATCCAAGATTCAAAGGATGAGCCTGCTAAATTGGCAACAAAGCTTTTTGTGGTATGCTGGAAATGTTTTTATTTATATGTCAATCAATCTTTATGTTTTTACTCCAGATTTAGGCATTGCCATAGTTTGGATTATCACCTGACGTGTATGTTTTCTTCTTTATAATGTTTCAGATATGCCAGCATATGAAATTAAGTGGAAAGGAGCATTCGTTGCCATATCAAGTCATATCAAGGTACGTACATATGCTCAGTTAGAATCACTCACATAATTAATTTCATATTTGCTAATTTCACCAGTGTTTTGTACTATGTAATTATTTCTGTGTTTGGTCCTTAAATGGATCAACTAACTACCAACATTCTCATTGGGTTAGTCTTAGGACTTAGGAGTGGTGTAGTTCCAGGATTATAATTCTAATTATGATAATTTATTAATCGCCTTTTTTTAAGTTGATTATGGAAATACTTACAATTGATATTGAAGGTAGGATACCATTGTGTTTATTATTACAATGAGACATCTGCTGTTATAAACGACATGTTAGAGCATTGCAGAAAAATATTATAAAATCAGGGGCATATGATTAGTAGAACAAATGTGGGTATTTAATATTTATTTTTTATTCAAAATTTCTTGATGATCTAAGGATACTTTGGTGATATCAATTTTTGGATCTATTATAAATTTAACTTTTAAGTTAAGTATGCTTGTTTAAAATGAAGACATGCCTCAAGGTCTCAGTGAAAGAATTTCATGGAGGTGGAGATAAATTTGATTTTACAATTAAACCGGTTGCTTTCTATGGATATGAAAATTAAGCAATACAAAATACCATTATATATGGTAAAATTAGTAAGGATTCATTAAAAAATGATTATATTAGATGATGATTGGAATAGCAACTTGTAAAACAAAGATAGAAATAGTGTAAAAGTATTTGCACAAAATAGAACAAAGTTGGCAAAGATAGAAATAGTGTAAAAGTATTTGCACAAAATAGATATAACTCCTTATGTAATAGTCAGTATAAATGTAATGATTCATGAAGCCAACTCAAAATTGTTGGGATATGACTAGAAGACACTGATTCCCATCTTTGCTTAATCCCTTGCAGGCTGCACTATTTCAAATAGGGTTGATGAGGTAGAAAACATAGAATGTCGTGTGGTAGTGCCAAAGAGAGAACTTGTAAACAGTAAACAGTCTTGGTATTCCTATTATTATACCTCTTTAAGCACCCCGCTATTCTATCATAAACTCTATATCTCTTCTTTAAATATTAAACTAAAGATTATTAGTCTTTTCTAATCGTTAATCTCACCAAAAGGCTACCCATGATTATCACTTTTACTACGATTTCCTTTTTGTTACAACTTCAACAAAACTTAATGACTTGGCTCTAGAATATGATAAAGCACAATCTTCTTTAAACATTAAATTAAATATTCTTAGTCTTTTATAATCATTAATCTCAACAAAATACTACCTACCACTATCACTTTTGTTAGAGTTTGTTTTTTGTTACCACTTCAACATACTTACATACATGGTTCTAGAATGTGAGAAAGCACAATCTTATTACTTTGATCTCCAAGATGAAACATTAAAATTATATTTCAGATTAGATTATAGACCTATTTTCCTTTGTAGTTCTTTTTATAACGTTATTGCCAGGATCTTGACCAATAAATTAAAGGAGATTCTTCTCTCCATTATTCATAAATCTCAATATGCTTTTATTTAGAATAGTGAGATTTCTTATAATATTGCATTAATGCATAAGATCACTATCCAATTTAATTTGAATATTGATAATAAGCCTTTTTTTTGTTAAGATGGATCATAGAAATGATTTTTTTTATGGTTAATCGACACTATTATTCTCAGAGTTGCTCATAAGGGATTCTCTATAGCTAATAATTTGGAAGACTATGAATTAATACTTCTAATTATTATATTATAACTGTGTTATAGCTCTTGTGAAACTAATTCCCATCTATTTTTCTGTTGCTCGATCTTTTTGTGGTTGATTAAGAATTTGATTCCTAATAGAAGCATTTTTCTATTTGAACCTCCTATAAAGGAAGTCTTAAATGCTTCATCGAGCTATGATCAATATGCCATTAATAGGCTTTCTCTTCGTATTGCTTTTATTTAGGTTTACGTCATTAGGTGAGAGAAAATGAAAGGTTTTTTAATGGCAATCATCATTCGAATTTTTCATGGATTGTTATTGTTAAAAACAATTATAGCTTATAAGTTGCATATATGGAAGTTGAAGCATTTTGGCTCACTAAGGTTGAGTTATTTTTTGCACAATGGCTGATGATTTGAAGTAATTTTATTGTTTTCAGTAATTCTTCACATCATTACTTTTCTTGTGAACCTCTTATATGGATATGTACTGTTGAACGGGTGGATTGCAACAAGTTTTCTTTTTTGTTTGATTGGTATCTTGAAAACATGAAAAGTTTGGGTATAAGCCCAAGTGTTCAGGGATCCTGCAATGCATTTTTGTTTTCTGTTTGGGTCATTCGATGCAAGGATTTTTCATGGCTTTCTATTTTCACTTGGGACTTATGTTGCGGGGCCAGTAATTGGAATTTTGGAGTTATTTCATTTGGTTCCAGGTTTTATGGGCTCTTTTTGCACAATTTCACTATTGTGGATTACTATAAAATTTAGTTTACATCTCTCTTTTTCCGCATCAAAGTTTTGCCTCTCTATCGAACTTGAGGGTTTTGTCAAGCTTTGGGCAATAATGCAAAATTGATTATCAATATGGTTGATTGATCATTTGTAGGCTATGTTGCACCGATACACTTATTTATGAAGGCGTGTTGTATCCGATACACGGATACGCCTTCGATACGGCACCGATACATGTCAGATACGTCAAAGCCGTATCCAATTAAAATACTATTTAATTTCAAAAGGATACGCGTGTCTGTTGAAAAACAAAAAAAAAAATGAAAAAAAAGATGTGTTGTATTTACTTCTGCGGCTACGAGCGAGGTTCTCTCATTTCCGAGATGGATTTTGATATTATAAGCTACAATGTTACAAATGATGTTGCTTTTTTTTGTAATTTCAAATATTATGCTTTGATTGTTTTTTTTAGTTTTTATGTATGATTTATAAATTATAATGACGTGTCCGCGCCGTACCCATATCCTGTATTTTTAAGAATTGACATGTCCCGTATCCATATCATGTCATATCCGTGTCGCCGTATCCGCATCGGTTTAACATAAATTGTAGCAATACTGGATACCTTTTAGAGACTAAATCATCTCTATCATGATTGTTGTTGTGTGATGGTGTATGTTTTATCCCTCTTAGATGCCATCGCTTGAGCCTAACATGACCTTGTAGTGGGTGTCTTTGATTTTACAAAGCACTCTTTTTGGCGTATTCTTTTATTTTTTATATTTTTATTAGATAATTCTTTTGATCCCGCTCTTCTATTTTTTTTTACTTAATGAAATTGCGCTAAGCCCTCATCATTTCCAATGAAAACCTACAAAAATAGCAATCACAAAAGAAATCCATAATGATCAGTCAAAGCCCATGCAAGCTAAGGTTCCTGGCTCAACCTGTGACAAGTTTAAGGCTCAACCAAGTGCTCCCATTAGCTCAAGCGTAAAAAATAATGAGTGACTTTGGTCTTAACTCATATGAAAATGTTCCTTGTAAAATTTTTTTTGTGTGGTTTTTGTATTCAAATAATTAAATTTTATTTGGATGGAAATTGTCTCTGAAGCTATGATGCACAAACATAGACATGGCGACACGGACACGGGATACATCAATTATTCAAAATCTAGGACATGGGTTGGATATGGTATTATAATTTTTATATCTTAAAAATAATGTATAAAATTTGAAGAAGTAGAGTATTAAGAATAATTTAGAAATAATAAATCATTTAATTAGGATTTGTGATTTAAATTATTAATATTAAGATGTCGAGATTTGGGTGTCGATGTTGTGTCAGATATACAGAGGGGAGACGTCAATGTTGTCAAGAGTTGGGCATCGATGTTGAGACAACATCAATCGTTGATTGACACTAGACCCAAACCACGCGATCACGGTTTATATGTAGGGTTTTATTAAAATCAGGTTGAAGTCGGGATGTCGTCATGTTTCCTGGTCAACCCAAACCCGACACAATTTTTAAAATGGGTCAATTTATTAAACCCGATCCCGACTCGGTTGGTAAACAGGTTGACCCGAACCTGGACTTTTCTGGGTCTAGTTTCGGGTCAGGTCAAGTATTGACACCCCTAGAGAGAAGAATAGTTGTAGTCCATCAAGAAAAAGGAGTACGAGCAGTGTTTTTTATTCAATTCATTGTGCAAAGATCAATTACAGGTGTTGAATCCTATTTATAGAAATAGGATTACTATATAAGACTTAAAGGTAGGATCAATCATTCGAATTCAAATCTAATCTTATGTAAATTAAATCCAATTCTTAAAATTAAATTCAGCCTAGAATTTAGCTCAAAAAAATCTAATTAAATAAGTAAGAACATCTAAAATTCTAGTATATTCAGGAATATTGAAGATAAACCTAAATTAATTTATTGTGTAGCATGAAATTTTGATTTGATGTCTTGTGGAACATTTATTATTTAGCTTTTCCAGATTTCTATAGTTTAATTATTGTTATGCATCACTTCCGGCTATTTAGGTGATCTTACCTGTATCTTTAGCAAATAATCATACTCATCTAATCACTCCTAGATTGATTTTATGTTTAGATGGTGGAAAATACTTTCAGATTTGTTTTAGATTTTTGTGGCATGGTTTGGGAGTTTAGCTAAGAAAAGAGATATGAGAAGTAAACATTTAGTTCAAGTGAAGTACATTAAGGATGAATATCAAAAAGTGCTTTTCTTAGAAGAAATTCAAAATAGGTGAATGAGATATGTTAATAAATTTTAATGAAGATTGTGAGAATACAATTGACTTTAGCACCCGAAATGAGAACATATATTTTTTGTTTTTATTATCGTATTTGTAAAATCAAATTTGGAGGGGTTTATTATAATTCAATAGAAGTGTGGATATGTTTAATATATTAAGAAAAATTCTTGGTTTACTAAATTTTTTAATACTTTTTTGAAGACTAAAAAGATGTTAGATGAATTGAGGAGTGTGTTGGTTCTTATTTTTAAGAATAAATGTGATGCACAAGAGTGTATGAATTGTAGAGGAATTAAGTTAATGTGTTGTGCATTAAAATCATGGGAGAGAGAATTGAACATAGGTTATGACACAATACTATTATTTCTAAAATTCAATTTGTATTCATGCCGGGTAGATCTACTATGGAAGTTATACCTTTGTTGAGTGGTTTGATGGAGAATTATAGAGAGAGTAAAGAAGATCTACATATGATATTATTGATTTAGAGAAAGTATATGATAAAAGGTTCAAGAGTAGTGATCTAGAAGTTTCTAGAAAAAAAAAGAGTTAATATTATTTATATTCAAGTTATTAAGGATATGTATATAAGAGCTGTTACTTGTGTTCAAATACAAGGTAATTTAACCAAGTATTTATCTATTTTAGTTGGATTACATCAAATCAACTTTAAACCCATATTTTTTTGTTAGTCATAGAAGTTTTTGCCAGACATTTGTTAGAGGATATATGTTGGTGTATGCTTTTTGCTGATGATATTCTTTTTGTTGGTAAGACTAGAGAGAGAGTTGATGAAAAACTTGAAATTATATAGGTCAACCTTGGAGTCTAAATATTTTCATTTGAGTACGTCTAAAATTGAATACATGGAATATAATTTTAGCAGTAATAGGTGTGGCTTTGATATTGGGTGTTCAATTCATTAAAAAGAGTGTACATTTTAGATATGTTGAGTCTATTAGTCATAGCGATGGTGAAATAGATGAGGATATTATTAGTAGAATTTAAGTTGGATGGTTGAGGTAGAGGGATGCATCAGGCCTGTTGTGCAATAGAAAATTACCCATCTAAATTGAGAGAAAATTTTATAAGATGATGGTGAGACTTGCAATGCTTTATGGTACATCATGTTGGGCGTTAAAAGATAAGCATAAAATTAAGTGTTTAGAGATGAGGATGCTGACATGAACGGGTGGCTTTACACTTAGAGGCATAATGTGAAACGAGTATGTACGTGAAAAGGTCGGAGTAGGTCTGGTGGCAGATAAGATTAGAGAGAGTTTACTTAGATGGTTTGGTCGCATAAAACGTCGGCCTTCCGATGGCCCTATTAGGAGAGTAGATATATTAGGTCTGGCCTATGTTACGAAGATAGAGGTAGACCTAAAAATATTTGGTTAGAAAATATTAAAAATGACTTTTTTTATTTATTAGATTTAAATAAGGATTTGACTCTTAATAGGATACATTGGAGAAAAGAGATTCATGTAGCCGATCCCATGTAGTGGGATAAAGGCTTGTTGTTGTTTTGTAATTTTCGTCTGAAATGATTATTTGTGGGGATTCGATCAGTATTGCCCAAACTTAAGTTGCTGCTTATAAAAAAGTGAAAAAACAGAAAAACCCTTTTCCTGTAATGCTAATAGTTGGTTTGGTGTGCTAATTTTGACTTCTAACAATCTTATGTACTTTGTTCTTTAATACTTAGTAATTTCATATTGAGCATTGCCTAGCAGTCGAATTTATTGTAAAATAATTTCTTGATTGCAGGGCCATGGAAAAAGTTATAAATCAGCATGGGCTTGATATGAATGTTCTAAGTTCATCTCGTCTTCCATTGACTTCTAGGCCTCAAGAAGTTGATGCGGGGCATGGAACAAAGGGTAAGGACGCACCAGATAACCAATTGCCTACTAGTCGAAGTGATTTGTCTCATGGAGGTATTTCTTCTGGAGCATGGCATGGAGCTTCAAGTAGTCAGACAAAAGAAGAAGCTTATAATGGTCCTTTCCAGAACTTTGGGGTGCTGCAGCCATCCAAAGTAGGTCCAGGTGGGTTAGATATGGCCAGACATGAGTTGATTTATCCAAGTAAACCACTGGTAGGGCTTGGTAGGGTTGACAGTATGCCAGTTGATGCTCATCAGGGCTCTTTTTCTCACAGAAGTGGTAAGTCATCTGAGCAGGAAAGTCCTGCTAGTGTTCCAATGGATGACACAAGATCTGCTAATTCACAGGAAATTCATGATTCCATAAAATCAGATAACAAAGCAAACAAGAAAAATATTAAAAAATCTGGTAATAAGCGAAAAAGAGCTGATTCCAAGGCAGCATCTGATGCACATTCAGAGAACCCTCAGCAGTCTGATAATATTAGTACCGGATCCAACTCTAGGAAGGGTAAGCAAGTTAGTAAAGGTGGGTTACAAGGCCAACTTTCTGGAAAATATGATGACCATGCACAAGTAAATCCTGTTCAACATGCCGTCGGTGCTGCATCCCTCATCAGAGCTAAACAAGAAAGTGGTCATTCTTTTTCTGAAAGGATTATGGATGAAGTAAAGACCTCAAATCCTTTTTTGGTTTCACCAAAAAATCATGACGATGGGGAGGTGTCTTCTGTTCAGAGTGCTGGACTTCAGAAAGGTAAAATGCTACCTAGAAGTAACATCTTGGGATCTGCTCCTGTGTGGAGTCAGAACCGGTTTGCTTCATCACAAGTTTCTCAAGGCTCCAATGTTGGGATTATGGAGCCATCTTCTGATATGAACAATGCCTCTCCATACCATGTTAATGAGGTAAAGGGCCTTACACTAGGGTCAAATGATAGCTCAAAGCTTATGAGTTTACCTTCAAATCTTGCTCATGCTAGTGGGAAAGTCTTTGGAACTGCAAGTGCCTTCAGCTCTTTTGCAATGGCAAAGATGGGCTTTCCCTTTCCAGCTCATCAGAGTAGTTCTCCTTTTGAGAATCAATACACAACTTCCAAATTGCAAAATGAAAATTATTTGGGTTCATACTCTGGTTCTCAATTATTGGAGAAGGGAGGAGATGCAAATTCTATTAATGTCAGTGCGGGGTCTCCTGGTTCAGCCAAGCCTACTTCTGATGGAATACCTCACATTCCTCAAAAATTTTCAGAAGCTCCAACTAATTCATCCTTGCACGCATCTGAAGCATCAGCAGGGATTGCTGCTTCTGGAAAATTCTTATTGCAGGAAAAGAGAGGCGGCCTACAAATAGGAGCAAGTTCTTACACTAATCCAATGGTATGTTTTTTCGTGATGAAAAAGTGCATAAAGGAGTGAATGGCACCTTCATATGACAGTGACGTGAGATAGAGATATGCTTTTCTGTATTGTCCATTTTCACCTCTATTATAAATGGTTCGGTTTATTTCAGGTCAGTGGAGTTCAAGATAGGCACTACCTAGATTATGTTTCTTTGGAAAGAAATCGTGATGCATTTTCTAAGCTGAAGACAGGGTCCAACGCGTACGCTGAGCCTTTTAGTAATGTGCAGACAATTGCATCAAGAAATGCAACATCTACTTCTACAAACACACCTTTTAACGATCAGCAACTGAGGCAGCTTAGAGCGCAGTGCCTGGTGTTTCTAGCATTCAGGTATGATTCTGCATGCTCTAGCTCTTTTAGGTATGCCTAAAAATTTCATGTGCTATAATCTGTTTTAACTCGTTTATCTTACTTGTAGAAATAATTTGTTGCCTAGAAAGTTGCATCTAGAAATCGCACTAGGAGTAAACAACACACAAGAAGGTAAAAGTTCAAACTTGTGCAGTGCATGCTGATCGTTGTTGTTTTTTTATTTGCTTGCTTGTTTTAATATTTTCCTTTATTTAAATAGGGGGTGGTGCTGAAGGAGCTCCTAGAGTTTTGAATGATTGCAGAGGAACTGATACATCTGCAAGAGAGTCTGTTGACAATCATGAAAGATCTGGTATGTTTGGTAGGGCAAATGATATTACTAAGGGATCAACAACTTCATCTGGTGGAAATATTATGGATAGAGATTCATCATTGAATGCCATGGAGAGTGTGAAGATGAACAGGAAAAATATAGACATGCCCATTGCATATGAAGAAAATAAACATTTTTCTGCTTTTAAGCAAAGAATGGATAATGAAGCAAGGGCATCAGAAATGGCAGAATCATATATAGCATCAAACAAGCAGCAGTCTGATTCCTTTGGACATTCTGGAAGAAGTATTCACGATAGCCATCTTGGAAGGGGTGCTACTGAGCTTTCTAACCTACAAGGAGTGCATACAAATCAGGTCCCATCTGTTGTTTGTGTAGACAAGCCTCCCGGTGTAGAGAAAACTGATATGCTGAGGACCAAAAATAGTGTTGAGTTCTTTAAAGAATCAATAGTTTCCATGGTACATCGAGATTCCACACTTGAAGAAACAGAAAATTGTTCAGGCCACTCTCAAATCATGAATGACAATGATTACACAAGCAGATCACATAGGCCAGGCTCTCCATTGTTGGAAGCCACCAAGTCTTCAGATTGGCACCTTTCTTTGCCGTCAAGGGAGTTTATGATGCCAAGTGTTGCAAAAAACAGTGATAACTCGAAGCATGCGATCAACCCTTCAAAAGATGTAAACATGTTCTTTCCCCATGAGGTTCTGAACAATAGGATTCAAACTACTACTGAATTTGCAGTATCTTATCACCCAGATGATACTGCTGAAGGTAGTGATGGGATGGACAATCAGAGAGTCTCTGTAAACCAAAAGCTTGATATTCATGGTCAGTCCACTTCTGATGGGCTCAAGATTTTTACAAACGATGATATACTGAAGTACAGCAATACAGCTTCTGTGGAGTATGACGAAGAAGAGGAGGGATATGAATCATTATCCAATGATGTTCCTACTTCTCCCCCAAAATACACAACCTTCGACAAGTGGATGATGGACTATCAAAAAAGGAAACTTGCTGAAGAACAAAAATGGATCTTGAAACAAAAGCAGGCTGATGAAAGGATCACGACATGCTTTGCCAAGTTAAAAGTATATTTTCAAGATAGCAAGACACTTGAAAATTATCATTTTCAGATGTCTAAACTTTCCTTTTGAAATTATATTGGCTCCTTTTAGATTATTAGCCTATTTTCATCTGCAAAGAATTTATAATTTTTTCTATTTTTAGAGTAGGACAGGATATCTTCTTGTTTTAGTAACAAGTAAGGGCAAATTTCGTGTATAATAAGCTAAGTTTAATCTTTTCATTAAGTTTTTAAATGAATTGAAATTTGATGTATGAGTGAGGCATATCAATGAAGAAAATATATGAAAATTTAATATTCCGAGAATACACACATTTCAAAATCTTACACAAACACAAGGTCCCAATTTCATCTTTGTGATGTCTATAGTTTGTTGCATAAATGCTAAATGGTGTTAGATAAATTGGCTCTTCTAACCAGTTTTCATTGTTTCTAAGCCATATATTTTAGTAGATTCCATTGAATATACTATAACTAACATTTTCCCTTACATTTTTTTTCGATATATTGCCATTGATGATAGTTCTTATGTTAATTGGACTACTTTGTATTTGCATCCTACGCTTTTTCTTATCTTCCAGAAATGTCGAATCATTTCAGTGCATGCATGATACACTGTGATTAGGGCTTTTGTTATTATTCTCTTGCAAATGTCCTGAACTTTTTTTTTTCTCGTCAGGAAAATGTAAATTCGTCTGAAGATATATCTGCCAAGACAAAAAGTGTCATTGAGTTAAAAAAACTCCAGCTTCTTAAACTTCAGCGGCGGTTGCGGAGGTGCTTATTTTTGAAAAATTGAATACTAAGCTTCCTTGGTGTTTTCTGTACTCAACTTTATATATTCCTAGCAATTTTGAATCTCAGAGGTTTAAATTCTTAGTTGCATATAGGTTTTACATTTTCAGAACTGCATTCCTTATTCTTTGTTTTCTATTGGCAGCGAATTTCTTGATGATTTTTTCAAACCTATTGCATCCGATATGGATCGTTTAAAATCAATCAAAAAACATAGACACGGTAGACGAGTGAAGCAACTTGAGAAATTTGAACAGAAGATGAAGGAAGAAAGGCTGAAGCGTATTCGGGAGAGACAAAAAGAGTTCTTTGCTGAAATTGAAGCTCACAGGTAGAGATTTGTATTCAATAGTTTATACTCTAATTTTTACTTGTGCTTTGATATTAGTTTCTTTATTGCTTTAATATACTATGCTAAGTTCTATTTTAATTTCAAACTGCAGTATTAGTTTGTTAATTTTGCTAAGATTCTGTATGTGTTATGTAAGTTTTTTATTGAATATAGTGCAATTTCATGACTAGTAATGGATTACAGGGAAAAGCTGGAGGATTATTTTAAGGTCAAGCGGGAGCGATGGAAAGGTTTTAATAAATATGTTAAGGAGTTCCACAAGAGAAAGGAGCGTATATATCGTGAAAAGATTGACAGAATCCAGCGTGAAAAGATCAATCTTTTGAAAAACAATGACGTGGAGGGATATTTAAGAATGGTTCAGGTCCTAATGGGTTCTTTATTTCCGCCTTTTATCTTCCTTTTCACATGAATCTTCCGAGTCTTGATTATTTAGTGGCTATGCAGGATGCTAAGTCTGATCGTGTTAGGCAACTCCTTAAAGAGACTGAAAAATATCTTCAGAAGTTGGGCTCAAGGTTAAAGGAGGCCAAGGGTATGTCTAGAAGGTTTGAAATGGAAGTGGAGGATTGCCGGCCAGCTGATGTGGATGAGAAGGAGATTGCTGCAATTGATAATGAGGATGAAAGTGATCAAGCTCAGGTAAATATCGAGCTGATGATTATTTTCTTAAACTTTTACTTTTTGAATGATACCCAGGCTAGTCAATTCCATATTTTGTATTTTCGTGTTATCCTTGTTTCAGCATTACCTGGAAAGCAATGAGAAGTACTACATGTTGGCCCACAGGTATTTTTTTTTCTCCTTTAAATGAGAATTTGGCTCTTAACAACACACAATGGAGAAAAATGATTCATGCAGCCGACCCCATATAATGCGATAAAGGCTTGATATTGTTTTTGTTTTCTGATTACTCCATCATAATTGATTGATTTACTTGGCAACAGAATTTCAAATAATTGTATTTGAGTTATTGACTGACCGCATTTGTTATGTAACAAAATTCTCTATGTAAATTTGATTTGCTTTATATGTTACCAGCATAAAAGAGAGCATAAATGAGCAACCGTCTTCTCTTGTAGGTGGAAAGTTGCGTGAGTAAGTAATGTTTTCTCAATGTTCAAGCTTTAACCTTTCCTTTAATTGCTATTTCCTTGCTTTCTTCATAGCAATATATTGAATGTAGTTTATGCCGTGGTAAGAAATCTGATGAGCTGTATAATTTCTACATGGTCCTAGGTACCAGATGAATGGTTTGCGATGGTTAGTTTCATTGTATAATAATCATTTGAATGGTATTCTTGCTGATGAGATGGGTCTTGGAAAAACTGTTCAAGTATGGTTTTCTGCAATATTATTCCTCCCTTATTCAGTTTTTTATAAGTTAAAGCTGTTATTTATGTTTTTTTTTTAGTGTTGTTGTTTGATGGAGCTGAGGACCTTTATTTTCTGCAGGTTATTGCTTTAATATGCTACCTTATGGAGAAGAAAAATGATAGAGGTCCATTTTTGGTGGTTGTGCCATCTTCAGTTCTTCCTGGATGGGCATCTGAAATTTGTAATTGGGCCCCTAGTATAAATGCCATTTCTTATTCTGGTTCTCCTGAGGAGAGACGCAAACTATACAAGTACTTGTTGAACAGCCCACAATTATCACGTGTTATTTATTTATTTAGTTTTTGGGGGAAGGCAATTGATATTTTCTCTCTCTGTAGGGAAAGGATTGTTCATCGAAAATTCAATGTTCTTCTCACTACGTATGAATACTTAATGAATAAGCATGATAAGCCGAAGCTAAGCAAAGTTCAATGGCATTATATTATTATCGATGAAGGTCATAGAATAAAGAATGCATCTTGCAAACTCAATGCTGATTTGAAGCATTATTCAAGCACCCATCGACTGCTTTTAACTGGAACGCCTCTTCAAGTATGTATTGCATACGTTTTTGTATGCCATGTGCACACGTGCAATAATATCAATTTTTTTATTAAATTCATATTGAGTAATGCTGCATTTGGGCTTATTTTTTCCCTTCTGTATCTTTATGTGCAATCAACTTGCTCTAGTTTGTTTCAATTAGTATTATATCTGTCATCTTTGTCTATGATTACACATTGTAGTTTACTATTCAATTATCCTCAAATTACTTTCGGTCACTCGGTTATGCAGAACAATTTGGATGAATTATGGGCCCTCCTGAATTTCTTGTTGCCAAATATTTTCAATTCATCTGAGGATTTCTCTCAGTGGTTTAATAAACCATTTGAGGGCAATGTAGATGCCTCACCTGATGAGGTGAGAGTGTTTATCATCTTTATTATTTTTTCCTTCATTCAGTTTCATATGCCATCATAGTGTCATTTCACATCTTTTATGATTGATGATGGTATAGGCATTACTTACTGAGGAAGAGAATCTTTTGATTATAAACCGTCTTCATCAAGTTCTCAGACCTTTTGTTCTTCGAAGGCTAAAGCACAAGGTATGCTTGTTAATTTGTTGTTTGTGCCGATATCTTCCACCTGCTTTAAAGGTTATCACATAGACCCGCTGTGGTTTTCCTTTTGATGTTTAACTTGCTATATTCATTGTTTAGTTCTTATATGTTCATTTGTATATTATTATGTTATTCACATCAGTTTTCATTTCTAAAATATACTTTGTCAATCCATTTGACTTTAACTGCTGCTGATTTATTTTATACGTGCCAGTTGTATTTTCTCTTTGTAATTTATTGTTTTATGTTGGCCTGCTGTACGGGTTGCAAAATAATATTTTTCCATGTAGTTGGATACTTACCAATTGGGTAATAAATTTCCTAGTCTTTTAGCAGTAGATTTTAATAAATAGGCCCTTTTAGCAATAGATTTTAATGTTTGGTATTATAAATATGTATTATTTTTATTTTTATTGAATATTACATAAGTCGATTTATACGGCGAGGAAGGCAGCGGTGGAGGTGGCCCGTTACTAGTTGTGGCATCCAGATGGTTGGTTGAAGTGGTTTTCATTAACAGAAAGAAAACACCCAAAATTATCTGAAAGTATGTTTTGAAAAAAACTTGGTTTGTTTTTAAAAACAAAAATCAAAGCAGTTAAGGAAACACAAACAAGTTAAAAAATAAATAAATAAATAAACAGAAAAAAATGTTTCAAACAGGCCTCAAGTTATCCCAACCTCAATTTCAAGTTTTACCTACCCTTTGCCAACCACTAACTAAACAGCATGGAGATATAGGGAAATATGAATGGCATGTTGATTAGTTTGCAGGGTATCTAGGAGAGTCTGGACACGTTTGTTTCTCCCACACCTCACAAAGACTAGTGTAAAGTTGGGTTTTAAATGATTTGACCCCAATCTTGTTCATTTCTAATTTACGATCATCTTAAACTGAAGCGAGCTGATACGACAGTAGGAGGACTAGATCGACCAGTCTAGCAGGAGGGGGTGGAACCTGGAGCTAGGGAGATTTTGGCCTCCCTTGTGGGGCCCAACAAAACAATAATGCATTATGTTAGGAGGGGAAATAAGGAGGTAATTAATTAGGGAATGATTTCCTAATTAAATTCAAATAGGAGAGAGAAATTAATAAAGAAAGAAGGATGTTTTGGGGAGACTTAGGAGTGCTTATTTAGGGTTGATTCTTGGGGTTATTTTCATTATATATGTTTTTCGTTTTTCTGTAGTTTTTTTTTTGGAGAGTTCCTAGCAACGTCTAGGTCTTGTGGGAGAGCTTAGGTCTTGTGGGAGAGCCGGTCTACCTCTCTAATTGTACTTCACATGTATCTTGCTTTCAGAAATAATACAAAATCAGCCACCGTTTGGGCATTCCTGCAGTTTTCCTAGTGATTGTTTGTTATTTTTACATTGGAGGCATATCGAATTGATATCAGAGTAGTGTCCTGGGCTAAAATATAAGTCCTCATCCCTGATCTTTGCTGCGTTTTTCTTCTTGTCTTGCTAATTTGCACTGTTTGAAGACCAAATTCGTTGATTTTTTGTTACTTTTCGTAGTTTGGAACCTAGATCCGTGAATGGGAGCAAAGAAGATTGATGCATTGGAAGGTGAGATGGAAAAACTCAGGGCCGACACAAAGGAAAAATATTCGGATGTGGAAGGATGGCTCTCTTCCATTGAGAATCGCTTTGAGTAATTGGAGGATATGATGAAGAAGATTGAGATGCAGTTGAAGGCTTCATCAGTGACTCCTTGGGTTGAACCGAAGGGAAAGGAAATTTAGGAGAACGAGGATGAAGGAGAGAGTGTTTTCCCTCAAAGACCACCTTGGGGGTTTCGATGGGAGGTGTATCAATGTGTTTCAAAGAAAGGGCAACAAGAAGTGGGGAGGCTGAACCCTTTTGGAGACCACCCATGCATTAGGGAAGGTGGACCGGAGAAGGCAATGGTTGGGCTGAGTCATGGGGTCCAAATCTGCCAAGGGAAGAAGGGAGAGAAGCACACCACCACTACACAGGAGGAATCAATGGAGGGAGAAAACATTGGGGTATGGATGAAATATCAAGAAAATTAAAAATGTTAGTTTTTGAAGGAGTAGATGCTCAGGCTTGTGTGTATCGGGTGGAGCGTTACTTTGCTATCAATGGGCTAACTGAAAGAGAAAAGCTCATGGCGGCCAGGCTTTGTGTGGAGGGCAAATCCTTAGCTTGGTTTCAATGCAGGGAGGTATAATACCTAAAATTAAAAAAAATGTAAGCATGAATTTTTCCCAAAAATACACCCCATTTTATCATTCCTCCTCAAAGTGTCAAAGTTATTTTCATTAAATTCTATTTTTAATTTTGAACATTTATATATATATACTTGTGGTGGAAATTATTTTTCATCAAGCATGTCGTTCATGACTAGTGAAATGCGGTGCTTCAGAAGGATACTACATATGTAGGTCACGAACATCTGTTGTTTATGAAAATTAAATGTAAATGAGATAAATAATATATAGGGGATAGATCCGCACAAGTAAAAGAAAAAGACTTGACGATGTAAGACTTAGGGAGGCCGTATAAAAGGTACCCCCTACATTCTCGCACTTCTTAAAGTTGGGAATTCTGACCCTTGAATGAGAGAGCTGCCCTCTAATTGTAAAAGTTGAAAATATAGACCCAACCTTGAATTAGAGAGTGTATGTGTGCAAAAGTCTATAGTCATCATATGACTTGCTTAAAGTATTGAACTGTAAACATAATTGAAAATGTGGAAGGTTATATATACATTGATGTCTTGTACAACTTATGATTATTATAGAACCCACATATTATTTCACTGCATACATGTTTCTTATTTCTTATACTATGCTTATGCATTATTGTATTTCATTGAGCTCTAGCTCATTAGTAGCAGTTGCACTGCAAGAAAGTGGAAGGAGCCAGTGGGATGCTAGGTAAGAGTTTGACTACACTTTTGTATTCATATATTTTGGGTGTACATAGAGGTTAGGATGCTGTACAAAATTTAGGGTATGTAAATGTTATTTAAAAGTTTAGTAAGATCTGTATTTCATTCCATATGTTTAAATATGCTTCTAAAATTGAATTATTTGGATAGAATCTTAGGACTTGAAAAACTTGATGGGTTAAAATACTCTTGATACGCTGTTTCATACTAACTTGATCCTTATAGAAGTATTTGAGGATGGGTGTTAGTGAGAGATATGTCTATTCTAATTCTTCTTCTCTGTTACACTCCAGGTTGACTGTAGAGGAGGTCAAAATGGGGTGTGACAAGAGGTTAGGTATCTGATCTACTCATGTGGTGAATTTAATGATTGTTTGTTGGAGACCTGCAATGCTTTTATGGCACAATATGTTGACCATTAAAAGAGAAGCACAAAATTAAGTTAAGTGTTGCAAAGATGAGGATGGTCAGGTGGATTAGTGGCTTTTACACTTAAAGATAGAATACGAAACAAGTATATACATGAAATGGTAGGAGTAGACCCGATGTCAAATAAGATTAGAGGGTCACCTTAGATGGTTTGGTCTCATAAAATGTCGGCCTTCCAATGACCTTGTTAGTAGTAGATGTATTAGATTCGGCCTATGTTAAGAAAAATTGAGGTAGACCTAAAAAGGCTTGGTTAGAAAATATTAAAAATATCTTTTTTTATTAGATTTAAATGATAATTTGGCCCTTAATAGGATACAATGGAGAAAGCTGACCCCATGGAGTGGGATAAAGGCTTCTTTTTGTTGATGTTGTATCAAATTTACATCATTCATTATTTTCTTATGCTTGATTTTTAACTAAATAACAATTTTAATAGTTTGTTCCTAGTTATTTCTTACATGCAAAATTAATAATTTTGAGTTTAATTTTAACATATGAATGATAAAAAATTTAAATGTAAGGAAAAAAAAAGCCCTCTTGTTTTACTTAAGATGAGACACACACCCTCTCTCTTTATATATATATATATATATATATATATATATATATATATATATAATGGACTTTTCTCATAGCAGGAGAATGACAATTCTTCTTTTCAGTTTATTTTTTGAATCTAATGCTTTATATAGGCCTTCAAACTCAAGATCATATCATCATACTACTGATTTTGATCTACAACATAAGAATTTTATTGTGGATAAAGGTTCATTTTTATTCTTATTGATTTAAAAATTCATCAAGCATATGAAAAATTTAAGAATGATTATTTGACAATAGTTGTCCTTTTAAAAATCTAGGTTTACCTATCTAAATTATCCAATACATCAAATATATTGTTACGAATCCATTTATTTAAGTTCAAGCCATTTGAATTCACAGTCATCTTTTGATGCAGATAGAGCCATCAATTCTGTAAATTTTGATGTATTCAATTGGCGTTCAAATGATCTTAAATTTTTTGACACCTTACATACCACCAATTTTAACAATGTTAAGGAAATAGATGGATTTGATCTTTCTTAGACATTTCATCAGACACCTATAGTACCATGGGAAGCATTTCTCATTGTACTAGAATGCCAAAACTAAAGGCATTGGATTTGTAAGGAGTGTGTTTGATTAAATTTAAGGGAGAAATTTTATACAAAATATAATGTCATGTTTGTAAAAGCAATAGAGATTTGTAAAAAAATAGAGAAATAAAGATTTACATTAGATATAATTTTTCTTCAGATTTATCGTGATCAAATGTACTTACTGATCCCCTATCCCGTGGACATCGATTAGGATGTGATCTTGAGCTCCTAAGTGCTGCTTATTTCAAAGTTTCTTCTGAATTTAAAGCATGTTACAAATGACATGGTGAAGACATCGGCTTTGATACTAATGTAAGGAGGCATGGTGGTGATGAAGTTGATAAGCTTCTTGGTGGACTTAAAGTGAACGCTGATCTGAAGGGAGTTGCTGTGGTCGGGTATTTCATGCAGCTTGTGCAAGTATGGCGTTGAAGGCTACATCGGTTGGGGGTGGGGGTGGGGGTGGGGAAAAGAACGTCTAGTTATGTGTGAGATTGAGATGAATTGAATAAGTAAAAGCTACTCAGAAGTACGTCTTCAAATGTCGGAACTTGTGATGAAAGAAGGAGGCATGACATTTCATAAAACATATCCTAGAGGAAGTGTAGGAGTTGCAATTTCACAGACTTAATTTTTTGTTTATTTAATGAGATTATTGTGATGGCATATAATAAATTTAGGCGGAGGGAGGGAGAAGAATGGTAGAGAAGAATGAAGGCAAATGAGAGCAAAATAAAATTGCAGCTCAATCATCGGAGAGTTATGTCCGAAGAAGACGAAGCACAGGTCTTACATATACCAATGTGTTAGAGGAAGTGTATGCGTCCCAATTTCATAAAATTGGTGTTAATTTATTTTATCAGGCTAATGAAATGACAATCAATATTATTAGAATTAATTTTTAAAATGTGAGAATATGAGAAGGTTATGTTTTCATTTAAGAGTAAAATGAAGGCTAGAATTCAATATGAGAAGAATCGCAAGTCTCTTTTATAATAATAATATTATATATCTATTTGAATTTTTGATAATTTTTTCAAGATTATAATTATTACATTATGCTTTATGCGAATGCAAAACTATATTGAATTCAACTCAAAGTTAAGGCTAGCTCACTTAATTTCCGCTTGACTCAGAAACTTTACACTTGAATTGAGACAAGAGTGGGTCAAACTTTTTAGTCTCTATGGATTGTGAGTGGGTGCACAACGGTTTGTTCTTTGGTTGGTGGGATTATGTAAATTGTTGTCATTGGCATCTTCATTTTATGTTATTTGTCACATTCAATTACCACTTTTTAGTAATGGAATTCCACACACTGTTCACATTTAGTTCTATCAATCACATATATTCCAGTCCCATACTGTTCCTTACTTGGGACATGTAAAGCCTTGTAAAGCAGGACGATGGATCTTTAAATCTTAGTAGAGTGCAGTTCATGTTAGGAATCCTTCTACATTCCTGTATTGTTCTTTTTTCCCTTTTTTGGTTTGCTCATTTAAATGGATAAAAGAAAGCAGGATAGTGGAAGGATAGTTTATTGCTTTTTTTTTTTTATTGATTTGTCGATTCTGCTTAATTTTTGGAACTTTAGAGTACATCAGTTCTACTGATAACTTGATCCCTTTTTTGTACATGAATTTGATTTGATAGGTTGAGAATGAGTTGCCAGAAAAAATTGAGAGACTTATACGATGCGAGGCTTCGGCATATCAAAAGCTTCTAATGAAGAGGGTGGAAGAAAATCTTGGTTCAATAGGGAATGCAAAGGTTTCAATTTTCTTTCTTGTATGACATATTTTCTGGTTCTTCTACGAAATCATGAGATGATTCTGACATGCTGATAAAAAATCAGGGTCGCTCGGTGCACAACACTGTCATGGAGATGCGTAATATATGCAATCATCCTTATCTCAGTCAAATTAATTCTGAGGAGGCATGCATGAGGACTTATTATTGCTGTTTTTCCCTATTTTTACTTTGAATCTCACTTTTTTCTTACATGGGATTCATTTATATTAACTTCTGCAGATTGATGCTTTATTACCCAAACATTATCTTCCCCCTGTTGTGAGACTTTGTGGTAAGATGGAAATGTTGGACCGTTTGCTGCCCAAGCTGAAGGCAACTGATCATAGGGTATGCAAAATCATATTTGACTTTTTGGTTTTTGATGAATAATGACTATAAAATGTTTGGGTAAGTATTTTTTTTTTAAATAATGATTGTCCAAATTAATTGTTATCTTACAGTTCAGTTGATTGTTACTTCATTATTGTGGTTAGTGTTTGTTTAATCCATGCTGGATACTAGCATATCATTTATGCATGCCGTTTGTGCAAAATTAGGGCAAAATAAAGCGCAAACAAACCAAAATTTGCTTGTGTTAGATCTATAGTTTTGCTGATTTAGATGTCCAGCAAAGCCTTGCTTTGATGATTGGTATATATATATATATATATATATATATTGCAAACTTCATGTTTATTGCGATTGGAAGCATTGCATCAAGTACTGTTCTTAGCGAAGTTTATTTGTTTTTATTAATTTGTTCATTTTATTTGTTTTTCTTTTTTGAGGATATTGCAGTGATGATGGCTAAGAACGGATTATGCTCTTTAATGTTTTGATTTTTTTTCCCTTTAATTTGGTTCTGTGCACTATGTTGGTTGGGTTTGATTCTACCACCCAGTTCTCTATTTTTGTTGTTGTGATTTCAGCCTATAGTTTGCTTTGGATGGTTTCCTGTTGTGTTTATTGTGCTTCAAATGTATTATAGATGCTTGGTTCTCTGCTAGCACGAAAATGGAATTTGTTGTGATGGGCCTCAATTGCTTGCAATGTGGCATTGAGCCCTGGTTGTGTTTATTCTCTGCTTTGGCATGAATTGTGGCTGATCCACTTTAGCATGAATTGCGGGTGTTCACCTGTGGCATAAAAAAAAAAAAAGCTTTTCCTGCTATCCTAGCAATATAGGGTTTGCGGCATTCAATTTTTTCACTATGGATAATGGGGATTCATGATTGTTGGTTGCTGTAGAGGATGATGGGACTTGCTTTTGGATCAGTGGAATGGTTTATTCCTGCGATTTGCGTGGGGCCACTGGAATTGCGTTTCTTTATTGCTGTAGCATACATTGAGAGACTCTTTTGAAGCTTATCTACGTGACTCTGAGTTTCACACTGCTATTCCAAGATTCTCCATGTGATCTTACTTTTTGGGCTGCAGTCAATATAATCTACTGTCTTGTAGAAGGAAGATATATATATATATATATATATTAATCATTGTGTATGATTCAAAGAATACAACAACAACAACAACATCAAGCCTTTATCCCACTACGTGGGGCCGGCTACATGAATCCTTTTTCTCCATTGTGTCCTATTAAAAGTCAAATTCTCGTTTAAATCTAATAAAGAAAGGTCATTCTTAATATTTTCTAACCAAGTCTTTTTAGGTCTACCCCTACCTTTCTTAACATAAGTCAAATCTAATACCTCTACTCTCCTAACCGGGTCATCGGAAGGCCGCCGTTTTATGTGACCAAACCATCTAAGGCGACTCTCTCTAATCTTATCTTCTACTGGAGCTACTCCAACCTTTTCACGTATATGCTCATTTCGTATCCTATCTCTAAGGGTAAAGCCACTCATCCACCTGAGCATCCTCATCTCTGCCACACTTAACTTAGTATTATGCTTCTCTTTTAATGGCCAACATTCGGCACCATAAAGCATTGCAGGCCTCACTACCATCTTATAGAACTTTCCCTTAAGTTTGAGGGGTACATTTCTATCACATAACAAGCCCGATGCATTCCTCCACTTCAACCATCCAACTTGAATTCTGCTGATAATATCCCCATCTATTTCACCATCACTCTGAACAATAGATCCAAGATATCTAAAACGTGTACTCTTATTAATGACTTGATCGCCCAAAGTCACAATCCCCTCACTAGGTCTATTACTACCAAAATTACACTCCATATATTCCGTTTTAGATCTACTCAAGCGAAAACCTTTAGACTCTAAGGTTGACCTCCATAATTCAAGTTTACCTTCAACTCCCTTTCTAGTCTTATCAACAAGAAGAATATCATCAGCAAAAAGCATACACCAAGGTACATCCTCTTGCAAATGTCTAGTGAGAACATCCATGACTAAAGCAAAAAGATATGGGCTTAAGGCTGATCCTTGATGTAACCCAACCGAAATAGGGAAATACTTGGTCAAACCACCTTGTGTTTGAACACAAGTAATAGCTCCTGCATACATATCTTTAATGATTTGAATATAAGCATTATTGACTCCTTTCTTTTCAAGAACTCTCCATAGCACTTCTCTTGGAACTTTATCATATGCTTTTTCTAAATCAATAAATATCATATGTAGATCCTCCTTATTTTCTCTATATTTCTCCATCAAACCTCTTAATAAATGAATGGCTTCCATAGTCGACCTACCCGGCATGAATCCAAATTGATTATGAGAAACATTAGTATCACGCCGCAACCTATGCTCCATAACTCGCTCCCAAAGTTTTAAAGTATGACACATTAACTTAATACCTCTATAATTCGCACAATCTTGTGCATCACCTTTATTCTTAAAAATAGGAATTAACACACTCATTCTCCACTCATCTGGCATCTTTTTAGTCTTCAAAATAGTATTAAAAAGTTTAGTAAGCCATGAAATTCCTTCATCTCCTAAGCATTTCCACACTTCTATTGGAATATCATCAGGTCCAACAGCTTTTCCACCCTTCATTTTCTTTAAAGCCTCTCTAACTTCAGTTTTACTAATACGCCGATAAAAACAGAAATCTTTATTTTCATTTAGGGTGCTAAGGTCATTATAGTCAATCTTATATTCACAATCTTCATTAAAAAGTTTAGCAAAATATCTCATCCATCTTTGTTGAATATCATCTTCTAAGAAAAGTATTTTTTGATCTTCATCTTTAATACACTTCACTTGAACTAAATCCTTACTATTCCTATCTCTTTGTTTGGCTAACTTATACATATATCTTTCTCCCTCTTTAATATCTAATCTATTATATAAATCACTAAAAGCTAATGTCTTTGCATCGCATATTGCTTTCTTAGCATCCTTACGAGCCACTTTATAAATTTTCCAATTATCAGAATTTTTAAAATTAAACCAATTTTTATAACAAAGCTTCTTATTTTTAATCTTTTCTTGCACATTTGGATTCCACTACCAACTACTTTTACTTTTAGGAGCTTTTCCCTTTGATACTCCAAGGATATCTTTTGCAATATTCTTAATATCACTAGCCACTTTTTCCCACATAATATTAGCATCCTCATGCACAGACAAAATCTTAAGATCTAAGATCTTATTTCCAAAAATATTTTTGTTAATATTCTTTAAATGCCCCCATCTAATCCTAGAAAATCGTTTTACTTTATTTTTTATTTTATGCCCCTTTATCTTAAAATCCAAAACTAATAATCGATGTTGGGTACATAAATTTTCACTCGGAATAACTTTACAATCTTTGCAATCTAAACGATTTAGTTTTCTAATAAGATCTTAGAATATTTAATATAATAAAAAGTGCAAGTGATTTAGGTTATGGAAGAATAAATGTGTATGTTATCTACTAGTTAAATAGTAATCACCCTTTCAAATTTTGACTTTTGGATAATATTTTAATGATTATTAATATTACATCTGAGCATGTAATATGAACTTTTGGTTTAAATAAAAATTATCCTATTCCTCACAAGTTGTATGTCAGATTCTTTTGAGTGTGGTGCAAATGTTATTACTTGATTTCAGGTGAAGTCATCTTCTTGTATTAACATCAGGCTTAATTTTCTTCGGTTGTTTTATTCTGCCTATATCTTCTACATAATTTTTATTAAATAGTTTAGTGCCCTTGATTTTGATAAAAAACACTGTCAAATTCTAATTTTTTGATAGGTAATTCATTTGCTTGGTAATTTTGTTTGTTTTCAAATTCTTGTTAAAATTCTTTAGTATTTACAAGAAATTTATTATTAATTAGGCTTAAACTCTACTATTACCCATTTTCGTTTAAAGAAAGTTAGTGTAATTGATAACTAGTGTGTTGATAATTCTCTACTCTTCTTTGCATGAAAGTATACAATACATCATATTACTCACATTAGTAGACCTAACTTTGAGTCATCCTACATCAAATTTTTATTAAAAGATTATGTTTTTTTTATTAATTATTTTTTAATTTATTAGAGGATTATGTTGTTTTAAAATGTCACATAGAACTAGGGCTATTAATTAAGGTAACTTAACATATTGTAAAAGAGAGTGACCATTAAAAATTTTGTAAACTCGATTGGCTAAACTGCTCAATAAGCAAAACCAAATTTATGATGACACTAATTTGTTTAAAACAAGGATTTTTAATCTGGAAGCCAATCATTCATTGATAGGAAACGCTTGTAGGCATAAGAATTTCTCTCGCTGCATTTGAAATCAGCACTTGCAAAAATAGATAGGAGAAGAATTTAGAAGAAATAACAAAAAATAAACCTTTTTATTGATAAAAGATGAAAGAAAACGAACAAGATTCAATGGATCCACAATTGGAGAGGAGGATCCATCTCTCCCAATCTCTAGCCACGACTAGAGCCCAATTGAACCTTAGGAACTCTCCAAAATTCAGCAAATATCCAGATAATCCTAACCCTAAATAATCTCATATATTTAAAGCATACAAATATGATCCCAATTACTAAAGTACCCCTCCCTAAATCAAATCATACCTAAAACAATCCTTCCTCTTCAAGCAATGGGCCCCACAAGGGGACCAGCGGTTGGCTTGGCCATCTAGAGTAAGCCAGCCCTAGAGCTGGTTCAGCCGGCCCTCCTTGGGCCGATTCCGGTCTAACATTCATGCACGTGAATTTGAAGTGAATTCCAATCATAGTGATGATCAATTCATTTGAATGTTAATTTTGATAGGAGATTAAAATCATTTTGTTAGAAAACTTGGTATCGTGCTTATGGAAATTATATATATATATATATATATATATATATATATATATATATATATATATGGAAATTATATGATGACATTAATCTATTTAAAAAAAAATTGATAATTTGGAAGCCAATCAAGTTCATGTATGTGAATTAGAAGTGGGTTCTTATCACATTGATAATCCTATTCATTTGAGTGTTATTTTGATAGGAGATGGAAATTATCTCTATATACAATGCATGATCTTTAACAATGATGTTTTTGGATTTTATAGACGTCAACTTTTTGACGTAGATGGTGGCATAATAAGAGAAGTTATAGTTTACCCAAGATGGTAAAATTGATTCTAAAGTGTTTACTGATTGGTTGCTAGACATGGATTTTTTTTTAAATTGAAAATTTATGTCAGATGAATTTCAAATAAGATTTATATAAGTAGCCCAAACATAAATTATTGGATGAGCATGGAGAGACAAAAAGAGATTGGGAAGGAAGCCTGCATCAACTTTTTCAAAAATTAAAGAAATTTTAAAAGAAAAATGTTTGCCTTTGTCATACTGCGAGGTAGCACTTGACAAGTTTAATTCATTAAAACAAAGCAGTAAGATTATGACTGAATACATTAACAAATTTGAAGAACTCTTTATGCTTAGGTTTGGTTTGAGAGCTAACATCAAGAGAGATATCTTATGGAATTCCATCACTCAAGCATATTTTTCACTTGCTAATAATTGAAGAAATGCTAAAATTATCTGTCTAAGAGGTTACTTCATATTCATAGAGTGCATCATTTTGTCGAACTAGTAATTAAGTTCAGTTTGTTGCACCTAGTAACATCATAGTCAATAATGATATCAAAGAAAAATCAACTGCATCTAGATCTAAAATCTCTACAAAGGCATGTTTTAAGTGTGTTATCAAGTTGGACATTATGTTAGCAAGTGTCCTGGTAGGAACTTACATATAAATGTGGATGGAAGATATTATAAAATTAACGATCTTGATGATTTTCATAAATTTGATGATGAAATTAGTGATTCTAAAGATGCCCTCTTCAGGGGTCCCTTTTGCCAGACCTGCTATGCATGTATCATATTTTTTGGGGTTCCTTTTGCCTCACTTACAATGTAATCTCATGTATGAGAATCCTTTTATCTCACCTACTCTTATAAGTCATACATCCTTCATAGTCAAATTTTATTTTAAATTGATATTCACTAAACTTTTTATGTTCATAAGTCATACTTGTTTTATTACATGCTTTCATAATTATTCCTATTATAATATGCATACAATATGTAAGGAAATGAACATTTTTCCAAAACAGTATAAAGTAGGAAAACATTTTGATTAACATACTAAACCTTATTTTAAGCTTGACTAGTCATGATTTTGGCTTCAAAACAAGTCTGATGTCATCTCAACATCTATGTCTGATGTCGTTATAACATCGATATTTCAAAATCATCTCAACATCAAAGTTAGGCACTGTCTTGACATTAATACTCAACACTTGCAACTTCTAAACCCACAACTTGACAACTTATCTTTATCTGACGTCGTATTAACATCGATGACTAATGCCCTCTCAACATCGACGACAGACGCTCTCTTGACATCGACGTCTGATACTTACTGCATAACATCAAATGCCCAACTGTCGTCTCCTCTTTTTATGCCAGATACTCGGCATCGACGCCCGACTCTCGACATTCTAATATTGATGATTTTAAGCATAAATTCTAGTTAAATAACTTATTATTTCTAAATTTTTTTAATATTATATTTATTCAATTTTATATGCTATTTTTAAAATATAAAAATTATAATATCATATCTAACTAGTGTCCATGTCCTATATTTTCAATAATTGACGTGTTCCATATTTGTGTCGTGTCATATCCATTTTGCAGTGTCCGTATCTGTGAATCATATGTTTTCCTTTTCATGAAAGCATAAAATACATTAAAAAAATTAACACTGAATTGACCTTGAAAACTTTCTGATGCTGTGGATGTAAAGATTCTCTAGTAATTGAAGATGATCTTTAATGACACTTTTTTTTGCCTTTTTAGTTTGGCTGACGGCAGAAGCTATGCACACATATTTCTTATTTTTGTAGGTTCTCTTCTTCTCAACAATGACCAGATTGCTTGATGTTATGGAAGAGTACTTGTCTTGGAAACGCTATAAGTACCTTCGTTTGGATGGGCACACTTCAGGAAATGATCGTGGAGCCCTAATTGATGAGTTTAACCGTCCTGGCTCAGAAACTTTCATATTTCTTCTTAGGTATTTATATTTGAAACATCTATGCAAGATTAACCTCAAATACTTACATTAAGCAACTGATTGACTTCATATATATTTCTGGTAGCATTCGAGCTGGTGGTGTTGGTGTCAATCTCCAAGCTGCTGATACTGTCATAATTTTTGATACTGATTGGAATCCTCAGGCAATTCTTATTCTCAACTCCCTTGCAAAAACTTTTACTGTTTAAGCTGTTTATTTTTTGTCATTAAGCATGACTACTTTTACCATGAATTCAGGTCGACTTACAAGCACAGGCCAGAGCACACAGGATTGGACAAAAGAGAGATGTACTTGTTCTACGTTTTGAGACGGTTAGTTGTGTTTTCTGCATGAATACTTTTTCTTATGTAAACAGGGTTTCAGAAACTGTTTTTTTTTATCTTCTACTTTCTTTTCTATATTACTCTGCTCTCATCTAGTTTAAATGTATTATCCTACATGCCAGTGGACTCACCAGAAATGTATTAATACCAAATAAAGTTCATAGGCGTACTTGGAAATTTTAAAATATAAACTGGAGATAAAAGCGCTCAAAAAATGAAATTGTTTCAATATCCATCAATGTCAATTATTACTTAAGTAGAATATTAGTTTCAATCAGAATAACAACAAAGGATCGAACTCCTACTAGAAAAAGCTACTGAAATGATGAAACAGCAAATGTCGGTGTCCAATCTCATGCTAATAAGCATTTGTAATATTTATAAGCACCACTTTCCAAGGCATTTTGGTGAGAGGTCGCTATAACATCTCGTATGCCTCTTATTCAGGCGTCATTACTAATGCCCTGCAGCCATTGCACGGATGAGAATTTTGCCTTGAGGTGAAAAAGATAAATGTCAGGATAGAGACAAATGATCCTTAGAATACACATTCTGAAAATTAAAAAGGCATTCTAACCAAAATGGAAAACGACTTTAGGGTCCAATTTTTTCTTAACAATAAAATAAAAAAGTCTGCATATGTTAAGAAAGGTAGAGGTAAAAAAAAAGAAGAAAGGTGGAGGTAGGCGTAAAAAGACTTGGTTAGAAAATATTAGAAATGATCTTTCTTTATTAGATTTAAATGAGAAATTGACTCTTAACATGACACAATGGAGAAAAATGACTAACGTAGTCGACCCCACGTAGTGGGAGAAAGGCTTGATGTTGTTGTTGTAATAAAATAAAATGTCTTATAACTTTCAGCTTTTATCTTCCAACTGTTTTTATCATGTCTTCTCATCCTGACAAATTACTAAAACAAATTATTTTTGATACAACTTTTTATCTTTAAAGTGTCACTCTAGCGTGGATATGGGTGCTAATATTTAAAAATTTTAGATTTATTTTTTATAATGACAATTTGTCATTGGAAGGAACATCAAGACTTGGACAAAAAAGTAAAACAAAATGATGGTGGAAAAGCTTGAAGTTTTAGAGTTGTAAAACTTAAGAAAACTTAAGGAAGAAGAGGATGAGATTGAGGAGATATAGGAAGATATGGAAGGCTACAAATCAAGTGATGAAGATAATAAAAAATGATGATAATGGTATAGATGGTAAAGAGGATTAGATTATTCTTAGGCTATAATGTGTAAACTTAGTGGTTTAAATGTATTTTTTTAGGGTAAACTATTTAGCAATAGTTTTGAGTTTGGAATGCATTGGAACTTCAATAGAAATACTTATAAATATTGTAATTATTGTTTCCTAAAAATCTTTTGATGTATAATGTAAGCAAACATCTGTTTTCATGAAAAAAATCAGAGCACAATCAAACCAATAATTTGGAACTTATATAAGTTGTAAACTGATCCAGTTGTTCATCCAGTAAAGAATGAATTATTATACCAGAACAATAAAAGAAGTATCAATGCAAAACTATAAAAAAAAAGTATCAATGCAAAACTCCGGAATATGATAAGATTGATCTTGATGTAGATTTTCTTGAACAAAATGCCCATATTACTTATTGAGATGCTAAATACCAGATACCTTTCTTAAAAATCATTACACTGCATATATTGGACTTTCAATCGAGAATGAAATGATCAAAATAGTCTGAGAAATTCAGCAATGAATTACAAATATTTAAAATAAACACGCAACTGAATTTAATTTACATAAATTATATTTTTAACTTATCAAATTTTTATCCAAATCAATAACAGTAAATATGCCTATGTCAAATTATGTAAATGAAATGTAAATAGGAAAGAAAATATAGAAGAAAAATAAAACATCATGTCAGAATAAGAAGATGCCTACCCCATATTAAGTTATTGTCGTCAAACTTACCCCAACAATTTTAATTTGATTAAATATAATTTACATCTTAGGAGGAACATAGGAATATATGAACATAATGAGTAATTATGAAGATCTTGAAATCCTTGAGGCCTTGACGACAAAGATGCCAGGAATCGTTGCAATAGCTTGTTAGGGGAAGTGGAATGGTGACGTGGAGATTAGTTTGTGACAGAAGTGTTGATGAATAACGAGTGAAAACTCTCTTAAATCCTATAAATTCGAATACTCAGGATTTTGCAGCACAATTATAAGATCTATTTGCTCCTATACTATTTGGCATGATTTAACCTAAAATTTAACTAAATCTCAGTTAAATCTTGCAGTCAAACTTATAGAAATGCTTTTTTTTTTAATTCTTGTGTAAAACTTTAATTAGTTCGTTGCTTTCATGATATTATTAAACTATCCCTACCATCTCTTTTGCACCCTGCATCTTGAATTACTGCCTATGAATAAGTTTTGTTAGTTTAATGAGAGTATTATTAGGGTTTACAATAAATTTCTTGATGCATATTTTACTTTTTTTTAGTTGTAGTGAAAATATGATGTTCCATTGCAATATGTTTTAGAAGCGAGTATGTTATTAAAAGCGAGTATGTTATTAAAGAGATTGTACAATATCATTTGAATTTGTTGTTTTACTTGAAGTTGAAATCCGCCTATTAGCTAAAAATTCTGCTCTATCATAAAATTTACCATTATATTTTTTGTTATGCATGTATGCATGCCAATTTCATTGTTTTTGTGTCCATCTTGAAGGAATAAATGATGTACGACTAAAGGCATAGGTAATTATACAAAGTTGAAATTAAACATCGTTAAATTAGATCAACAATAATTATGTTTACTTTTAGCGATTTAAATAAATGTTGAAAATAAGAAAGATGTGATTTAAGCTTAGGCCAAATTACACGATAAGAGTTAGAATCATGAATAATCATTTCCAATCAAACTTAGCATAGCATGGAGGATTTTCAAAGGAAATCCCTAACTTAACATTTACACTAGTTACTATTAGGATCCACTCACTCACACTCTTGATGTTTGATTAAGCGGAGACAAATTGCACAACCTTTATGATCTCACAATTAAGGGAGAGTAAGTAGGTAAAAGAGAAAGAGGAAGAGTTTACCCAAAAAAAGAGGATATGAAGCTCCGGTGTGGTCGTTTTGGGTGTTGATAAAGAGAGGACAGCAACACGAACTTTCTAGATGTATTTGGACAGCATTTTGGCAAGTTCGGGAAGGCGGGCAGTGATCTAACTTGTGCTGGAAACTTTGGACAGCAAGCTGAAACTTTTGGACAGCAACTACGAAGATCTGGACAGCAGGTCGGCAGATTTATACCCGCTGGAAATTCTGGACAGCAGCCTTAAAGATGCCCAGTAATTCTGGACAGCAACTTTGGATGATCAAAACCTTGATGTAGAAGCTATGTGGGAAAAGAGCACTAGGGGATTAGTTTGTGGAATCATAGGGCAGCAATTAGTAACATTGAGAGAGGATAGTTTTAGGGTTTGGGCCGTCCATGGGTAAGGTGAAATTATCATCTATGGAGGGAGATAATAATTAGGGCACAAGAGAAAGGAGGGATAGAGAGGGAAGGGGCGGCAGCCCTTGATAGACTTGATTGGGGATTTATTGGGTGGAATTATTAGTTGCTAGGTTTAGAAAGTTAAATTATGAAAGGGGTTTAATTCCAATCCTATTTGAAATTAGAATTGGCATAAATTGATGGACCTTCCAAAGATAACTTCCCTTATTTTAGGAAAGTTATCTAAATTCAAATGCGATGAAATTTGAATTCAAATAGTTCCCAAATTTAGAGGAACTAATTTAGGAAAGTATGTGAATGCATAGTTTGGGAAGTTTTGAGACCCAAGGGGGGGAAGAGGTGGCCGGTGGCTAGAGAGAGGGAGGTAGATTTAGGGTTTAGCCGGTGGCTAGGGAGGAGGAGGGCTTTAAGGGCAGTAGCTAGGGAGGAATTTTAGGGTTTTTTGGCTGGCGGCTTGGGAGGAGGGGAGGGCTTATGGCCAGCAGCTAGGGGAGGGATTTTGGGGGTTTTGGCCGGTGGCTTTGGGTGAGGAGATGGGGCTTGGCTAGTGGCTTTTGGAGGGGGGATATGGCCAGAAGATAGTGGAGGAGGGGAATTAGAGAAAGAAGGGTAATCATGAGTCCGGATGCTTCCTGCGGCTGATGGGTGATACTTGCCCTTATCTAGGGTTTTCACTCTTAAGAGAACTCTCCCAACTCTCCCAAACACAAGTGCAGAAATTTGTTTGAATAATAATCATCATTACCCTCTAGAGATGAGGGGGAGGCTTTAAATAGCCCACATACAATGAAGAAAAACAAAAGACCAACATGCCCCTAGAGTTTTCATAGAAGTATAGAACTACTCCTTCAAGTGATGGTACAAATGAAAAATATGTAATAATAAGCTCAATACAAACATAATAATAAATCTAATACATTTAATAACTCAAAAGTAAAGCGGTGCAATCGTGGCCGTAGATCATCGGGCGCCCATCTCCGGTAAACTCTACATGGTCGGATGTCCTCATCAATAACACAATAAGTTTCTTTATTGTTGTTTAAATTAACTACTAATTGTCAACTTGTAAACATTTGATTTTTCCTACTAGCTTTACTCTTGGAGTTTTGATATTGCCCTTACGCTCTGATTCAAACTATTTTCCTCAGTTATTGATTGATGCTCTTGTTTATAATTAGTTTTAACATTGGTTTAGTGATTTGACATTGTTTTTGTTGTTGCTTGCACCCTGGTTCCTATATTTTACTGGCTTTATCTATTGATGCTTTATCTTGCAATTTAGCCAACTACATTTATCCTGATTCATGTTGGTTTTGGTATGCTAGCTGAATTGATTATTTTGTAATTTGCTCATTGTTTGTGCCATGGCTATTTTCTATGTATTTTCTTGATATTTAATTATTTATGTTGCATCAAATGAATTTCTGAAAAAAAGTTTTGATCATATTAATGAAAGTGAAAAAATGATGTATTTTACAGTATAAAAATTTATTATTGAATGTTGAAACATTTAATTAGTTGATGTTCAAACTATTTGATGAGGACTTCCGACCATGGAGAGTCTACCAGAGAAGAGGCCGACGATCTACGGCGACGATCACACCATTTTATTTTTTAGCTGTCATTTGTATGAGGTTTATTATTATAATATGTGTATTTGATTTTTTATCTCAGTTTTTCATTTTTACCCTCACTTGAGGGAGTAGTTGTTTTTTACCCTTAGGGCACTTTTTTCTTTTATATTGCTATTGTATTTTGGCTATTTAAAGCCCCATCCTCTTCCTTTTGAGGGGATGATGATTATTATGAAAATAAAATTCTGCACTTGTGTTTTGGGAGAGCTTGAGAGTTCTAGTGAGAGTTGAAGTCCCTAGGTGAGGGCAAAATATTACCCATTAGCCGCAGGAAACATCTGAGCTCATGGTCCAACTCCTCCTTCCCCTCCAAACCGTCGGCCACCACCTCCTTTCCATCCAAACCGCTGTCCTAACTCCACCTAGTTCCAAGCTCTACCCCCTCCCATAGCCGCCAGCCTCCCTCGCCCTAAGCTCTAGCCGCCGGCTACTTCCACCTTTTCATTGGATCCAAAATTTCCCTAGCCTTTACTACTTTCCTAAATTAGATCATGATGAATTTGGAAGGATAATGATAGGAAATACTTGATTTCAAGTATTCCCTAATCACTTTAGCAACAAATCTCAAAGCGAGCTGCTGTCCACAACAGGAAATCAGCCAAAAAACAGTAGAAAAATAGAGAAAAACTGCAGGAGATGAGGAGAAAACGCTTGTATTTTACTAGTAGACAATGAAAATAGCAAAGATACAATTTGTTCTTCAATTCGAGAGGAAGAACGTACTCTCCAAAGTCTCCGGCGAAGCCAAGAGCCCAAAACAAAACCTAGATCTCAAAGAGAAAACTCAAATTCAAGATAACCCTAATTTCCCCCCCATCTCCCTAATTAAAGCAAAAGGAAGGATACAAATTACATAAACACCCTCCTCATTCAAACTTTCCCTCCAACGAAACGCTCAAAAACCTCCTAGCCCGCCTCTTCTTCAGCCGTTTCTGCGAACGGGTTCCGCCCGACTTTGGACTGCCGGGCGTAGAACCGGACCGGTCCAGCTTGGACCGGTCCAAGCGTAACATTACCGCCCTCCCAAAGAATCACCTTGTCCTCAAGGTGAAAATTAGGAAACTGATGTTTCGTCCTCTCGTATGGCTCCCACGTGGCCTCGTAGTCAGGAAGGTTCTTCCACTGGATCAACACTTCCTTAGTTTTATCTTCTTTTTGGCGAACACCCCTCAGCTCCAACGGTTCCATGATCACCTCTAACTCCTCCGTAAGTGTGGTCGGCAGCTCGGGGATGGTGATGTGATCACCAATGGCCTTTCTCAACTATGAGACGTGAAAAACAGGGTGTATAGTCGCCGATGGGGGTAATTTCAGTCGATATGCTACTGCCCCAATTTTTTCCATCACTTCATAAGGACCAAAGTACCTTGGAGCCAGCTTTTCATTCCTCCTGTTGGAGTCGTCTTCTGCCTGTATGGACGGAGCTTCAAGAACACCTTATCCCCTGCCTCAAACTGGATATCTTTTCTATGCCCATCTGCTTGCTTCTTCATGATTTGCTGCGCCCTCAGCAAATGCCTCTTTAACTCTTCTAGCACTCGGTCCCTCTCCTCCAAGTACTCCTCTACCGACGAAACAGGGGTACTACTGCTCCCAAAGTGTACCAAGTGTGGGGGATCCCGTCCATACAACACTTTGAATGGAGTCATTTGTGAAGCCGAGTGAAATGACGTGCTGTACCAGTACTCAGCCCAGGATAGCCACTTTGCCCATAGCTTTGGTGTCTCTGAAACAAAGCATCTTAGGTACGTCTCCAAGCTCCTGTTGACTACTTCCGTCTGGCCATCCGTCTGTGGGTGGTAGGCTGTGCTCCTCTTGAGCACTGTTCCCTGCAGTCGGAATAGCTCCCTCCAGAAATGGCTGAGGAACACCTTGTCCCTATCTGATACGATCGCCTCTGGTACTCCGTGCAGTCTGATCACTTCCCTGATGAATGCTGAAGCTACTGTCACTGCGGTGTAGGGGTGTCTGAGTGGAATGAAGTGTGCATATTTGCTCAGCCGGTCCACCACTACCAGTATCACCGTGAATCCTTCTGACCTGGGTAAGCCATCGATGAAATCCATGGACACTTCCTCCCAAACTTTGTTTGGAAGTGCCAATGAGTGTAGTAAACCTCCTGGAGCCATGGCCATGTATTTGTTTCTTTGGCAGACCTCACAACCCGCCACCATCTCCTCCACATCTTTATGCATCCCCTTCCAATAGAGTTCTGTTGCCAGCCTCCTGTATGTCTTCTGAACTCCTGAATGACCTCCCACTGAGCTGCCATGAAATTCCTGCAACAGATGGGGAATGTGTATGGAAGTTCGTGGCATCACGAACCTCCCCTGATACAATAGTCTCCCCCCTTCAATGTAGTAACCAGGATGACTACTCCTGTCTTTCTCCAAATCCTCCCTGATCTTCCTCAGCTCCTCGTTCAGCATACTTTCTTCTTTGATGGCCCCCCAATCTACTATCAATGGCGCTGACACAACCAACTCCTGAATCTCCCCAACGCATCTGGATAAAGCATCGGCCGCCTTATTCTCCAAACCAGGCTTATATTGGATCTCAAAATCATAGCCTAATAGTTTGGATAACCACCTCTGATGCTCTTCGGTCACCATCCTTTGCTCTAACAAATACTTCAAGCTCCTCTGATCAGTCCATACAATGAAGTGTCTTCCCAAGAGGTATGGCCGCCACTTTTGGATTGTCAAAACAATGGCCATCAGCTCTCTTTCATACACTGACTTCAATCTAGCTCGGGCTGAAAGCACTTGACTGAAGTACGCTACTGGCTTGTGATTCTGCATCAACACCGCCCCCAGCCCATATCCTGAGGCATCTGTTTCGACTACAAAAGCCTGATCAAAATCTGGAAGAGCTAGAATAGGGACCGTCATCATGGCCTCTTTCAACCTCTCGAATGCCTGGGTGGCCGCCTCTCCCCAGCAAAAATTATCCTTCTTCAACTGCTTAGTCAAAGGCCAGGCAATGGTACTGTTTCCCTTCACGAACTTCCTGTAGTATCCAGTCAATCCTAGAAAACCCCTCAATTCCTGAGGTTCCTAGGTAGCGGCCATTTCTGCATTGCCTCGATTTTAGTTTGATCCGCTGCTACTCCTTCTTGAGATACCACATGTCCCAAGTATTCCACACTTGCCTGAGCAAAACTGCACTTCTTCAAGTTGGTCTTCAACTGGTGCTCCTGAAGCACTTCCAATACCACTCTCAAATGCCCCCAGTGCTCCTCCACAGTCTTGCTGTACACCAGGATGTCATCGAAAAAGACTAGGACGAACTTCCTAAGGTGCTGCTTGAATACCCGATTCATCAAGGATTGAAATGTTGCAGGAGTGTTAGTCAATCCAAAGGGCATTACCAGAAATTCATAGTGCCCTTCATGAGTCCTGAACGCTGTCTTTGGAACATCAGCCTCCTTCATCCTGATCTGGTGGTATCCAGACTTTAGATCTAGCTTAGAGAACATCACTGCACCATGTAGCTCGTCCAATAGCTCATCAATCACAGGGATTGGGAACTTGTTTGGTACAGTGCCTTTATTCAGAGCCCTGTAATCCACACAAAATCTCCAACTCCCGTCCTTCTTCTTGACTAGGATGACTGAACTAGAAAAAGGGCTGTTGCTGGGTCTAATAATCTCTGCCTCCAGCATTTCCCGGATCAGCTTTTCAATCTCATCTTTCTGAATCTGTGGATAGCGGTAAGGACGGACGCTAATCGGAGTCTCACCTTCTTTCAGAGTAATGGCATGCTCCAACTCTCTCTGAGGAGGTAACCCCTGGGGTGGTTGAAAGACTTCGCTGAACTGGTGTATGAGCGGCTGTACTGCTGAGGGTACATTGCCTTCCTCCTCCAATCTAACTCCTTCCAGGCGGTGCAACTCTACTAAGAAGCCTCCTCCTTCCTCACGAATGGTTCTGATGAGGGATTTGAGAGAAACCCCTATCTTGGTCAGCCCGGAATCACCCTGAATCATCCTCTTCCTGCCCCCAACCACCATCTCCATCCTTAGTGTTCCCCAATTGATTTTGGTCTCTCCCAGTGTCTGCAGCCATTTCATCCCAAGGATGACATCCGTACTCCCCAATTCCAAAGGAAGGAAGTCTTCCTTTACCTGGATCCCTTGAATCTTCAGTACTACTCCTCGGCAGACACCTCGACCCATCTCCACCTTTCTGGTGCCCATCATTACCCCTTAACCTCCGGTATCCACTAGCTCCATCCCCATCGCATCGACAATCTGGGTGGAAATGAAATTGTGTGTCGCTCCACTGTCTATCAACACCACAACCTCGCGACCAGAGATCTCTCCTTTCACCTTCATAGTGTGACTCGAAGTGAGTCCCACTACTGAGTTCAGAGAGACTTCTGTTACATCCAAATGCAACTTCTCATCCTCCTCCACCTCGGGGTCATTTCCATCTCTCTCTTCGTCTTCCTCATCTTCACAAACGAGGAGAACCTGAAGAGATCGGTCCTTGCACCTGTGCCCCGGCATGTACTTCTCATCGCATCTGAAACACAACCCCTTTGCTTTCTTGTCCTGCATTTCTTTTTCGGTCAGACTTTTGAATTGTCCCCCATTTCCTCCTCCAGTCCTTTCCTTGGGTGGTTCCTTCTGACCACCTGGCGCTACCCCTTTGGAGGGTAATACCGCAGTAGTCATCTTGTACGATCCCCCTGAGTAGTTGCCTCGAGCTCCTCTTTCCGATCTTTTCTGATCTTCCACCAATTGTGCAAGCTCCATAGCCTTGCCTAAATTCCTTGGCTCCAACACTCTGACAGTTGTTCGTATCTCCGGTTTGAGCCCCTTCATGAAATTCCCCTCTAGGGCTGATTCTTAGATGTGATCCAAACGGCTAGCCAAATACTCGAATCTGTCTCGATAGTCAGCCACGGTCCCCTCCTGAGTCAGAGCAAAGAACTGTTCATAGAAGTCTCCTCCCCCATCGGCTCGGAAACGCTCTAATAAACAATCCTTGAACTCTCTCCTGTCTCGCCACTGATACCAGGCCAACGCCTTCCCCTCCAGACACAATCCTGCCACTGTCAGCTTCTCATCGTCTGTCAACCCGTTGACAGCAAAGTAACGCTCCACCTTGTATATCCAGCCATGGCCATCTTCCCCCTCAAAGATGGGCATCTTCAACTTCCTCACCTTCGGATCCCTTCCGTTACTTCGGTACTCTCCATAACCTCCCATTCCTCGAAGATGAGGTGCTCCCCAAGTGTCCCGGTCCTCCCTCCGACGCTGGTATCCGAGTTCGTCGTCATAATCCCCTCTTCCTCTTTCAAAATCAGCACATCGACGCTGAAATTCAGCACGTCGACGCTGATACTCTTCTCTCCTTTCTCCAAAATCTGCACTACCTTCATATTCCCCCCGCCTGCCTTCAAAATCAACACCTCGACGCTGAAAATCAGCACCTCGACGCTGAAAATCAGCACCTCGACGGCCATTTCCCATGCTCATCTCCTCTCTAGAGAGTGGCTCTAGAGGTGGCATGTCGTTGTCCCCTTCAAGAATCTCCACCTCCGGATTCCTCCTCCCCCGGATTGGGTTTGGATTTCCTCCTACGCCATGGCCGTCAGTAGTCTCTCTCACTTCCGATGTCGCCGGATTGGTCTTCATCTCCAATAGTTTCTTCATCATTTCTTTCAGCCGCAAACCTCCCTTCCAACCTGTCATTGTTGGTGGAGATTTCCAGGAACTTTCCCTCCAGATCTGTCTTCAGTTGTCCGAACTCGCCTTCTAATACTTCCACCTTCTTTCCGGACATCTTTCTTCTAACGGATCCCAAAAAATCTTCTTCCGGAAAAGATAGACTTGCTGAAATTTTGGAATTTTAGCCGCCGGTGGTCCCGAATCGATGCTCTGATACCAATTTGATAGGAAATACTTGATTTCAAGTATTCCCTAATCACTTTAGGAACAAATCTCAAAGCGAGCTGCTGTCCACAGCAGGAAATCAGCCAAAAAACAGTAGAAAAATAGAGAAAAACTGCATGAGATGAGGAGAAAACGCTTGTATTTTACTAGTAGACAATGAAAATAGCAAAGATACAATTTGTTCTTCAATTCGAGAGGAAGAACGTACTCTCCAAAGTCTCCGGCGAAGCCAAGAGCCCAAAACAAAACCTAGATCTCAAAGAGAAAACTCAAATTCAAGATAACTCTAATTTTCCCCCCATCTCCCTAATTAAAGCAAAAGGAAGGATACAAATTACATAAACACCCTCCTCATTCAAACTTTCCCTCCAACGAAACGCTCAAAAACCTCCTAGCCCGCCTCTTCTTCCGTCGTTTCTGCGAACGGGTTCCGCCCGGCTTTGGATCGCCCGGCATAGAACTGGACCGGTCCAGCTGGGACCGGTCCAAGCGTAACAGATAATTAATTCAATTTTGAATCAATTTCAAATTTGAATCTTTCCTAATTGACATGAGTTATATTTGAAAAGTCTCTCAATCAAATCAATTTGAATTTGAATCTAAATTAAAAGAGATATAGACATTCTCTTTCTTTTAATTTAAGTTGCTTTGCTTGGAAACTATTTGAAATTCTCCAAAACTCCTCCCTCCCTCCCTTAGCTTCCGGTCCTACCCTCTCTCTTCTCTAAATTCTACTTTCATTAATGCTCCTAATTAACTCCCAATCAATGCCCATTAAAGGTAGCCGCCCCCTCTTCCCTCCTCTCCTTTATTTTAGGGAAATTAAAATCAAGTTCCCTAATCATCTCCACCATAAAATCTGAAATTAATTTCATAAATTTGAGTTGATTCCTTCCTAACCAACAACACAACTCTTAAATAAAAAATCAGCCCTCTTCTACTTGCCTTGGCCGACCACCCAAGCTCCCCCCTCCTCTACATCTCCTTTCCTACACTTGGTACTTCACCTAAGATGAAGCAAAATCTCTCCCTCCCCAACACCTTGTTAGGCCTCCTTACTCATGGATGGCCGATCCTGAACGTGATCACGACTTCGTATTCGACAAACAAGGGTTCATTGACATCTACCAATCTCCTTTCTTCGATGTTGACCTAGAGAACGACCTCTCCGTTGAAGATTACGTGTAACGAATCCTCTTCTCACTTGCCACCGCTATCGATCAACGACAACCTCCCGTTCAGTAGCAACTTTCTTTCGAATCCTGACAAAGGTGAACTCTCTCCCGAATCTTATTTCTTCTAGGTCCCTCTCAATTGTGGCATCATAAAGATCATGCAAGCTTTCTCCGCTTAACCAGTTATTAAGAGTGAGAGTGAGGGATCTTAAATAGTGACTATTCTAAATGTTAATTAAGGGATTTCTTTCGAAAGCCCCACATTAAGCAAAATCTGATTTGATTAGTTATTTTGTGTTCTAAATTTTTATCATGTAATCTATTGTTTGAACTAAATTATTGCTTTATTGTTTTCATTCATCATTTAAATCGTTGGAAGTGACTAATTGCTCTTGCTCTTTTAAAAACATATAATTTCTAAGGTAAAACTTCAACAAACACATTTAGTCCTACATCACTATTTTTTGTTGCAATTATTATGATTTGAAATTATTAATATTGCTTTTGTTTTCTAATATGGTTTTATTTTCTATACAACTCATGTTTGTATGACACTATTTTAATATTTAGATTTATTTTAAAAATAATTTGTTGATTCGTCACTTGTATTTATTATTCAAACTAACTTGCTATATGAAGTTTTTGCCTTGGATTAGTTTCTTTATCGTGTAACTCTTAGCTATTTATGCCATAGGTTTGCTTTAATAGAAGTAATGAACCCATGGTGCTCTATTTGATTAGAGAATTATGAGAAAATTTTACTTTAACAAGGTTCATGTAGCCGACCCCACGTAGTGGGATAAAGGCTTGTTGTTGTTGTTGTTGTAAGGTTCTAAACTAAGCAATGCACGTAGTAATGACAGGTTTTAAAGTAAATAATATACGATAGCTTTAAAATTAAGCAGCATATCCTTTGATGGCTTGTTGTAACGATTAAATGACGTTAAATATTTTGTATATATATATATTGCATCATCTCAAGATTTTATTAGTTCATGATCTCTAGCTTCAAATTTGCAACTAGAAAATATTGATTATAATCCCGACCCTTTCGGTTGTCAAATTATAAATGATATTTAGGCAGATTTTATAGTTGATGTGGTTGTAAATATTATTAATTAATATAAGAAGTCAAGTACTCATTTAATTGTTATTTGGTTGTTTAAGTACTCGTTCAATTTTTTTATGTTAGCCTACTGAAATTTGATTATAGAAAAATTTAAACAATCAAAGTGCAAACGAATAAGAAAATCTAGATTGAGCTAGAGCCGAACATGAACAACTTGTATTATGATCAAGTCAAGTCCAATCCATGGTGCTCTTAGCCTGGCTCTGCTAAATAACACCGCTATATCCTAGAAAGATTACAGATGGAGTCACAAAATAATGTCTTCATATTCATATATAACTTTTGCATTATGTAATATCTCAAATAGCTTTCTAAGATGTACTCATCTTACTATACATTAAAATATAATTAAAATACAACAAAAAAATTTCATTAAAAGGTCACAACACATTAATTATTCTCATGCAAATGTTAAGTGCATTGTTTAATTCAAATAGTATAACCAACCACTTATATTATTTGTATTTAATTTTAAGGACGATTTCTATTTTTCACCTTCTCTTATTCTAACTTGATATCACTTCTCAGATTAATTTTAACAAAGATTACTTTATCATTCATCATATCTAACATATCATCCAAATTTGGTACATGAAATTTGAATTTGATAGTAATTTTCTTAATAGTCCTACTGCCTACACATTCTCCAACTACAATTCTTCTTTAGAGTTAACAAAATAGTTACAACGCAAGGAATTATAACTTTCCTAATATATTTCTTATTGAGCAATTCAGCAACCTGCATTATGAGCTAAAACAGATTTTGTATGATTCGTATTATAGTAAAGCTAATTAGGCCATAATGATTCTTAAATTAAATCTATCTCATATCTTATATTCCTAAGTTTTGGTAATTCGATAGAAAGTTCATCGGACTAATATCTTTAAATCACTAAGCACTTATTAAACATCATATGACATGCATAATTTTAGCCTTCGCATTATTTAATCTAACAAATACTAAGACATATATCACTTCTTCTTGCTTGCTCATTTTCTCGAATGCATGTTTACTTAAATATGTGAAGTCTTCTCAATTAATTAGGAGTCTTAGATTCTTATGCCAATTAAGATTTACACTTTGATTTTGTAGGTTTCTAAAGTACTTTTCTCTCATTAGTCTTCAAAGCATGTGTTAATTAAACCTCTCAAAATGAGTAAAAATCTAAATCCAGATGATCGGAGTTTACCCAAAATAACACGGGCAATGTTTGTGAGCTGCAAAAACTTTGGATAAATTTAACTTAATTGTTGTATCATTTATTTGCTTCTGTATTAAGGTGCGTACGGTTGAAGAGCATGTTAGAGCTTCAGCTGAACACAAATTGGGAGTTGCTAATCAGAGCATAACTGCAGGATTTTTTGACAACAACACAAGGTTGCATTTGTTTGTTTATGATCCTTTTTTTTCTTTTGGCCATTTATATATCTCAATATTTCTCTCTTATTTTGGTTTGAGTCTGTGGCAGTGCTGAAGATAGAAGAGAATATTTGGAGTCCCTCCTCAGGGAGTGCAAGAAAGAAGAAGCAGCACTTGTTTTAGATGACGATTCTCTCAACGATCTTTTAGCTCGCAGGTGTTTTTTCTTTTCACTCTTAGGCTTCGTTTGGGACGGCTTTCTTCTGCTTCTTAAAACAACTTTTTAGTATAAAATTTTAATTTTTTATTAAAAAACTGTTTTAAGAAGTAGTAAAAAAGCAGTCCCAAACCAGCCTTATTCTAAGTTTCCGAAGTACTAAATTAAAGATAGGTCGTTTTCCTGATTCTCTGTGCGCATGGCTGTTCGTTTCTTATTTAAATGGCTTTTTTTTTGACTATTTTTATTTGTTTCGGAATTGTTACAGTGAATCCGAGATTGATGTTTTTGAATCTATTGACAAGAAAAGACGTGAAGAAGAGATGGTGCGTATGTTAAGCTTTAATTTGCTAGCCCCCTCATGCCTGTTTTTTCTCATGTTTTAAAGCTCTGTGAATTTTTTGTAATTAATGCTGCCTTGTAATATGCCTTCAGGCAGCATGGATTAATTTGGTTCAGGGAAATAAAATAGATGCATCGAAGCCGTTATCAATGCCTTCACGTCTTGTTACGGAAGATGACTTGAAACCCTTCTATGAAGCGATGAGGATTTATGATACTTCCATTGTAAATAATGTACCTATCATTACAAAAAGAAAAGGTCAGAATCTTGGAGGCCTTGATACTGAGCAATATGGGAGGGGCAAACGTGCTCGTGAGGTAAGTATGGTTTTCTTCTTATGCCTTGGCTCAATTTACTCCATATAAATTACTTCCGGCAACTTTATTTTTATTATTTTATATTTTTTTGAAGATTCGATCTTATGAGGATCAGATGACCGAAGAAGAATTTGAGAAAATGTGTCAAGTTGACTCCCCTGAATCAGCTGCTCCTGCTGATCCATCTCAAGGTTTATATATGGCAAAGATCTACAGCCCACCTAACTTGATTGATGTTGTGCTTGCATCACCACAAGCAAAGGATCCCTCGACACAACCAAATGAATCTTTGCAACCCAGCAAGGAACCGCAGATGAAACGGGGAAGAGGCAGACCAAGGAGATCATCTTTACATATGACAACTTCTGTATCAGTGCCACCTGCCCCATTTCCTATAACTAATAAAGGGGATATGGAACCTCATAAAGAGCCTTCTGCTGTTTCTGCAGGTTCTGGTCCACAGTCTGCTGCAGTTAACAACGTTGTTGCAAACACTACACCACAGTTGGGCGTAACTGCCTTGCACTTCTACCCATCTCCTAGCTGTAGCCCAATCCCTAAAGCAAGGGGAAGGCCAAGTAATGGCGGAGAGACATCTAGAGGGCGTGGCAGAAAGCAAAAATCTTTTTTATCTGCTGTTGGTGCTCAGTTAAATGCATATACTGTAATTCAGGCTGGAGTTGATGCGACAATGCCTGCTGCTAATGTTGTAGCTGAAGGGAATGCTACCATGAATGTGGCAGTGGGTGTTCCTAAGTTTGCTTCTATTGATTACAAAACTGGTCAAATTCCAGGATCTTCAGCTGTTGTTGATGCACCTGCTTTTAAAGCCTCCAGTTCTCGATTGCCTGAAATACTCGATAACACAATGTCTGTTATTGTGGAGAAAGATATTGGAGATGTAACTACTGTATCTGAGACTGAATCAGCTTTTATTGGCACTAAATTACCGGTAACCCCGGATCAGGTCAGTGTCCTGCAGCCAAAGAATCCTGATGGTGTGAAAACTGACTCAGATTATTCAACTGCAAAGCAAACCTTTGGCTCATCTACACCTGACGCATTTAGTCCAAAGCAAGGGCAAGCTGAGAAAACAGTTGATATCTTACAAGAGAGAACCCAAAAAACGGAACAAAATATTGAAAGCTCATTAAATGACAAGCACGCAGAAGTTGGGATAAATGATGTGAATTCCATTCAAATGTTAGATAAGACTCCACCTGATCTTCATGCTAAATCAAGTGAGATGCTAAAACCAGCTGATGAGAATAGAAGTGACATAGGTACTCAGATGAATCAAGAGACAACGCCTAGTGTAGATGTTGAAGCCTTTAATAAGTTGAAATCAGTTGATAAATCCCTTCTAAGAAATTCAAAATCAACTTCTGGCAATAGCTTATTGGCAAGCCATAGTAGTTCAGTTGGTGATAAAGCACCAGGCGATGAATCTCAAAGTTCAGTATCTATTGAAGCTATCAAATTTCAGGACAATGCTAGCATCACAGGAACTCCAATGTTATCGTCCACAAGCATGAATCATGAAAACTTGGCAGATCCGATCCCATCTTGCCAAGTACAGGGCTCCCCAGTTTTAGATTATAGAGCAGATCGTGTGGTAATCCATAGAGATTCTGAAAATAGAGCTTCAGTAACAAGAAAAAAGGCAGCTGCTCGTGAAACAAGAAGCAGATGCAACTCGTCAACAGCAGCTTGTGAACGACGTGCCCGACAAGCAGGATTGAAGCTTGCAGATGGTTCTAAGAAGGCAGAGAGCAGAGGAAGAACTGGTAAGGCAACTACCATGAAAACAAAACAGGAGAGTGGAAACATAGAAGCTGGGCCTGGTACATCCAGGTTTAAAACTGCTCAGGGTCCTGGTATTTCCTTCCAACAAATAGAAACTTCATTGGAGAAGTTAGATCCAACAAAGCAAGGTAATAGGCAGATAATGTCGTCTGAAAAAGCTGTCACTTCAGCTTCAAGGAACTTTGAACAAACTGTGACAAAAGAAATCAAAATTGACCAAGGTGTTACTGGTGTTTCTGCTTTTGATCCAAATAAAACATTGTCTGTGACGTCAAAGGGTAATGTTGAAACCAATACTACATCTTCAAGCAATATGGAAGGTGGGCTTGTTCTGGGTCTTCCATCTTTGAGAGAGTTTCCATTACCAAAAATCAACCCATTGGAGGGAAAGTCAAATATGGTTCTTCCTGCTAATACAACTATTAAGCTAACTGACAATTTCAAAAATACTGAGATTGATCAGTTACTAGAAGAGCCCGTGACATGTATAAAACCCGAAGGTTTTTCTGAGGCAGAAGTCAAGCAGCTGACTTCAGTAAGTAAATCTTCAGCCCCAGATAGAAATACTGTGCCTGAGATTCTTGAAGCAAAAATTACAGGCCGATCTTTAGTGAAAAGTGATGCACAGAACTCTAAAACACACCCAGCAGGTTTGATATTAACACATATGCTTGAATGTCATTAAGATTTGGATATTTCTGTGCATTAATTTCTGCATGTTTCTAAAACTTTGCGTGTCATTTCAGATTTGAATCCAACTAACCAGGAGAAATCTGGTTCCCAGAGTTGTACTAAAGAAGATTGTTCTGTGACCTCTGTTCTGGAAGTCGACAAACCTGTTGAGGAATTGGAATCTTCTCATCTAGAAAAAAGGGTTATCGATGACTCGAATGCAGATAATTTCAAATCGCAGTCTGTGATAATACCGCCATCTTCTTGTTCAGTTACCTGTGATGAAAATGAAGGAAAAGTCTCTGTTTCTGTGGAAAATGAGAAAGATAACAGTAGCACCTCATCTGATCTTGTCAAAGTGATGTCCTTGGAAAATATTCCAGAAATTTCACAGAAGCACCCTCCGTCAACTGCTCTTCCAGATTCTAGTCTTATAGGATCAAAAAAGTTTGCAGTGCAGGAACATAATGCATCAACTATTATGCTAACAATCTCATCTGAGTTAATTGAACATGAAGCACAGCAGGAAGCTCTGGCTACTTCTCCTGTCTTTGGTGCGAATGAATCGATCGATCCTGCTCTTGAGGAGCAGCATTTATCAGCTATTTCTCAAACAGATTTGAAAATATCTGAACTTGTTGAGCATGCAGCAAGGGAGCAGGATTCATCCACAAATGTTCAACAAGTCTTAGGCGCTTCTGCATCAGTTGAGCATACAACCGACAATGCTTCTGATTCTTTAAATGGTTTGGGTTTTACTGAATCAGTTGGCCATGTAACAGAGAAGATCAAAGCATCGGTGGCCTATAAACCTCTCTCTGGTGTTTGTGTATCAATGGAGCTTCATAGTGATGACCATACATCAGCATTTTCTATATCAGGTTCAGACAATGGACATGGATTAACTAATGCTTTGCCTCTCTTAGATGTTTCCAAATCCATTGAGCATTCTCCTGCAGAACACATTACAACTGCTGTTTGTGGTTCAGTGGGGCATGAACCACCAGAGATAGAAAACAGAATGCTTACTGATAATGATGGGGATAATGGTAGTCGAGGGTTATCTTCTGCTTGCACTCTTTCAAATATTCCTAAGGAAAGTATTGATGATATGGAATGCGCTCCAGGTCAATCTCTTGATGCCCTTCCTCCTGAAGCTACGCATGTTCATGATAAGAATATTCAGTTTAATCAGCAAGTAGATATACATGTTGAGAACTGCCATGAAGAAAATGTTGGTGAAGCTCCTGTAATTTCCAAAATAGAAGGGAGCAAAATGCATTTGAACACTGATAACATCAGGAATGGAGCTTCTGCTTACATAGAAGAAACAGATGTGTTGAAAAAGGTTGATGGTATCGTACTTGCCCTGCCCACTGAATCTGAACCCCTGCAAGTACACCCTGATACTGCAGAGATTAAACCAGCGAAAACTACTACAGCATTGGGTATGAAAGCAAGGAGCAGTTGTGGTGATAAAAAAATAACGGAAGCTGCTAGCGAAGATAAGGTTATTGAAAATAATACCGCTGAAGTTGATCAGTCAGGAATTGAAGCTTTATCGTTGCATGCTTATGACCATGCTATTAAGCATTTTGAAGAGACACGGACTACCCAGTCATCAAACGTGAATGAAATGGCTGTATCTGGCGAGGATCTTAGTACTGGTAAAGCAAGTGAAAGTTCCCATTTAGTTTCAGAAAGCCCATCAGCTTCTGCTGCTTTGGTGCAGCAGGATTCAGCTCTTCGTAGTGATGCTTCTTGTTCCTCGCCCTTGAGAGAAACCAAGCAAAATACTAAGGTTTCTAACAGTCCTGAGAATTCGGATTCGACTGAAATCAAGCCAGAGGTTCAGAAGGTTGATGATTTTGGGAGATTAAGTTCAGCTGAAATCAAAACAGATAGTAACAAGGATCATACAAGTAACGAGGTTGATGAGGATCCTGGTTGCAGGAGCCTATAAAATAGAACTTTCCCCTGATTATTGGATAGCAGGAATCTGTATATTTGATCATTATCACTGAAATCAGTTTTAGTTATTTAAACATATGGGCTCAGCTTAGCTTAAAAGAAACTATGGACTGAGATAATTATATGATCATCTGTATGATATACAGGAATCCTTTAGAGCTTCAATTGTTGTTAATTAAGGCTTCGTTTGGGACAGTTTTCTTCCTGCTTCTTCAAGCAACTTTTTAGTACACTAGAAAACTGTTTAGAAAAGCAGTAAAAAAGTCGTCTCAAACGAAGTCTAAAAGTTGAGTCTGATGCCCTCAGAAAAGTAGCAGCAGCCAAGCATTTCACGAGGGATTTGAATATATAACGAATATGTACTGCTATGTAAATAAATGTGGTATTTAGTGAATTGAGCTAAATGGTAGTCCTAATCAGTTTTATTCGATTATCAGCGAGAGGGTCTGTAATCCTTTTCTTGTTTGATCATGTTTAACGTCAACTCTCTTTATTATGGGTCATGCCCCTTTTTTTTTAAGTTGTTTATTGGGCTGTTTGATTCGTTGAGATTTGCTATGCAATGACTGAACATTTGTTAGTTATTTTAATTGTTGATGTCTTTAAGTAATAATTTGATAAATAGTATTCATCATTGACGTTCAGAAAATCATAGCTGCTGATATATGGATATGCGGCTATCTAATATTTAAAAAAAATGAAAAAAAAAAATCAAAAATGTTTGACTTTTTTCATGATTGTGAAAATCGGATCGGCCAACGAATTAGAAGAAAGTGAGGTTCACGGTTTGATCGGTCGAACCAGTTGAGGTGCAAAGGAGTGTGAAGCATGGTGGAAGGGAAGAGGGATAAGGATAAGGAGCGAAAATATAGGTCCTTAAAGAATCAAAAGCTCTCAAAAAAATAGAATTATTAAAATAAATCCTATCTATTTGATAATCGATAGGATCTGCTCTCCTTCTACATTCCTTTGAAATTAATGTGTTATATGTTATGAATGTTATAGCCCTTCAATTATATTCTATGATTTAATATATAGGAGCTCTTCTCCTTTTACATTTCTTCTAAATTTATATATTTTGTGTTATGAATGTTATGGCTCATTAATTATATTTCGTTATTGAATTGTATAATATTTGTTATGTAATAACTAAATTCATCATATTTGTTGTATTGTATTTATTGTTTTGTGATATTGTGTTATAATTCATATTAGACCTTTATTTGAATGATATTCGAATGTCCTTCGAAGTATATTTGATCGATCTTCATATATGATCTATTTCAACCCCTATCTAAGTTTTCTTCAAACATTTTTCAATTATAGACCTCGTGCTATACAATTTAAATCTTGCTCGAAATTTATTCGAACTAATAAAAAATATATTTTATTCCAAAGAGAAAATTCAAAAATTTGTCTGAGGCTTTTGCAAATACGCTCCATTCACGTGATTGGGTTAGTTACATGCGCTTAGCGAATACTCAATAAATATTCAAAACTGAGTATTTAGTAAATAATTATAAATACACAACAAATACATAGCAAATTCGGACTGTTTTCGCCATCCGGACTCCAGCGGGCTGTTATTTGCCGCCCATTCCAGGCACAGTAGTTTTCTCTGTGACTCAATAGCTTAGTGCTTCTGCACTTTCTCTATAGTTCTACACAGTGAACCAAAATATTAAGAGTTTGATTCGAATTTTCTCATACAATAAGGTTGATTCTGCTTAAATTTATATGAGAAATAATTTCTAAGAATTGGTCGTGCTTCCGTATGCTTTTATGAAGGTATTATTTCTGTCAATTGGGATTACACTTAGCATATACAAATGCCATATTTGGTGTCGCGTTCATGTGAGGAATTTATAGCTATTGAATCGCAGCAATCCAGCAACGTAGATCTCTTGCTTTCTGCAGTGCAACAATATCTTCACATTCAGTTAGTATCAAAATCCTGTAACTGATCGATCATAATTGCCATTTCATACCAAAAATCCATTAACTAACGACTGATTTACTTCTATATCTCATTAAAGACCAACATCCATTTCCACTTTAATTAGGGGTGTCAATATTTGACACGATACGAAAATCCAATATGAACCCGACCCGAACATTTCGGGTTTGCATTGACCCGAACCCGAGGTTCCGGTTCGGGTTGACCCGGAAACCCAAATTAACCCGATTTGACCTGGATTTTCCGCTCAGTCGCCAGTCGTGTCGTCCCGCTCAGTAGCGTCGTCCGTCTCTCAGTCACTATCATTTGGCAGCTCAAACCGGACGACCTTCGCTCCGTTCACCATCGCTGTCACTAGCAGCTTGCCGCTACCTGAAGTAGCTCACTGTCACCGCCTGAAGATGCTCGTCGCCGCCAGTTGAAGAACTAGCCAATGCCTCCTTCAACGACGTTCCTTCCGATCTGGTCGACGGCAACAACGGCTGTCGGCTTCAACGCCTCATTCGAGTCTTCGGTAATGAACCGCGAACACACGCACAGGGCTGGCTCTTAGCGAGTCGGGTTGAGTTGACCCGAACCCGAAGCAAGTCGGGTTCGGGCCCCAAAAATTGCACGTTTTTAAAAACAAGTCAAGTTCGGGTTGACCCGCATAGTGCCGGATCAATTTCGGGTTTGACCCAAACCTGACCCTTGACCCGAAATTGACACCCCTAATTTTAATTAATAATGAAAGGTGTGGTTTATCTAAAAATTCAATCAAACCGATCAAATTATAGGGTTGTTTGATTTGATTTGATTATATTATACTTCAAGTTCGATTGATTCGAAGTTCGAACCAACCGAATGCACACCCATAATGAAAGGTAAAAGCCACCCCTCTTTCATAAAGGATAGGTGGCTAGTTGGCAGCATTGTACAAATCATGTTCTATTTATTAAAGCTGGAGACACCAAACGAGATTGATGATAAGTGTCACAGACAGCCCTCCAAAGCTGTGCAGGAGAAAAAAAGGTAGAGGGATATCCTTACACTTTAGCCCCTTTATATACCCTCAAATATACAACCAGCAGAAAAGTTCCAATTAGTTTGTTGCCAAAAAGCCACGAGAAATTATTCTGTGTGGAGAGCGGACGCAGAATGCCGTTTGGGGACCAACCAGAATGCGCCACGTCAACGGTACCGAGCCGTGATACCAAGCAAAAGGATGATGTGGCATAATCTGGTTGGTCTCCGGACGGCATTCGGCGCCCGCACAGAATAATAAGGGAAAAGCCACATTTTATAGATCTCATCATCTTTTAGTTCATTTGGCTTATTAGAACCTGGTGTTTCTAATACTCCATGATTTCCCCTTTCAATTGTCATAAAGTGATAATGTGAACAATAGACTCCTGCTATTCATTCTAGTAAAAGACAATAATCACATCAATGTACAGAAAAATAAAGAATGTGGATTTCTTTTTTTCTTTTTCTTTTGTTACAACACAGTTGCTTCGATTCCCTATTTCCATCAATCAGCATTCTCATAACATTCACTACAAAAAGTGGATGAACCTTATGAGAACATACAACTACATTCCCTCTTTCTAAACCATGGTGAATCTATTTCCTAAAAAATATGAAAAAACGAAAACTACATTTTTCCTCACTTGCAGGCAAAGAATTGTATATACAAAGAATTTTGTGCTGTGTGTTTAAACCTGTCACCATTGTTGTTCTTTCTTCTGCTCTCACTGTTAAAGAAATGAAAGCCATTCCTCCCAAAAACATAAAAATCTAAGCATTTGAAACCTGTTTCCCAAGTCTTGTTAGCAATACTTCCAATGCTTCCCTCATCCAAACATGTTGACATCCCTCTCTCGCTTCAGCCACACTCACCTGTTCATCAAATTAAGCAAAGAGTTCAGAGAAAAAACAAAAATATTAAGCAAACTAAGGCGTCGTTTGGAACGACTTTTTTATTGCTTTTTAAAATAGCTTTCTAGTTTAAAAATTAAAATTTTTATACTAGAAAGCTGCTTTAAGAAACAGTAAGAAAGCCGTCTCAAACGAAGTCTAAATATCCATCATTAGAATAGAAAATTATTCAAAATTTTCTTCTACTTACCCATCTCCTCTTCCGAACTTCCATCTCGGGCCAATAAGGCAATTCCTCTTTCACATTCAATGGAAACATAATGGCCTCATAAAGCACATTGTATCTATTGCTTTTATACATCCATCTTCCAAGTTGGCTCTGCAATTGAATATAATTTTTAGTTTGAAATTACTCAATGAGAATAAAATTTATATGATTATTTACACTAACCTCAACATTTCCATGTACACCAGCTTCCTCCAATGCCTCCCTCGAAGCTGCTTGCGTTATAGTTTCATCAGATTCCCATCCTCCCTGAACAAAATTAACTTGATTCATCAGGATAAGATGCTCAAATAGATATCTAAAACAAAAGAAATAGCTCTATGAAAGCCTAAAATGAGGAAATTAGGGTTCTTGACATAGGGTAAATGGAGTTGCTGCATTTCATAAAAAATGTTCACCAAATGCCTCAAAGGAAGATCTTTAATTTACCTTAGGAAACATCATCCCATGGCCCTTTTGTGAGCTTATGACAAGAACTTGCACCAATTTATCTATGCCCTCCGTGCAAGGATCACCCTTCTTTAACTTATATGGAATGCACCTATTTGATTGAAAACAGAATTTATTTAGATGAAATCTAACCAAAAACGTAATGCAGACAGAATTATAATAGCATTTTCCTACAGATATGTTGAGAAAAGAAAACTAAAATCAATGAAATGGAAGATAAGATGCAAATATATCATTAAAACATTAAAAATAAGGCATAATTTCACTGCATTTACATCCATTGTTCAGGTTCAATGTAAGACAAAACAAATGCATAGCAGAAAATGATGCAACTTGGAAACCAAAATTTTAAATAAGATGAAAATTCCGGTTAAGAACTCACAAATTTTTAGCAGATAAGAGGTAAAAAGATTTCAAAAGCAGGAAAAAAAAAACCCTCAAATAATCTAGGGCACAAGGACATTGGTTGATTGTCAAATAGAATGAAACCAAATTCAAAATGCAATCAAAATCTAAAACACCACAGAACGAACAAGAAAAAAGAAATCAATGATTCAACTTGATCCTCCAATCCAATTAAGCTCGCTAGAAGCCGACTCACCCGACAACAAGCCTCCGACCGCAGCTAGAGTACCTCTGAAGCTCCCTTCCCTGCCTCGCCACCATCGTCATCATCGTCTTCTCAGTCTTCCCCTCTTCCCCCTTCAAGAACTCCCAAACCCGAAACAAAGAACGTGCACCCAACCAAGAAGCAAAGGAAACCGAGGCCGAAATCAAGAAGCCGAACACCGACAATTTGGGAACAATCCGCAGTACCACTCCACCGCCTACTCTGAGCAAATCCATCGAAAGACAGTTAATTCCGCTAAAAACTGAATCTTTCCTCCGGAAAAAGCCGAATCTTTATCGAAATAGATGGTGAGTACAAGAAAGTGAGCAAAATGGCAAAAGGAGAAAGTGTGATTGCTGCTCCTCATGGCCTGTGATGCGGGGATTATAAAGGGTATGGTCCCCCGCCATGAGAACGCGTGTCGGAGCTTTCTGTGTTCCTTCTTCTTCTCCATCCTCTTCTTCTTCTTATTGCAAGTATCTTTTGCTCGTCTCTTTAGATCATTGAGGAGTAGGAGATAGTCTTAATCGCTCCCCGGGCCCCGCGTCGCACGCGGATAATTTTGCTTATCGATTGGACTCTACACGGCAGACACGCTTGACAAAAAAAAAAAGTTTATGCAATTTTTTTCTTACAAAAAATGTGAAATTGTAGAATTAAATAATTTAAGGAGCCATTGATAAGGTTATTTTATGTAAAGAATCTTATTTTTAAAAATAAGTTATGATTATTATAATTAACATATTTAATTAATGATGTACTTATATGTAATTTAATAATATATCTATTTATTATTTATATTTAAATTAACAGATTTAATACAAACAAATATTATAATTATATATTCACTTATTATAATAAAAATATTTTTTATTTTTAATTGTGTGTGCGCAAAAAATAAGAGCAAATTTCATCTCAAGAGCATCAACCAGCGTAAAATTTTTTTAGACAATGCTCAGACTAAAATTGAAAAATAAATATAAGAAGACTTTTACTAATTAAATAATAAAAATAATAAAATATATAAATAATTAGACAATTTTGACCTTTTTTTTTTAAACTAAAAATTCATAGGAAGAGAGTAGACACATAATTAGGGGATGTCTATAACTTCAAATATTGTGGGAAAGATATTTTATGTGATATTTATGAATCTACTCTCCTCATAGAGTCATCGAAACTCTGATATTTTATGTGATATTTATCTCTTTATAAGACCGATTATAATTAATTAAATGCTAATTAACTATATAATTAATACCTAATATTAATCTATAAACAACTCATTACATTTATTATATAATAGAGCCAAGAGTTAAATTAATGTTATCCACTTTGTACTCATTTTAAAATCTTTTTGAACTAATCTGACTGTGCCTTTCATATAATATTTGTATTAAATATTATTTTTATAAAATATATATGACAAGTTGGTTTAGATCATGCTTAAGCAAGCAAAAGTGACCTGAATTTCTAAGAAGAGCATTTTTTTTTTCTCGTGAAATTTTCAGGTCAATTAAGATAAATTCATTCGAGTCCAAGATATCTTGATTTATAATCAAAGCTCCAAACTAACAGATCAAAATGAGCTACGTACTGTTATTTAATTTGTATGACCACCAATATACATTTGCTACCTTATAGTTATGTGTTATAAGGATAAAAAGTTCATCAAATGTAGAAATTCTCATAACCGTCATAGCTAACCTAAGCAAATAAAAAACAGAAGAAAAGACGACTGTGTAGAGGTTAGAGGTGGGCGTCAGTGGCTTTTAGACATTTTCTCCTTACGGTGGAACCGTGTTGTAGCTGAATTTTTATTACATCCGGTGTTCTGACGTAGTTCTATGTTTGGACGTCAGTAAAATGGTGCCACGTGCTCCTATTCTTTACCGCGCGGCCCGACGACCCAACCCGGACACGGACCCGGTATTGCTATATATTGGCTGATTTGTGCAGACCAGGATATTGCTAGGTATTGCTCGGTAACGAGAAATACCATTATATCAAGACCAATACCTAACAATACCGAGTAATACCAAACAATACACCGATTTTGCTAGGTATTGCTCGGTATTGCTAGGTATTGGTCTTGATAGAGCGGTATTTCTCGTTATTGTCAAGCAATACCTAGCAATACCGAGCAATACCTAGCAATACACGAACATAGCAAAGCCGGGTTCCGGTCCGGGTCAGGTCGTTGCGACGTGCGGTAAAGACTAGGATCACGTGGCGACATGTTATTGGCGTCCGAATGTAGAGCTACGTTAGGACACCGGACGTAATAAAAATTCGTTGTAGCATGTTAATACGTTAACTATTAATTTATTGCGATTAAACTCATTCAAAAGTATAAAAAAAAGTAAATAAATAAAAAAATTAAAAAAAAAAAAAAACATGTGCATTTTAGTTTAGAGTTAAGTCCCATTAAAGTTTCATTTGGAAAGCTTTTTTTTAGTTTTGATCTCAAATCTTCATCACAGTTTTTATTTGATCACTATTTTTTCATTGTTTCCAATATTTTTTTTATTAGGAAGTTGTTTGTTCGCTACAAAATTTTTTAATAAAATTATTTTCTCCACAACAGCTTTATAATAACTTATATAAAAAGTTATAGTTATCACAAACTGACACTAAAGTTTTGTTTGGGACGACTTTTTTACTGCTTCTTAAAGCAGCTTTTTTGTTGAAAAATTAAAATGTTTGTACTAAAAAGCTGCTTTAAGAAGCAATAATAAAGCCGTCCCAAACGAAGCCTAAGTCTTTTTTGATTTGCTTGAATAAGCCTCATTTATATATTAATTTTCAATTTATGTCTTTGAAATTATTAGTGTGATCATTGGTCTAATTAAGTTTGATCATAAGTATAATTTTTTTTTCTTGATAACTAAATGATTTGTGTCAATGGAGATTACATTGAGATTCACTAATATAGCGAGTGAGAAAATGATAATAATCGATGCAAAACAAAAAATTACAATTTTATTGAAAATAAAAATCTTAATTAATCTCTTATAGATAAAATATTGTCAATTTTATCCTTCTTAACATTTTATTATAATAATTCTTTTAATAGGAATGGCCTATTCACATTTATAATAAATATGTTCTAAGCTTTCAAGAAATAAGGAAGAATCTAAGAGTTTATTTGAGAGAATTATAAATATTTATAAAATTAATTATAGAGTTCTAGGAGAGAAATAAAATTTTAAAAATTATTTCAAATATTTTGTATATATTAAAATATATAAATTTTATGATAAATATAAATTTGTTCTCCCACTAAAGGTTCAATTTGGGATTTTTTTCCCGAAAAATTGAACATTAAATTGATTTATTTAAATTGTCAATTTGTGTACCAATCTAAATAAGCTCGCTTGATGGGTGAGAATGCGCGGAGTAACCATAAGTTTTGATGAGTAGTTTGATCTGGTATATTGGATTGGCTTCAACAGTTGGGGGGGAATTATTAGATCAGGTCACTAGTCAGACGTGTTCGGAGCCCAATGAAAATGCATCACATCACATCCTACTCAGTACTCAGTACTTCATAGTACCAAGTACCGAACGTAAGCTATATCCGGTGCCCGGACACAACAATCTCTCATGTTTCCTCGAGGCAGATTCTATAGTCCGAATGGCTGTTCTTTTTAATTTTGAAAAAAAAAACGGGGGTTTTTTTTGGGGGGGGGGGGGGGGAATTTTGGGGCAGAAGCCCATTCATTGTTAAAATAAAAGGTTACAAGTAAGAAACATAAACTATAATCCACAAATCTCAAAAACAATTAGAGATTTTAGATTCTAAAGAAAGGAAAATTACAATTTGTGAAATGTAAAGCAAGAAACAAAATGACAATGAGCCAATGAGGACTCAGATAAACGCTCAAAATTTCGAGAGGGTCAAAATACGTGAGGGACAGTTGTTGAGCATTGCCCCTGGTTGCCCAGTGGATCGTCCGAGGGGCTGCTGAAAATTTTCAGCGATCATCATCGTCCTACCAAAATTGTGCATCCCAGCTATCATCGTGAAAAACAACGGTTGCATTTGATTTTTCACCTGGAAGTTGACCGTTGCCAAATGACAGCTCTGATTTATGAGCCGCCACGGGCTGTGACACGTGTCTTCAAATTTTGCTTGCTGTCGTTGACGTACGACGCGCAGTGGTAAAGAATAAAGATTATCCATCTTGTGTGAAGCTTCCGCAGTAAGCTCACGCTTTTAACAAATAAACCAGTTCTTTTATTTATTTATTTATTTATTTTTTAAATAAACTAGTTCTCACTTAATATTTAAATGGAAAAAAATTAGGTTATAATATTCAGGATAAAATTTAATTTAATTATGATAAGATCAAGCTTTTATGAGTTTTATCTCACTATGTGAAGTGAGGCTCATAAACTTTTTTTTTCTATTGTATCATATTAAGGGTTACGTTCTCGTTTAAATCTAATAAAAAGTAATTTACAATACTTTTAACGAAATTTTTTAGGCCTACCTATATCTTTCTTTAACACACAATAACAACAATAAGCCTTTATTAACTATGTGGGGTCGACTACATGAATCCTGTTTCTCCATGTTTCATATTAAGAGTTAAATTCTCATGTAAATCTAATAAAGAAATATCATTTCTAATATTTTGTAACCAAGTCTCTTTAGTGTACATTTATCCTTCTTATCACTAGCCAAATCTAATACATCTGAAGGCCACAGTTACAAAATATTAGAAATGACTTGGTTATGTGATCCAACCATCTAAGGTGACTCTACTTTCCTAATCGTGTCATCGGAAGGTCATGGTTTTATGTGACCAAATCATCTAAAGTGACTCACTCTAATTTTATCTTCCACTAGAGCTACTCGAACCTTTTCATGTATATGCTCATTTCGTATATTGTCTTTAAGAGTAAAGACACTCATCCACCTGAGCATCCTCATCTCTGCAACACTTAACTCAATATTATGCTTCTCTTTTAACAGTCAACATTCTGCACCATAAAGCATTACAGGTCTCACTACCATCTTATAGAATTTTCCTTTGAGTTTGAGAGGAACTTTTCTATCTCACCACAAGCCTAATGCATTCCTCTACTTCAACCATCCAACTTGAATTGTACTAATAATATCTCTATCTATTCAGCATCACTCTTAACAATAAACCAAAGCTAGATTATCTAAAATATGTGCTCTCATTAATGATTTGATCGCCCAAAGTCACAATCCCCCCGCTAGATTTATTATTACTAAAATTATACTCTATATATTCAATTTTAGATCTACTCAAATGAAAGCCTTTAGACTCTAAGGTTGACCTCCATAATTCAAGTTTACCTTCAACTTCTTATCTAGTCTTATCAACAAGAAGAATATCATCAGCAAAAAGCAAACACTAGAGTACAACCTCTTGCAAATGTCTAGCAAGAACATCCATGAATAAAGCAAAAAGATATGGGCTTAAGGTTGATCCTTGATGTGATCCAACTAAAATTTGAAAATAATTTGTCAAACCACCTTCTGTTTGAACACAAGTTACAACTATTGCATATATATCCTTAATGACTTAAATATAAACATTATTAACCCATTTCTTATGTAGAGCTCTCCATAACACTTCTCTTAGAATTTTATCGTACGCTTTCTCTATATCAATAAAAATTATATGTATATCCTTCTTATTCTCTCTATACTTCTCCATTAGACCTCTCAATAAATGCATAGCTTTCACAGCGGATGAATCAAAATTGAATTTGAGAAACATAAGTGTCACACTACAACCTATGCTTTATAATTGTCTCCCATAGTTTTAAAGTATGACACATTAACTTAATTCCTCTATAATTCGCAAAATCTTGTGCATCACTTTTATTCTTAAAAATAGAAATCAACACACTCATTCTCCACTCATTTGGCATCTTCATAGTTTTCAAAATAATATTAAAAAGCTTAGTAAGCCAAGTAATTCCTTCATCTCCTAAGCATTTCCACACCTCTATTAGAGTATCATAAAGTCCAACAGCTTTTCCATATTTCATTTTCTTTAAAGCCTCTTTAACTTCGATTTTATTAATACGTCGATAAAAATAAAAATATTTATTTTCATTTAGGGGGCTAAGGTCACTAAAGTCAATCGTATTCTCATAATCTTCATTAAAAAGTTTAGCAAAATATCTCATCCATCTTTTTTAAATATCATCTTATAATAAAAGTATTTTTTTTTTGTCTTCATCCTAAATACATTTCACTTGAACTAAATACTTACTACTCCTATGTCTTTGTTTAGCTAACTTATACATATATATTTCTTCATTCTTAATATCTAATCTATTATATCAGTCATTAAAAGCTAAAATCTTTGCATTTCAAATTATTTTTTTTGACTCCTTACGAACCTCTTTATATATTTTCTCAATTATCAGAATTTTTACAGCTAATCCAATTTTTATAACAAATTTTTTTATTTCTACCTTTCTTTAACATAGATCATATTTAATACCCCTAATATCAATTAAGCTAATACTAATCACTTACCATAAAATGCATTTACATAAATCACATGTAAAATCTTGCTTAAGGCCTATGCTTTAGTATCTTTGTTGTTTAAAGGGTGAGCCCTATACCCTCACATGCTAATTTGAGATTAACAATAATTTACCCACTAATTTTTTCAACTAACTTATATGATTATAATAGATGTTATATATAATGAAAAATAATCAGAATTAAGGTGTTGACATCATATTAATTTTTTGGGAGATTTATATACATACCACTTTATTTCATGTTATTTACATATCTAACACCTAAAATATTAATATTACATACCTATCACCCATAGAACAAAGTTGGGTGCATGGAATGAAATATTAAAGTTTATAGGATGGTATGAATGGTACAAATGAATTACAGGAGTAGTATATTTGATATTAAAGTTGTATATAAGTGGTATGCATGTAATATTAATATTTTGAGTATTATATATATATGTAAATAGCATGAAATAAAGTGGTATGTATGTAAATTCCCCTAATTTTTTTTAAGGAAATGAACATCATCGTGAAGATCACTTTCCTAAGAATTCGTGCTTGATGATTTGACTAATGTGATTTTTTATTTGCTGCCACCTGTTCGACGTGTGGCCCAATATGTTTCTGTTGTGTGAAATCTGCATTGATCTTAAATAACAATGCCTAAATTTCCCACTAAACGCATATAAAGTTATGGATGCTTTATGTGAGAGCCTTATTTAAATACAATGGAGGCTTGGCAATGTGATTCACGAGTGGTTTATTACTAAGCCTTTTCTTTTTTATTTTTAATAATGATCGATCTGCACGACCTGTAATCGTTTTAGGTTTTGTTGGTTTTTCCTCTCCTTTTGTAAAAGATAGTTTTAAAAATATTGGTTAAGAGAATGAAGTTTTCTCACTGATAAGCAAATATTTAAAGCTTCTCAAAACAGTAGAAAAATGAAGTTTCCTAAAATAACATTTCGATAGAAGCGACGCATCCAAACAACGACCAAAAAATAATTTTGTCGTTTCTAAACAGAAAAGGTAAAAAAAAAACGTTAAAACAAACGAGCCCTTAGGCTTCATTTCGGACGGCCTTTTTACTGCGTCTTAAAATAATTTTTAAATATAAAAAAAAATTAATTTTTATATTAAAATTTGCTTTAAAAAATAGTAAAAAACCGTTCAAACGAAGCCTTAGACTCGTCTTCACAAATTTTATTTATTTATTTATTTATTTTTATTTGAGTATTGAATTCAATTCCAATATTTCTATGATAGCTTTTTCATTATTTTTATTAATTCAATTATTAGCATTAACTGATAGTATAGCTAATTTTGTTATATTATTTAATATAGGTGATAATTAATATCATATTTAAAAAAAACGTTAAATACCTTTAGTGTGTCTCCTTCTTTCTCTCTTTATATATACATTTAAAGTCCAATTTCCCATCTTTTATTTAGTTAAATTTGAAGTATTTTAATAAACAAATTATTATACAAGCAAAATGATATAAATTAAGGAGCCCAACTTAGTTAATTAGATAATCCACGATTTTTTGCTTTTCTCAACAATTATAGAAGATAAAATTAAAAAGTTGTGAGTACTTGATTGGTATCATGTAGTTGTGATATAAATTGTGGTAGGATGATGGCTGCAGTTAGCCGTTGTTGATCAAGAAACAAAGGTCATATGATGACAATCATATGATGATGGTCAAAAGATATAACTATCGTATGATGATGACCGAATAATGAAAAATGGATTATAACAGTTGGACGATGGTGATCAGACAACAACTATTGAACAATAGTGGTTGAAAGATGAGGTTGGGCAATAACAGTTTGGCATCAACAGTTAGACTATGATGGCTAGCAGTAATTATTAACATCGAATGTCAAGTAGAGTATTTTGGATTTCTTCGAAGCTCTCTCCAATCTCAAATTTAGGTCCCTTCATATGGAGAATTTGGGTGTTTTTATCATATTTTGATAGTGACATTTTTATAGATTTGGCTAAAATTCTATGAGACTTCATTGGACGACTTATATTGAATCATTTCATCATAGATTATTTATTCCATTTTTTAATATTTAAAGACCTCAAAATTCAATGATCTTGAGCTAGTTGGATTCATCTCATCAAGATGTTTGATCTAAACATAAGCATGTAAGATTTGGAGATCATGTGATCCTTCAATTAATATCCCAAAATGTTTGAGTACACTTCAAATAATTGATTTGAGCTCATTGGGAGTCAGATCAAATCACTTTGATGTCAATGGATTTGTCTAATTGAGATATTTAGTTTGCAAGTAAGTTTTTTTTAAATTAGAGTTCAAATAGTCATGAATATAATTTTGAAAGTTTTTAAAACAAATATTACATCGTGATTTGTGCTTGAATTGTGCTTCAAAACATGGTGGTCATTTCACCACTATTGCCTGACTTACATAATATGTCTACCATCATCAACCATCCTCTAATTTTCTCATAATCTTAATTACAACTATAACCGACCGAGCAAATACTCCAAACTTTGTAATTTTTGCCTTCGATCCAGTTATGGAAAATAGTAGAAGTTTGTAACCTCGGATATATAGTGGATTATTTCAATTGGGTTAAGCCCAGTGATTTTTTTTTTCCTTTTCGAACACTACAGGAAATTCAGTCATTACTGACGGCTTTGACCGATGGTTGTTTAGCCGCCAGTAATAACGGTGGCTCAACTGACGGTAACAACTCCGGCGATATAACCGGCGGTGTAGGCCGCCGAAAAGCCGTCGGGGAAATAAACCGCCGGAAAAACACCGCTGACAATGGTTTCCTAGGCCGTTTTTACCATCGGTGTGCTAACCGCTGCAGAGCCGCCGGTATTTACGGATAAACTGCCGGCAAAAACCGCCGGTAATGACTGAATTTCCTGTAGTGAAAGTTTTTCACATGAAAATCATTACTCTATTTATACGTGTGCGCGCTAAATTTTCATATTAATGTATATAGCATTACTCTATTATGTATGTGCTAGCTTTTCATACAAAAATAGGAACTCTCTATTATCTGAATTTTCCACCACGCAACAAATATTATATTTTTTTCAAAAATAATTATAAGCTTATCTGTGGATGTTAAACAAGTTATGAGATCCAAGGAGCGATAAAATATAGGATAATTTATTAAAAGCAATAAATGTTTATATAAATTATAAGATAATTATTTTGTACTATAATAAAGTACACAATTATTATTAATTATTTTAAAATAAAATACGACTACTTTTATTTTTTTTTAATAATTTTCACCACTTTAAATATATTATCTTAATAACCCTCTTTAATACCTTTCTTCCTAGTCAAAGGCTTACTGCATCATTCAAATACCAAAACCGTACGCCAAACCAGCGAACAACGAGCTGGTTGCAGCACTTCATTTGCTGCTGAAAGTGGCAAAGCTGGCTGCTCGCCTTTATACACAGTCATACGAAAGAGATTTAAGATGTCAAGGACACAATAAGTAACTCTTACTATCATCTTTTTTTTCTATTTATTATTATTATTTTTTCAACAACATTGACAATAGCAATATTAAGTCCTACTACGTACGTAGAGTCGGCTAATGCTTCATTTGGGACGATTTTTTTATTGCTTCTTAAAATAGATACTAGAAAGCTGCTTTAAGAATCAGTAAGAAATTCTTCCCAAATGAAGCATAAATGAATTTGTTTCTCTATTATGTCTTATTAAGAGTTCAGTTCTTATTTAATTCTAATTAAAAAAATTATTTCAAATACTTTATAATCAAATCTTTTAAGATCTGTCTCTACCTTTCTTTATGTAGTCGGATCAAATATATTTACTCTACTAACTGAGTTATTGATGAAACTGTCGGAATTAATAAGAAGCAGATAACATTTACAATAGCATGGTATGAAGCCATTAAGCTATTACTGTTACAGACGGTGGTATATATATAGCTAATGACAAGAGACTACAACGGGGTTTCTACATGCCCCTTCAAACTGATGATGCCGTAGTTGTAATCAATTTGCTAGATAACTCCTTGAGCCTAGGAGTTAGTAAGGATTTGGTGGAATGTTAGCTATTTGCATGATCCTGAGTTGCTATTTAATTAATGGACGGTAATTTGCCAAATTTGGATGCATTATCTGATGAAGTAACAATTAATCCACCTCAATATGTTTTGTACGTGCATGAAAGACGGAACTGTTGGCAAGAGCTACTATCGAGGTGTTGTCGTAATAGAGAGACGTACGTGCCCTAAATCATTAACAAATTGCAAACACTTGTTTATGCCCGCTCTTTGGTTTAAACAACAATCTGAGCATTCTCTCTCTCTCTCTCTCTCTATTAGCTAATAAATTTTCTATAGCTTTGTCTTATGTATATGCAGTGATCATGGCATCACAAAGGCGACTTAGGCTCTGTTTGAGATAGTTTTCTTTCTATTTTTTATAGTAGCTTTTTATCACGATTTTTTTTTTTGAAAGTAACAAAAAAACAGTGGTCAACAGCTGTTTCAATCAAAGACTTAGCAATCACATGAAACAAATAAACAATTAGATGAATGGCGGCCGCCTCCATTATCATCAGCCGATAGTCGAGAGGAGATGTGGCTAGATGGCCACCCACCTTATATAATTTTGCTAAAATTCCCTCATGTTTCATGACAAGAACATATAAACCCCTTGCTTTTCTTTGTTGAATTTATTTTTTCTTGCTTCATAGTCCAACGTCGAGAGAAGTGTCATATTTTGCTAACTAATTTTGTTCAAAATACTGATCAAATTTTTTTTTAAATGATATTATAATATTATCTTTGGCTAGTTATGATTTAATTAATTCAATTATAATTTAAAATTATGTGTAAATTTAGTTGATTCAAACAAAATAAGTTTTAGTAAGAAAATAATTTAATCATACTCAATTTATTAATATATTTTGATGGAAAAATATTAAATAATTAATGAATAAAAAGAAGTTGATATATCTATGCTTTTTTTAGGTAATAACTCTATTTTTTAATAATAATGTTATCTAATGATTTGTGATTGTTTCAAGGAAAAAAAATGGAAGAATTTTAGATAGTAATTAAATAGCTAGTATCAATTTGTGCCTCTATAAAATATTTTCTTATTTTCTCCTACGAAAATAACCGTCGAGCGCATCATATGATCCAATCTAACTAAAAGTCACTACAATTATAATGTCATGTGCATAATTAGAATAAAATTTCATATATGAAAATATTACATTAAGGCCTCGTTTGAGATGACTTTCTTGTTGATCTCTAAGTAGTTTTTTAGCATAAATATTTTTTGAACTATAAATTTTGTACTAAAAAGATGCTTGAAAAAACAATAAAAAAGTCGTCCCAAACGAAGGCTAAAGCATGATAATCGTACGGATTCTTCATCATTCTTTAATATTTAAGCACCTAAATAGTTGGGTGGAAGCAAAAAGAAATATATGAAAACAGTACATTTTACTAGAGCTTCAAGTATTTTTTAGGAAAGGCTGGATGTTTCTATGAATCCTAACATTCTAGTACAAAATTTTCTTGAATTTGAAATTTTTTAACTAAAAAGTCATTTTAAAAAGCAATGTGAAAGCTGCGCCAAACGAAACCTTAATCTAAAAAATACATTATTATACCAACCAAAATGTTTTATCCAAACATAAATTATAAAATATTTTCTTATACTATAAAGCATTACTCAAAATTATTATTAATTTATCTTAATTTTAAATTTTAAATTTTAAATTTTCTTTAAAAAGTTCACATGGCAATACAATTTATCAAAAGAGAAATAGATTAGCACAGCTAGCCGACAATTTATTTCTAGTCAAAGGCTATAATCCGCAGTATTCAATACTGAAACCATACGCTAAACCAGCAACGAAAGAGCTGGTTGCAGTACCTGCGGAACTATTTTCTCAACACTGCTCCAGTGCATTCTGATGAAAGAGAAAGATAGAGAGAGAGAGGTTGACAAAGAGCGAATGTGGTGTTGTTGGTCGTTTCCCGGCAGGATTTATTATTAGGAGCGGAGTGTGCATCGTCCGCACAAGCACTGGATACCTAGCGGTACCGAGTGATACCTAGCTAGGTACCCAATACTTGTGGGAACGGTTCTTCCCGTCCGCACTCCGCACCTAATAATCTCTCCCTTGGCAGGTCTCTCTTTCTACGCTGTCCTCTAATTCTATGACTTCAACGTTTCTTATTTGCTCTTCAATATCTCCATGTGAAGTTAATTTTAGGTTGATCGACAACTGTTTCTTCTACCTCAATTGCATGATTATGATCCCTCCGGTCACTATCATCCTGTCATGTCAAAAATTTAATTTGAAAAAACTATTCTTTCTTTTATTTTTTATTATACGACAACTAGAGTTATCTAATTTCATCTTTCAATAATAAACAACACAAATAAATTATATAAGTTAAAAAATTAGTACACATTTATATTCAATGATATAAACGTAAATCATAAACAATACTCAAGAATTATATAATCACAATCTTTCCTTCTATTTTTATTACAAAAGAATAACTAAAACAAAAAGAAACAGAGCATGAGGAACCCTGATCAGTCTTACACTCCTGAACATCTTCCATGGCTTGAAACATTCAAACAACATATAATGAGCTAAACAGTCTAGCATGTCACTAAAATCCTATAATTGAATTTAAAACATGATAAAGAAGCAATATGCATGCTATCATTTACTTAATAATAATAATGGTTATATGATTAAGAATTAGTGCATAAATAGTAAAACTCGTATGCAGTAGAAGTAAAATTTGTAAATAATAAAAAAGTATGATACGAAAGCTAGTAAATAGTACATTGGAGAATCTAATAAACTAATATAGATGTTAAATCGATAAAATAGTCATCATATCTATCAATCAGTAAAGAAATCTTTCAAAACAGTAAAATTAAAGCATCAATAAATATTGATGGAATCATATCAATGTAGTCTCTCTCTCTCTCTCTCTCTCTCTCTCTCTCTCTCTCTCTCTTAGCTAATAAATTTTGTATAGCTTTGTCTTATGTATATGCAATTATCATGGCATAACAAAGGTGATTTAGGCTTTATTTGAGATAGTTTTCTTTATGTTTTCTACAGTAGCTTCTTATCACGATTTTTTTTTTAAAAGTAACAAAAAAGCAGTAGTCAACAGTTGTTACAATAAAAAACTTAGCAATCACATGAAACAAATAAGCAATTAGATGAATGGAGGCCACCTCTATTATCATCAGCGGATAGTCGAGAGAGAGATGTGGCTAGATGGCCACCCACCTTATATAATTTTGCTAAAATTCCCTCATTGATCTCTTTTTTTTCCTCATTGATCTTTTTTTTTTTCTTGCTTCGTAGTCCAACGTTGAGAGCAAAGTAAATTTTGGGGGGCTGGAAAATGACAGGGCCAATATAAGTGTTACATTCTAGAAAAGTTGCGATGATATAACAACTATTTTGTATTTTTGCTTCACATAAAAATCTGCACATGCAGTGATAGAAGAAATTCATAAGAAATTTAAGAGTTCTTAAAAGGAAAAATGATGAACAAAATTTTGTGGGCTTAATTATATTTAAATAACATAGCTCATCAATGAGGATTACAAAAATTCATACATCTCTCTAACTAGTAAAGGCAAATTTATATTATATACAGTGTTCACCACTGTGATTTTGCTGTTCAATATTGTGCTTTTACTATTCACAGACATAAAGTATCCGAACTTCGCAAATAATAATCTCTCCCTATAATAGTGATATTGTTGGATAAATAATGAGAGGTGATGCATGAAAGCAAATGGTAGCAAACTATATGTGAAGTCCAATCGGAGATGGTGGTCATTTATATTTGTTAATGGTAGGCGGAAAAGATTTTGAGACGTGGTATGCATTTTCGCATACTAGCTAAAGGATTACGTATGTCTGACGTAGATCATATTCATGAAGGTATAGTAGTGGGTAAACTGGAAGGGGAATATGAGATGACTTTGAATTTTGTTAATTTGTTACGTGATAATTTTATTGAAAAAGTTCAAAGTGGTGGTATTTTTTTCACTTAATTGGGTCTCTATGCCAGGTGTTCTACTCCTGGCTTCTAAGGCTATTCATGTTTGGCATATGCCTGCCCTAACCAAAATCTTTGGGGATGATTCCGTACTACAGTTTGGTGGAGGAACTTTAGGTCACCCTTGGGGAAACCTCAAAGCTCCTATTAATTTGGCACAAGAATTCACACATGAACGGGATTAAACCAAATTATGTAAATATAGCTTTTTTTGTGAGTAAATATAATTTTTTTCTAAGCAAGGGAAGTGACATATCATTTATAATAAAAAGATCTTACAATATAAATAATAGTTATGATAAAATTAATTGATAAAAAAAAAAAAGATCTTACAATATAAGAAGAAGAATTATATTTTGTTAACTAATTTTGTTCAAAATACTCATCAATTTTTTTTTTCCAATTGATATTATAATATTATCTTATACTAATTATGATTTATTTAATTCAATTATAATTTAAAATGATGTCTAAATTTAATTGATTCAAACAAAATAAGTTTTAGAAAGAAAATAACTTATTCATACTCAATTTATTAATATTTTTGATGGAAAATATTAAATAATTAATGAATAAAAAGAAGGAGATATATATCTGTGCCTTTTCAGGTAATAACTCTATTTTTAAAGAGGATTTTTTATATATTTTAATTATAATGTTATCTAATGATTTGTGATTGTTTCAAGCGAAAAAAAAGGAAGAATTTTAGATAGTAATTAAATATCTAGTATCAATTTGTGCCTCTATAAAATATTTTCTTATTTTCTCCTACGAAAATAATCTTCGAGCACATCGTATGATCCAATCTAACTCAAAGTCCCTACAATTATAATGTCATGTGCATAATTAGAACAAAATTTCATATATGAAAGTATCACATTAAAGCCCCGTTTGGAACAACTTTCTTGCAGTTCTCTAAAGCAACTTTTTAATATAAAAACAGTCAAATAAAATCTTAATCTAAAATATTGATCTTTTAAAAAAAGATGTACTAAAATATTGCTTTATGAAGCAATAAAAAACAATCAAATGAAGGCTTCGTTTGGGACGGCTTTCTTACTGCTTCTTGAAGCAGCTTTCAAGTACAAAAATTATTTTTTTTCTACTAAAAAGCTGATTCAAGAAGCAGTAAGAAAGCCGTCCCAAATGAAGCTGAAGTCTTAATCTAAAAAATAGATTATTATACCAACCAAAATGTTTTATCCAAATATAAATTATTTTACATTATTTTCTTGTACTATAAAGCCTTACTCAAAATTATTATTAATTTATCTTAAGTTAAAATTTTAAATTTATCAAAAAGGTAATAGATTAGCACATTCGGACAGCCGACAATTAATTTCTAATCAAAGGCTATAATAAGCAGCAGTCAATACCGAAACGATACGCTAAACCAGCAACGAAAGAGCTGGTTGCAGTACCAGCGGAACTATTTTCTCAGGGCAACTCCAATGGAATGGCAAATACTTGTTTTCCGTTCTTGTTTTGCTCCAACCGACCGTTATTTTTGACGCCATTTGATCGCGGATGAACAATTCGACACCAATATTAGCGTTGCACTGTTCATCTACGCCATTTTTTTATCTCTACCGAACTTTCGGAAGAAAGGCGTGAAAGAAGGGAACGACGGTTTACGGGACAAAATGACGTTCGATTGGAAATGAATCACAACATTTTTTGATTTCACTGAATTTTGGAATGAAAAATGAGATTTTTCAGTTGGAGATGTCCTCAACACCGCTCAAGTGCAGTCTGATGAGAGAGAGAGAGAGAGAGACAGAGAGAGAAGAGAGGGAGAGAGAGAATATGGTTTGGATCTTCAGTATGGGTGTCAATATTTGACACGACACGAAAATCCGACACTGAAAATCCGAGTTGGACCCGACCCGATTTCAAAACGAGTCAGATTCGGGTTCCAGAAATTGACCCGTTTGAAAAACGGGTCTGGTTCGGGTTGACCCGACGGGTTGCCGGGTCAACCCGCAAACCCTTTTTTAATAAAATTTAAATTTTTTTACTAAAAAATTATTTTGATAAGCAAAAAATTTTTTTATCTAAAAAACTGTTTTAAAAAACAGTAATTTATTCATCCCACACAAAATCTAAAATTTCTTTTGAAACAGCTTTTAACCACAGTTTTTTATTTATTTTAAAAAAATTATATTAAAAAATTGCGGTAGAAAACTCAAAACAGAGAAAAAATTATTCCCCAGACATAATTAGAGATGGTCGGCGCCTCCGCGGTCTCTCTTTCTACGCTGTCCCTCTAATTCTTCGACTTCAACGTTTCTTCTTCGCTCTTCAATATGTCCTGTTAAGCTAATTTTGGGTTGGACTTGGACATGCTGATTTTTGACCTACCTATCTTTTCATATTTGTAAATGTTAGGAAGTAAACCAAGTAACTTAACAAAAAAAAAAATGTTGAAAACAAATTAAAGAATTTAATCTAAAAAAACTCAAAATCGAAAAAATGGACATGCTGGTTTGGAGCATCGTAGCGCTATGCTCTCTGTCTCCATCCCACGTTCGAAGCACCTTCTTAATTACCAAATATATGGGAAGAGCATTTATGTAATTATTTTATTTTATTTTTAAATAGATGGCTACAAATTGCCCTTATGACCAGGTGAAACAATATTTTCTACTAGGTTGTAAGTAGGGGTGTCAATATTTGACACGATCCAAAAATCCGATTCGATTCCGAACCTAAAATTATGGGTTAGGGTCAACCTGGACCTGAAACTAGTCGGGTTTGCGTTCAACAATTCGATCTGTTTCAAAATTGGGTCGGGTTCGGGTTGATCCTTTGATCCGAAAACCTGTTTTTGACCTACAAATCCTAGATTGACCCGCTTTTTACCCGAAAATCGAAGATTGACCTATTTTTTGACCTGAAAACTAGTAATTTTTTCACATCCCCATGTCATTTGGGTTGTGTCGGGTTGACCCAGACCCAAAACGGGTCGAATTCGGGTCTAAAAAATCGACCCGTTTGCAAAAACCCAAGTGGAATACATTTCCATGCATATGGTATTAGTCTTTCTTCCTATTCCCCTTCTCCATGTTCTGTCCTCTAAAACCCATTAGCTCCTAGTCCCAGGAGATTACAAGGCATTCGCTTCCTTTATTCCTTCTTGTTTCTGGCTTCAGGTTCCAATCAAGAGAGTTAGTTTCAAATTATTTCGCTGCAATGGAGCTGCCTACTGATCTCTCTCGGTTTTATCCTGAAAGGCTATTGCATTTGATATTAGGGTTGTCAATATTTGACACGAACCGAAAATCTGACCCGGAAAATCCAGGTTGGACCCGACTCGTTTGAAAAATGGGTCGGGTTCGGGTCCCGTTTGAAAAAACGGGTCGGTTTCGGGTTGACCCGACAACCCGGAAACCTGTTAAAAATGACTGCCCGACTACCTGTGGACCGGCCCTAGGCTGCCCGCCCCCTGCCCGGCTGCCCGCAGAGCTGCCCACCCCTGCTCTTCAGCTGCCCGCATGCCCGTCGAAGCCGGCCGCGCGTGCCCGCATTCAGCCGCCCGCCCGAGGTTGCCTGCGTGCGCGAGTTCGCGGACTGCAGCGCACCCGGCCGCGCACCCGCATTCACCGGTTTCACGGACTGCAGCGCACCCGGCCCGCGCTCCAGCCCGCATCCCGCGCACCCGCCGCCCCAACTAGCCCGCGTTGCCGCCGACGTCCGCTCTCGACGGCAACCCGTCCGCGCTGGTCTTCTTCACGTGTTGGGTCGGGTCAACCCGGCAACCTGCCAGGTCGGGTCCGAGTTCGAATATTCGACCCGTTTACCTACCCAGGTCGGATTAGAGTCGACCCGATTGAACCCAGGTTAGTTCCGGGTTCTACCCGAACCCGACTCGTGACCCGAAATTGACACCCCTATTTGATATCATATGAAATATTAATCTTACATGTAGGGGTGTCAATTTCGGGTCACGGGTCGGGTTCGGGTCGAACCCGAACTGACCCGGGTGCAAAACGGGTCGACCCTAACCCGACCCGGGTAGAGAAACGGGTCGAAAATCCGAACCCGGACCCGACCCGGCGGGTTGCCGGGTTGACCCAACCCGACACGGAACGCTGGGTTCGCGGGTGTGCCGGCGAGCGCCCAGGCGAGCGGGTACGCCGGCGAGTGGATGCGCGCGTGGCGAGGCGAGGCGGGTCCGAGCGCGGCAGGTCCGAGCGCGGCGGGTGCGAAGCGGGTCCGAGCGCGACGGGTCCGAGGCGGGTCCGAGCGCGGCGGGTGCGAGCACGGCGGGCGAGCGCCGCGGGTGCGAGCGCGGCAGGCGAAGCGCGCGCGTGGCTCAGCCGCGCAGGCGGGCGAGCGCGCGCGTGGCGCGTGGCGCAGGCGAGGGCCGCGAGGCACAGCGGGCAGCGGGCAGGAGCGGGAAAATTCAAAAATAAACGGGTTTTCGGGTTAACCCGGCAACCCGCCGGGTCAACCCGAACCCGACCCGTTTTTCAAACGGGTCGATTTCTGGAACCCGAACCCGACCCGTTTTGAAACCGGGTCGGGTCCAACCCGGATTTTTCGGGTCGGGTCCGGGTCGGGTTTTCGTGTCGTGTCAAATATTGACACCCCTACTTACATGCATGAATAGCATTCTAATTAAGAAATCTTAAAAACCCTTAATTTTAGTTTGTTGGTTTATTCTATAGAAAATCTAAGCTCTCCTGCTAAATTCATAACATTTCTTTGCCATTATTCTTTAGTCAAATTGATATCATAATACATTTATATTGTGATGTTAAGTTAATTCCGTTTTTGTAAAGCTTCAACTGTTGCCGAGCACCAAAAAATTGATGTTTCAATCATGATACTTCACATAAAATCACATTGATTGGGCGAGAATTTTGATGCGTATGAATTGGAAACTTTCAAAATTAAATTTGGGTACATCCGTACTCTAATTTTTGTAAGCTTATAGTCAAATTGAATGTTTCAATGAGAAGACCCAACAACACTAAAATTGGTGCAATCCGAGCCAAAATGAGTCCAAATCAAGTAACCAAATCATATTTGAAAGCTCAAAAGCATTAATTGGATGACCAAATAATATTAAAAATATTGCATGCTTATAGTTGAATTCAGCAGCTCGACGAGATAAATCCAACAAGCCCAATATCGAGGTAGGTGATTCTAATCATATCTTTGTTATCACATTGATTATCTTAAGTATTTTAACTGTAATATTTATGAATTTCACCAAGTAAAATAAAAGTTATTAAATTTTGTATGATTTAAATTATATAGAAAATTGATATTTTTTTAAGCATGCTCTTAATACAAATATTGAAAATCAATATTAATATGTGATTGAGTAATAACTAGTTGTTATTATTATTTTTGAAATGCGTGTAAAAGATAAGTAAAAATTGGTTGGTTAGAATCAATTTTGAGGAGAATTCAATGATCAAAATCTTTGAAAATTGAGATATGATTAGATTCACTTACCTCGATATTAAGCTCATTGGATTTGTCTCATCGAGTTACTTGATTCGACTATAAGCATGCCATATTTAGAGATCACTTGGTCATCCAATTAATATTTTGAACTTTCTAATTATGCTTTGATCCCTTAATTTGGGTCAAATTGGGCTCGGTTTGAATCGATTTTAGTGTCATTGGGTTCGTCTCCTTGAGATGTTCAATTTGATCATAAGTTTGCTGAAATTAGAGTTTGGATGATTCCAAATTTAATTTTGAAAATTAGTAGCTTGAATATATTTTAGGATTCATGTCCACTCAAGATATTTTCTTAAGATGTATCAACATAAAATTTTAAATAGAAAAAAAATCAAATATATTCACTCATGTAGCATGGTCCCGACGCCATTAGGGTTTAGGCAATATCAGTGTGAGTAACCTTTTCCTCTGCTAGGGTTAGGGTTTGCTGTGAGGTGCTGGGCTTCCCCGCCCCGCTGGGGCTTCCCCGCCAGTTGCTATCCTAGAGCTCAGGGAAGTTTTTCTCTTCTCTTCACTTTTGTTTTGGTGATTTCTCGGTTTTGTTCTCCATTTTCTCTTCGGCCGAGCCGGTATGGCTCCGATTAAGTTATGGGACCCCGATCTTTTTTTTTTTTTGGGAGGGGGGGGGGGGGGGTTCGCATTCCTGTTCCTTTTTAGAGGCTCTTTATGGCACTTCTTCTTCTTCCTCTTTTCCGGATCTTCGGACTTCTACTTTTCGTGGTCTACCCTCGCTTTGGATTTCTGACCAAGAGATTCAGGCGTTGTCTACCCCCTTTCAATTTGCTTTAGTGGGTTTCTTCCTTACTAAGAAGCCTTCGTTGGACTCCATTCGTAAATTTTTCTTCAACCTAAAAGCTTAATGGTGAAGTCTCTGTTACCCTGTTGATGCTACTAACATATTGATCAAATTAGCTAATGACATAGACTATTGCAAGGTCTTTTGCCATAGATCTTATCTTGTTTTTAACTGTTTTATGAAATTAACTAAGTGGTCGCCTAGCCTGGATGTTGGTATCGAGTCACCTGTGATTCTGATTTGGATTTCGTTTCCTCTTCTTCGACCTCATTTGTACACCCCCGCATTCTTCATGGGCTTGGCGCTATTTTTGGAAAGCCGTTGAAGATTGATGAGGCTACTTCGATTGGCTCTCGACCTTCTATTGCCCGTGTCTTAGTTGAGCTTGATATTACTAAATCATATCCTAATCAAGTCTGGTTGGGATATGAAATTCTCGGGTATGTTCAGGAGGTTGTTTTGGACGAATTTCCCCCTTTTGTGAGTCTTGCAAATGTATTGGGCATGTTTTGGGTAAATGCCGTCCTAGCTTGGTTGTTCCCCCTATTGCTCCTTCTATTCCGAGCTCTAATTTAGCCCATGTTACTATTGATATTGGTGGTGTCCCCCCTACATCTATGCTTTGTGGTGCAGGATTGTGTAGTTGGTGAAGTTGGCAATAATGTGGATGGGGTTTCATTTTTGTCTCCTGTTACTGAGGTGGGTATTTTGGTTGATGCCTCTGTTATGATTGGATTGCATGATTCTTCTAATGTTATTGATAATAATTCTCTTGTCCCTATGTCTGTCCCAGCTGCTGCACCTATTATGGGTAATGTTTTGGTTGATCATGGGCCGTCTAGTGTTCAAAATGTGGGGGCTCTTGATGGGCTTCCTACTGTTATGGGTGCTCGCAGTTATGCTAGTGATGGTGGTTTGTTGGGTGGTGATTTTAATTCCTTGCCTGTTTAAGCGATGTGAATGCTGCCCCGTATGTTTTAACTAAATTTGTTGACCATTCTGTAACTGTTGAGCACTCGGTCTCCTCGAGCTCTCCTAAGGCTTTGACCCCTGAGTCTTAAGTGTTTGGATCTTCGGTTAATTTGGAAGTGGAGGAATCGATTATTCCTGGTGCTGTTGGCTTGGTCAGTAATGCTAACATTTTTAAATATCCCTATTTCGATGGTGCCTAATGCTAAAATGCTCGATCAAGTGCCTATGAATGGAAAACAACTTGTTTTGTGTCCGACAGAATGGTTAACTTTAGGGGATTCTCCTTCTAGTGGGGAGGATGAGGAAGTTTATGTGAGTGAGGATGAAGTTATTGTTCGCTCTTTCAGGAGGAAGAGGGGAGGTAGAGCTAATAGGGGAGGAAGAAAGTAATGATTTTGGATTTTTTCTTTTGTGATATGGTTGCAGCTCCTTGGTTTTGTTTTGGCTGGCTTTGGTGGTTGTTCCTAATGTGGCTATTAGCACTTTGCTGTGGTTTCTTTTTATGTTGGAATGGACGATGATGAGGAGGCCCCTGCTTCCCTTTGTGGCTAAGCTGTTTGGCAACCTTGGTACCTCAGCATTGATTGGACTGCATTCGGTTACTACTACCTATGGATGGTTCGTGCTTGGCCGCTAGGCTGTTGTTGGGGGTCTCCATACTGAGTCACCCCTTTTACTATTTTTATTTAGCTTAGTCCTTTTGGCTATGTGTTTTCTTTGCTATTGTATTTGATTGTTGTACTATTTTGTTTTTGCTTTAATAAAATTTCTGATTTTTTGGGAAAAAAAAATGTAGCATGGTCCCGACGCCGAAATCCGAACAGCGACGTGGATTTTTTCGTTTTTCTTATGTGAGTGAGATTACGCTACTGAGTTAAAAAAAAACATTAAAGAATAATTACGCTTAGAACTTGGGAATTTGAACTGAGGAAACTGAAAACAAACAAAAAGCGCAAGACGTAATGGGGCAATTTGCCGGTAGAGATATCCTATGCAACGGCGCTGTTAGCTATAGCTTCCGCTCTATAATATATTTGCTTTGAGATTTGTGCCAATGGCTGGTGAACACAGAGATTTAAAATCGAAGGAATCTGCACTGGTCTGATCGTCTTATGTATTTATCAATTGTGTATAAGATTTTTGTTCAGGTTGCCATCTCTGCTTCGGGCTTTGCTTCTATTCATCATCTCCTCTTTCTCCACTCCTCCCGCCGGGTTTCCTCCAAGTAGGGAGAGAGGGAGGGAGGGACATGGTGGCTATGCCAAGTCTAAACCGAAAACCCTGTGATCGGTGATGTTCCGGCGACGTCGTCGGCGGTGGGTATGAGAGAGAAATCGGTGATGGATGGCGCTTCGGAGGAGCTTGAGCGGCGGAGCCGCTACCTCAGCTCTCTCATAGAGAGGACTAAGGTCAAGGGCGACGCCAAACAGGAGGAGGACAAAAGGGAGAAAGAGAAAGAGAAAGAGAAGGGAAGAGACGATGGCGGCGATGGACGGAAGATTGAAGATGATCTAAAGGAAATGGAGAATATCCGGGTTAGGGCCGCTGATATGCCGCGGGAGCTGCAGCGGCGAGCGTTCCACTGCGCACGGGAGACCCTCAGCGGTATGCCCAAGCTCGACAGCAAGCGTCTCGCACTTGTCTTAAAGAAGGTACATCGTTTTATCCGTCACTTTTATGAGGTTAAGTTTTGATTGGTCGTAAGCCAGTGGTTTTTTTTAGTGAGACACTGTGTATGCGTTTGTTCTTCTGGTTTTTCGTTTTTTATTTATGAATCTTTGATTATTTGTGGATTTTCTTTTGGGACTTCTGTTGGTGGAGCTGTAGCTTCTTTTGTTTTGGTTTTTGAGGTGGACTTTTTGGTTGCTAAAGATGAATGTGGCTAGGATGAGTAGGTATGAACTGGTCTGGAGGAGGTGATTTTTTTAATTATTATTGTAGAATACTAGATTATTGTTACTTATGATGACAATGCCAAGAATGTTTTGCCATTTGGAGCTGTTATTGTATGGCTACTTTTGCCGAACAAATATGCGAATATTGCTCTAATTAACAGTTATGGATGCGAGAAAGGTATTAATAAGGACACTGGTGGTTGAAAACACGGAAATATGGATGCTATGTTGGCAATGTAAGCTGCAGAGGTTGTTTGATCTTTGCTGTACCGATCTTTATTGATCCATTTTAGTGAGCTAAGGATCTGTCTGGCCCCAGTCCATGTTATAAAATGGGCCTAAACTTTCCCATTTATGTTTAAGATGTTGAATGCAGCCCGAGATTTATTTAAAACTTAATTTAGATCATTTTGCCATGCAATGTGATCATCGCCGAGGTTAAGCTCACATGGAGGAAGGAAGAGGTGGTGTTTCTCCTTCTTGCACGTGCCAAATGCTTAAAGAATTTGCTGATAACTAGGGGCTTAGGTCAGCAGAAATGGCATCCTAAACATTAGGACATTTCAGTTTTTTCACGTCTCTTTCTGTACCTTTTTTTTTTCTTTATCCCCTTAGGTGACAGTTTGTTGTACTAAAAATGCTGCCACCGTGTTTAACATGGGTATTTTGATCATTAAACTATTGAAGCCCTTCTGACGAGATGGGTTCAGTTGACCAATGAAATTAAGTTGTTCAGAATAGTCACCCACCATAAGTATGTATCTAGTTCAACAATGAAGCCAACAAAAATAACTTGAAAAGCATGCATAAGAAGGAAAAAAGAATGAGAACCAACTAAATGACATTTTCATATTGGTTTGTAGAGGTCCAGCCAGAGTAGCTTGGAAGGAGCTTTGTCTGTTGGAGAGGGTTGAGTTCTATTTAAACTCGGTAGGGTTGAAATTTTGTTAGACTTGGGTCCAATCATCTTAAGCTAGGCAATTTATCGTTTAGTTGAAACTAGATGTGGATCGTGCCCATTCATGGCAAACAAGCTAGAATTTGTTGCGTCAGAACAAATTTAGAATCAATTGAAACCCAAAAGATAATGTTGATCCTCCCAAGATCATTTGAAAAGCCAACTAACTAATTTCACAACCTTTAAATCAATCTCTTAGGGTGAACTCGAAAGTCGCTAGAGTAAATCTTACTTAATCTTGTCCTAAAGGCACCTCTTAAAGGAAATCGAATTCCAATCTGAAACTCAAGCTTAACTCAAGGCTCCCTTCTTGAGATAGCACATGGATATGATGCAAAGTCCTCTATCATATTATTTAATCACCTCATGAGCAAGTGATTGGTCATTAAGGGACATCTTTTGAGTTCAATGCTTGATATGGACTACGACTAGACAGGGGACAGCGCCTTATAGCACAAAATACCCCTAACCAAATATGCTTTTGGGCATTGCCTTTTCAACTTGAGCTAAGATCCATTCTTGCATGGTTGAACTGGGAATTCCATGCCTCTTAGCATTTGTTAGTCATGTCCAATAGCTTTGAAAATCGACTGTGCTTTGTTCTTCTTAGGCACTGAAGTATGAATCAGGCATGTAATACTTATGAGCCATCATTAGTCAGGTTTGTTACCTTTGAACTATGATAGGCTACGCATCACACCTTTTGACTTTTTTAACTTCAAAGTGAATCCTGAATTTCATCTGAAAAGATTTATCCTTTTCAATTCACCCTATTTTCGAAGGCATTGGCATTGGCATGAATGAAGGTGCAAATAATTGTGAACATCAATGTGCCTTAGGTTTGATTACGCTAAGTTAGTCAAGGTTGATATTAATGAAAAGTTGTGCAATGCATGCTAATCTAACGTAAAAATGAAAATGAATATCAAATATATGGTATTTTATTGGCTAAACTATGGTTTAGGATTATATTGACCATGCTATGAAATGCTACCAATGCCAAATTTATGGATAGATTTTATATCGATCTCTTGAAACACTACATCCTACAGTAGCATCAAGACTATTTGAAAGATGGGTCACTAACTTATATAGTCCTATATTCCCCCTATCTTTCTTAGGCCATTGACTTATCTTCTCCGCCACAGATTATTTTTGGAGTGGGCTGAAGTTTCCTCCTTAATGAGTTTAAAGCAAACAATTTGATGAAGTTCTTCCGCGATTAAATTATCTACCGATTTGGAGTCCCATGGAGAATCATATTTGGTAATGGTTTAGCCTTTAAAGGTATTTAAGGTACTAAAATTTATCGGTTTGTAAAACACCTTAAGATAGATTGCTATTCTTTAATAACTGAGGCATTTAACAAAACCATGTTATAACTTCTCATAATCATCTCCAAAAATAAAGAGAATGCATGACAAATTAATAGAAGCTCTATGAACGTATCACACCTCATATAAAATTGTAACACAAGCTACACCATGCTTGTGATTGGAGCAAAATATATATTCCCTTTTGAGGTTAACTTCACTTTGTATTGTTGTTCATTATGGATTCCCAAAAGAAGGAATGCTTGATCATGGTTCAAGGAACTTAAAATTGCTAGACAAAGTTCAACCTCAAGCCCAACAAAATTTAGGAAAATTATAGTACAAGGATGCCCAGGGCTCATGATTTTAAGATTTGCCTTAGAAGCTTCAAGGTTGGCGAGCTAACCCTCATGCATCGAAGGCTTATTATTATCAATTATCATATTGATAGTGAATCCAACTTAAATTGGGAATATTGGGAATGACCTTTCATTATTGAAGAAGTATTTGAAGGAGGTCCATATGGAGGGTATAAGGCCTATGCTTCCTATAAATGGCCACTATTGTAAGAAATATTATAACTTGCTGGCTGTGTTTTTACATATATTCGCCAAGCCCAAAAGTCAAGCTATCCTCACGAGGTCGACACGTTTTTTCAAAAGAATGAATTCTTATATATTTAGGTTGGCATGATAAGTATTAAAATTGGCGTGAAGCTGCTACTTGTTTATCTTTATCATGCTCATTGATAAAAAAACTATTTAAATTCTTATTTGCTCATGAGTAGCAAAATGTAAAATAGGATTTTTTCCTAAAATTCCACTGCCATATAGGGGACAATTTTATACAAAGAACCTCGAGCATGCTTTTTTGTGAGATTTAAAAATGCTAACTAACAACCCATTTTAATGACCAAACAAAACTACTCGTTGTCGTGAAAATTCCGTTCAGTTCACAAACCTAAGGGCAGAGCTGTCTTATTAATTCAACAAGCTCCAAAAGCCAAGTTAACATACAAATCTAAAGCTTAAGACGTCCACGGAACATCAAAATTTGCTTCAATAATTTCGAAGGATGAACTGGTGAAACTTTTTTGTTCATAAGACTAACAGTCGAGCTACTTTGTTATTTCAAAAAGCTCAAGAAGCTAAGTCAACATATTGATTTCAAGCTCATCAAGCCCACTGGAGAAGCTTGAACATCAGATTCTAGTTCCATAAACCTAAGTGTCAAACTGACGAAGATTTCTCAGCTCACAAATCTAAAAGTCAAGCTTCTTTTTGTTTTGAACAAGCTCCGGTAATAGTGTCAACACATTAAAATATCAAAGCTAAATAGATCCAGAGGCTGAGCTTAAATATTATGTTTAAGGATCGAGCTTGAATATCAAGTTTCAATTAAACAAGCCTGGGGGTTGAGCTGGTAAAAGAAAAAAAAAAAAACTAACAAGCTTAGATGGTTGAGTTTTTTTGTTGACTTAACAAACTCTAGTAGATGAGTCAACATTTCAACTTCAAGCTTAAGAGAAGAAGGCAATGATTTCTCTTTTGGGACTTTAATTACTTGTGTGGTAGTTTTAATATACCATGCCATTTAAATATGCAAATAGAATATTAGATAGTAATTTTGGTGAATTGTAGCTTAATTCATTTATAATCTCCTGTTTAAATCCTTTAATACAATAGATAATAAAAGCAAAATAATTTCAAGGTGATTATTTTATTTGTTACAAGACATATATGTCTATCATAAGTATTGATACACATCTGATTTGCCTTATTTATATAATGTTAAAATTTTTCGTTCAATTGATCTATATATTTATCAAATGAAATATATTAATCTTTAAGTTTATATTTGAGGTCAGTCCATAGAAGTTTGGTGACAAATGCAATATTTTGCCAATATGGTCTAGTACGATCCATTAATTTTGTTTTCGCCCATTCAAGTATTTCCAATTCAAACAGATGATAATCTTTAAAGTAGCATTCCAAATTACCGATCAATTTTGAAAATTACTCAAGTTTATGCTCTTATCAAATGTATGAATGAAAATTTGATCCTAATGATAGTTAAGATGTATTCATCTAGGAGCATAGCTTACTGAGTCTATTTAAATTCTTCATTTATTAATGTTCAAATTGATTCAATTAAGGTGTCTTACTTTTAATTCACATAATGATGCAACTAAAAGTTTTGATACCAATTTTTTGTAGAATCTCTTGGGTTCTAGGGTTCATTATTGTAAACTTAGGATGTAAAATTTATATTTTTCAACTTAATTTTAGACAGATTTATATCTTTTGATGTAAAATCATATTACACATTAATTCATTTTGAACAATAAAATTAAGTCAATAATGTATAAAATTTCATAAGAAATCTGAGAAGGAATATAAAATGATGCAGTGATCAATATTCTCATCATAAAAAGAAAATCAGTATGTAATAAAATTGATAAGATCTCAATCACGCACAAAATCAATCACTAAACAATTTAAAATGAATAAAAACGAGGATATTAGTTCCCAGTTTGAAGATCTAGGTGTTATTCCAGCACAAGGAAAAGTAAATCCCAAATTTTATTGTTAAGATTTGCAAAGCGCTTGAAAGAATTCATATAAAAAAACGTGCATGTGAATTGAGAAGAAAACATAAATTTTATTCGATCATTCATTGAAATTTACTCGTCTTAGGGTACTTATTTTAACCCAAATGACCTAAAATCAATAATTATTAAGAATCCTCTAAGATCTGATCAAATACTATAAGTTTCAATTCAACTCACTTGGATTCCATGAAAAAATATTAGCTTTTCCGTTTCCCTATTCCATTGTTCCATTGCTAAGTAATTTTTGGTTTCATGGTCGAGAAAAGGAAAGTCCAATCTCTATTTTAGTACACGATGCGGAAACAATCAAGATGATACTATTTGGATTTTGCTATAATAAAAAATCGTTGATTGTTACAAACTTTAGTTAGTCAATTTTATTGTTCAAAATGAATTAATGTGTAATATGGTACAAAAAATTTATGATAGGCGTTGAGCTTTGCTAGTGCAAAATTGACTGGTGAAGTTGAGCAATGTCAGAAATAATATGGTACCTACCAAATCAATAGTTGAATTAAGATAAGGGATCATAAATTTTAAATTATGGAATCTGACGAGAGTTGAATCGAAGCACTCGTAGTAATAACTTTGCCTATCATGGTAATCAAAACACTAGAGAATACGTCCTGTTCTCAACAGAATCATCATCATTAGTATGTTTTACATTGACATGATTTTGGAACTAGAAACTAAGAAATAAATATAACTAAAGCAAAATTAATGCATATAGTTTGCTTACTTGATGATACTAGACTTATATCCAATACATCATTTCCACAATTCCAGAAGCTATAATTGTTGATGAAAGCTATTCATAACTTAAAGTGAGTATCAGAGGTACTTGTGCAATGGGGAGAAACATTTATGGGCGACGATTCATTTGTATTTTTACAATAAATTTTATAGTCATGAAAGAGTGTAGCCGAGGAGCCTCTTGAGCGGAGAAGACAAAGAAAGGTAAAGAAGATAAATGAAATTGAGATGTTGTCGTAGTGGATAGTTGTTGGAGATTTTTGCAAGTGCTATTGCCGAGATGTTGTCGCAGTGGATAGTTGTTGGTGATTTTTGCTCTAGATGAAGTTCGACAACTAAGCGACGGAGCCAGATGACATATGAGGTGACAACAAATAGTGATATGTATTCAACTTCTGTAGACGATTTTGTATTAGTTACTTGCTTCTTGTTTGACCAAGAAATGAGGTTGGGACCCAGGAATGTGCAGAATCCGGATATGGACTTCCGATCTGTTGCGTCTGAAGCCCAGTCAGCATCGGTGTAAGTTCGGAGTTTTAACTCCCCGGTTGTGATCGGTAGACCGAAGGACAGAGTTCCTTTGATGTAGCGTAGCAGATGTTTGAGAGCTTGAAAGTCTTGTACTGTTGGTTGGTGCATGTGCTGACAGACAAGATTGGTGGCAAAGGCGATTTCCGGTCTAGTTATTGAGAGGTGTTGGAGTGATCTGATGAGTCTTCGATAGAGTGTTGGATCTTGGAATAACTGAGTATTGTTGATCTTGTGTTTTGATTTAGGAGTAATGGGTGTAGGTGCAGCCTTGCAATCGGTGAATCTGGCCTCTTTGAGAAGTTTTGTCGCGCAATGTTGTTGTGTGAGAAAGAAGTAGGAGGTGTGTTGAAGGACTTGTATACCTAGAAAGAGAGAAATTTGGCCGAGCTGCTTGAGTGCGAATTGAGAGTGTAGTTGCTTGAGAAGTGCCTGAATGGCGGTTAGATCATTCCATGTGTCAAGTATATCAACCACATAAATTAGTATATAAATCTGAGTATGATTTTGATGAAATATAAGTAGTGAGGGGTCGGAGTGACTGGACCCAAATCCTCGAGTTTGTAGGATACTGGTGAGCTTTTAGAACCATTGTCGGGGTGCCTGTTTGAGCCCGTAGAGAGATTTATGTAATTTGCACACTGAGTTTAGTAAATGAGGATCCACAAAGCCTGGAGGTTGGCGTATGTATATGTCATCTAGAAAATCACCGTGCAGGAAAGCATTGGAGATGTCTAGTTGAAGCATAGACCATTGTCGATTGAGAGTGAGAGTAAGAAGAATGCGGATGGTTGGCATTTTTGCAATTGGGTTGAAAGTTTCATTATAATTCACACCAAATTTTTGTCATAGCCTAGAGCAACGAGACGAGCTTTGTAGCGTTCCACTTGACCTGTAGGAAACAATTTGGTTTTAAATGTCCATTTGCAGCCGAGGATAGTTTTGTTTGGTGGAGCGGGTACGAGTGACCAGGTCCCTTGTTTCTGAAGAGCATTAAATTCTTCCGACATGGCAGCATGGCAGTGTTCGAATTTAGCTCCTTGTGAGTATGTGGTCGGTGTGGATTGAGAAGAAGTGGTGCTTACAAGTGTAAAGATTCTTTTGGGTTTTGAAATTCCTGATTTTAGTCTGGTTTGCATAGGATGATTTGGACGAGTAGGTGGAGACCGTGGGAAATTGGGTGAAGTTGTGGAGATGGGCATGTGACAAGTACTAGATGATGGTGCGGGAGAGATTGTTTATAAGCTGGATTGAGCATCCCGGTTAGGAGAGGGGAGATTAGGTGAAGGATGGGACGATGTGATAGAGTTTGAAGCAGTCGAAGTTGGTACTAGGAGAAGAGGGGAGGTGGTGTTGTAATTTGGTTGTGGTGAAGATGTAGATGAAGAAATAGGAGTTCTATAGGAAAAGATGTGTTCATGAAACACAACGTGTTTAGAAATATGAATCTTGTTGGAGGCTAAGTTGAAACATTTGTATCCTTTGTGAAGAGGGGAGTAGCCTATAAAGATGCATTCGTGAGACCGAGAGGAGAACTTGTTTGAAATATAGGGTTGTAACCAAGGGAAGCAAAGACATCCGAATGTGCGTAGGTGAGAGTATGTATGAGATTTACCATGAAGACGTTGATATGGAGTTTGGAGAGAGATAGATTTGGATGGAAGTTTATTGATAAGATAGTTGTTGATAGCACTTCGGCCCAAAATTGATTAGGAAGATTGGACGTGTGTAGAAGTGTGTGAGTAAGGTCGAGGAGATGCCTGTGCTTGCACTCGGCTAAACCATTTTGTTCAGGTGTGTGAGGACAGCTGAGTTGGTGATTTATGTCGTGCTCTTGAAGAAATAATTTGAAGGCGTTGCTAGTGAATTCACTGGCACCATCAGAACGAAAGATTTTGGGGGTGGAGTGATATTGAGTTTTAACGAGATTGCAAAATAATTTGAATTTCATAAATGTCTCTTGTTTTGAATGCATTAAATATAACCAAGAAAAGCAAGTAAAATCATCAATAAAGACAATGTAGTATCTAAATTCGTCAAGCGATTGTTGTGGGGCCGGCCCCCAGACATCTGAGTGGATGAGATCAAACGGGGAGGAGGACACAAAAACGCTTTTATTGAATGATATCTTGTGGCTCTTGGCCACATTACAAGATGTACACAAAAAAGAAGCAGATACATTTCTAAATTCAGGAATTCTTTGAGCGAGAATTGAGAGGAGATGATTATGCGGATGTCCAAGGCGAGCATGCTAGAGTTGTGTGGATGTGGTGTTGGCTTGAAGAGCCATAGGAGAGGTGTCTGGAAAAATTCGTATCTGATAGAGACCATCATGAAGATGTCCATGAAGAAGCGGTCGATAGTCCTGGAGATCTTTAATTTCAAAGCTGTTAGCATCAAAACATATTGAAACAGAATTATCATACGTTAATTTGGAGACAGATAAAAGATTATGACTTAGAGATAGAACATGAAGGAGATTAAACAGACAAAGCTTACGGGGTGTGTCAGGTAGCGGAAGTAGACTCTGACTGGAATTGTGGATGGGTAACGAAGAGCCATTAGCAATCGAGACCGTGTCGGGTCCTTGATAAGCGGCGGAGAGATGGAGATTGTTGTTGTCCGGAGTTAAGTGGGTGGAAGCACCGGAGTCAAGAATCCAATCCTGAGTTGCGGTTGTGTTCGGTTGGGTGAGCATAGCTCGTGGCGATCTGGATGTGGTAGGAGCATACTTGAAATTGCATCGATGCCAGCAATTGATTGCGATATGACCTGTTTCACCACAGATTTGACAAATTGGTCTTGCGGAGTTTGTGGAGGCGGATGGAACAGATGGAGTGGTGGACGAGTTTGATCTAGCCGGTGAGTTCTTGTTCTTGAAGAATCTTGTTCGACTTCGTCCACGCGTTTGGTTGTAGGAGAAGGCATAAAGGGCAGTGGCACCGATCCCGAGGAGGTTTCTTTAAGGACTTCTTGCTGAATAATGATCTCCTCGCTGCAGAGGAGGGTGTAGAGAGTACCTAGATCGATGGGAAGAAGAGATGTGCGTATGGCGGTCTTGAAGGAGTTGTAGGTTGACGGGAGGCCATTGAGGATGTAAAGAACAATGTCTTCCGGATCAATTTTTGATTTGGAGGCGGCGATATTGTCAACGATTGTTTTTATTTGAGAAAGATATTGTTGCATGGTTAGATCCTTCATTTGGATGTGATAGAGTTCGTTCTTGAGTTGGATGACTCGAGTACGACTGGTGGGTTGAAGACGACGTTCAGGAACCGTTCAAACGTCTTGAGAGGTGGTGGAAGATATAACGTACGAGAGGATGGATGGAGAGATCCTTGAGAACAAGGCGGAGATTAGATTGCTATCCAGAAGATGCCACTGATTGTAATCTTGAGTCGTGGCGTCGGCAGGTGTCGGAGATTAGATTGCTGTCCACAAGAGCCTCTTGGACAGAGAAGACAGAGAAAGGTAAAGAAGATAAATGAAATTCTATATCCCAAAGACAGTGCACAACATGTATATATAGATGTATAATGGTAAAGTAGTAAATAATAATAACACATCATGTACTGTTCGCTAACAATTCCTAGATCTGCTATACAATTATCATAAAAAAAATTTCATTGGAGCCATTTTTTTCATGCCTAGCAGAATAAATGAAAATTACTTGTATATAATTTTCGAAAAGCAAATGTTTGCATTTAGATGATCATTTTGAAGTTGGCAAACTTATATTTATAATTTGAATTTTGGTTGTATTATCGTATTTTGTGGATGTGTTGAAATTATGGGATTTATATTTCTGCTGCTTTATTTTTGCAACTCGTGTTGTTTCTTACAATAGCAGCTATTTGGGATCACCTTTATTTTTTTTGGCTTCTTTGGTGGTTTACTACAACTATTAGGTTCTTCCTTTGGCAATGTTTCTGTAGTTAGTGGAGTTTGTTTGGCTAGTTGTTGTTTTGTTGTCCTATTCATTTGTTTTCTGTGTAGGTTAATGAGGTTCTTCTATTTAAGGATTATTGCAGAGATTCTTGGTAGATGGGAATTAGCTTATTTATGGGATAAGCTGCTTTCCTATGGCTTTGATTGACTCTTTGGATTTTTTCTTTTGGTGGTTGCTTCATTGGAAGATTTTTTTAATTCTTCTTTGGCATTCCACGATGCTTGTAAATATCGATATTTTATACATGCAAAAAAAAAAAATCCTATCAAATATCGTCCCAGCCATCCCAGCCGTCCTTTCTTGATACCATGGCCAGCATGGGGATTCGTGGGAGGCTTACTTGGATCACGCCAATCTCCTTCCATATTTGAGTGGCTGATTTAGGAAGGATTATATTAGTACAACTATGGATTATTCTATAATTATTATTATTTATTTATTAAGAGATCTTGTGTAGATATATAAATAGGGAGAGCTTTATGCAATAAAATTAAGCCATTTTCCTTTCAAATCCTCTAAATTTAACATGATATCAGAGGCTCAGAGCCTTCATTATAGTTGCTGAAATTTTGAGTTTTTGTTCTCATGCTGTGCCTTTATTGCCGGCCTTCTCTTGAGAAATAAGAGGGATCGGGTTCCTGCTTGGTTTTGTCTTTTGTGCCCGTCTAGCTGAGAGATAGACCGAGAGGGAGCCGGTGGTACCTATTAGAGGTGGAATGATCTCAACCATGATCACTAGGCTCTATTCCTGCCAAGTGGTACCTATTGGAGAAGCATAAATTAATTAAGTTCTCATAAAAAAAAATTCAAAATAGTCCCCAAATTATTTTTGTGTGATCAATTTAGTTCCTAAATATTACATTGTCTCAATATAGTTTTTTGACTGTATAAAATTGATCTGAAATGATCCCTCTTGTTTTAATTAGGATATAAAATTGGTCCCAATTTAGTACCTCAACTTTATAAAATTAACCCCAATTCAATCCCAAAGTGTTGGGAAGAAAACCATGTAGCAAAACAAATAAGAAATAAAAACAACGGAAATGAATGCCAGGATTTAACGTGGAAAATTTTGAAATCAAAATAAAATCATGGAGCCACACCACACCAAGAAGTTCACTATTAAAATTGGGAGAAATTGTACTAATCACTCTTCTCACATTCTCTCATTATTTCTCTTCTCAACTCTCTTCATTCTACAGTCGGAGTAGATAAAGCGACGTTTTTCAATGAACCAAAGGATGCAACCCTCTTCTGAAACAAGTAAAAGAGAAGAAAAATTATTCTAACCGGCTCGCAACACCGTGACGTCGAGGTTTGGAGTGCTGCAACGCTCTGCTCTGTCTCTAGCTTAAGCCTGGAGCGTTGTAGTGCTCTAGCATATAGCATTGTCATGCTTGTATGGAAAAGAAATTCCAAGGGCAAGGCCACTGAAACCTATGTTGCACCGATATGGATACGGCGACATGGATACGACACGATATGGATACGGGACACGACAATTCTAAAACATATAGGATACGGATACAACGCAGATATGACATTATAATATATAAATCATACATAAAAAATAACAAATTAATCAAAGCATAATATTTGAAATGACAAAAAAAAATGAAAGCAACATCATTTGTAGCATTGTATCTTATAATATCAAAATAAAAGTAAGCATTAAAATTTTAAATGTTTAGTACAACAACAAAAACAAAAACATAAATTGCCCAGTAGATGAAGTTTTTAATTAAAAGTACAAATGATTGACACAATTAATCCACATGAATTTGAAACATGAAATTTTTTAATAAAAAGTATAGATATGTTGCGCCTATGCCGGGGGTCCAAGGGGGCGCTGCTCCCTGGAGGGGTTCGACCTGCCCGGTCAGGTCGCGGGGTCAAGGGGCAGCGCCCCCGGAACAAATTTGGTACCCCTCTGTACCGAGCAGTACCGAGCGGTACCGAGTTTCGGTACCCAACGGTACTAAGTTCTAGTATCACTCGGTACTGAGCGGTACCAAGCAGTACCGAGCAGTACTGAGTTCTAGTATCGCTCGGTACCGAGCAGTACCGACAAGTACCGAGCAGTACTGAGTTCTAGCATTACTCGGTACCGAGCGGTACCGAGCAGTAGCGAGTACCAAGAGATACGCATGTCCGATCAAATTTAAATAATATTTTAATTGGACACGGCAAAGCCGTATCTGACACGTATCCGTGCCGTATCGGAGGCGTATCCGTATACGACACATGTCCGATACAACATGCCTTATAAATAGGCGTATCCGTCCAACATAGACCGAAACCCAAGCAAGGGGAGCACTGCCCTCAGCAGGCTCGATCAACAACAATAGAATCGGATTGATCAACACAATCGGATTCCACACAAAACTAACACGAAGCGATCATTTTGTGTTGGGGATGGAAGTAAAACCACGAGACGAAACAAACAAGAAAAATAGAAATGCAGCTGGAAGTAAAGGACGCCAGAATTTAATGTAGAAAAACTTGAAATCGGGACAAAACCACAGAGCGTCAGAGCCACACCGCACCAAGAAATCCACTTTGAAAATTGGGAGAAATAAGTACAAATCTCTCTTTTTTTTTCACTCTCTCGTTGCTTTTCTTCTTTTATACCATTCTCACACTAGAAGCAAAAGGGAAAAACCAAGTAAATAACACCAAGGGACGCCACCCTCAGAAAAACAAGAAAGAAAACTGTCTAGTCCCCCTCGCAGCACTGCGACGCCAATTTGGAGGGCTTCGATGCTCAAGCCTCTATCATCATGATGCTGCGATGCTCAAACCCGTAGTGCTGCGGCGCTCCACTATCTGTTGTTTCTCTCAGCAAACTCTACAGTGTCGAGACGATTGAGTACACAGTTTCGGGGCACTCTGATACATAGTGCTGAGGCGTTGTACCAAAAAAAAAATTCAACCCAAACGGGGGAGACCCCGCACCCTCTCAGCGAGCATGAGAAATTAATTTGAGGTTCGAGGCAAAAATACAACCCAATTGATTAACAAAATCAGATTCCATATAGAACTAACATTTTGGACCAATTTTATATTGGCAAGGGACTAAATTAGCCATATAAGAATTGTTACGTGGGGTGGGGTGGGGTGGGGTGGGGTGGGGTGGGGTGGGGTTGGGAGGGGGGTGTTTTTCCTCTTAAATCTCATTTGGGGGTGAAGTTGCAATTCTCAACAAGGTAACATTATGTTTGATTTTTGTCACTAAGTATGCTAATTTATTTATTGCTCGAGTCCTAATAATTGTTTATGCTTCCTTTTTTTTTCTTGTTTATGGTTGAACCTGGTCCATAAATTTTGAATTTTGTAATACAAGTCTGCAGATACATTGTTACCATTGATATAATGCTGTTCATATTTGTTCATTGAGTTGGAAAGGATTCCCTGTTATATCATAATTCATGACATAGATTTTATATTTTTGAGCTATTTTGTGCTTAAAAGAAAAGCGCACATCATTGAGTAGGAACCGCTTTTTTTTAAAATTTATTTATTTATGCAAAAATGATGGCGTTTTGCAACTTTTAAATTCTATGTGATTAACATTGAAGTGGTGAGAAGTACACAAAGATGAGCATAGACATTATCCATATTTGCGCACCACAATTTAATTTGATTGTGGTGAAAGGCAAGCGAAGCTATGCTAGGACACACGGTTTAAGTGATGCGTCACAAGTTTACTCAACTGTAGCAAAAATTAAGCAATTTGAATATAAGATTGGATTTATCATATAGAATTTAAGAACTTTGAATGAGAAGAAGACAATATGATAAGAAGAGAATAATTATTATCTAGTTTCAAGAAATTAATTGGAATGAAAAAAAAAATCAATAGATAAATAGTTGAAAGATTAAGATAATTATCGGTGAAGATATTATGAATGTAGTTTGTGCTAATTCTTCTTCAGATTAGATGATAATTAAAAAAAAGAAATTTTGGGAAGTAGATGAATGACTATCGTGTGTGCCTAATGAAGAAATGATGGTTATTAGAGGCAATATAAATTGAATTATATGTTGTAATGGAATGGGATATGAGAGAATTCATGGTGGTTTATGAAATAGGAGATTGAAATATAATGGAAAAAAACTGTAACTGATTTCACAGTGGTCTATGATCTTATAATAGCTATTATATATTTTAGGAAATGTGAAGAATATCTGGCTACTTTCAAAAATTGTCACCAAATCAAATATATATATTCTTTAAAAGAAAAAAATAATCTTGCAAAGATCATAAGATTATTTTATCTGAAAACTTGATAACGTAATATAAGGAAATAGCCATGGATATATATCTAAAGAGTATACAAAAAACAATCATATTATCCTAGGATAACATGATGAAACTTCAAAGTTCAGAAATATTTTGAAAAATTAATGACTCTAGGATAATATGGTGAAATTTTTTAGTAAATTGTTAGGTAATTAATGTAGTTAGGTTGGTACTAGATAGTTAATAGGCGTTTTATGATTTTTGTAATACTAGAAATGCTCCCTTCTTATAAGAAGCATTAGGGTTATGCAAAAATAATGAATGAAGAACCTTTAATTGCTCCCACACTTTCCAATGATTATCTGGAGTTACAGGCATCCTTTAATTGTTGAGAAATTATTCTGTGTGGACACCGGATAGTCTGAAGACCAATCAGAACCCGTCACATCATTGGAAAGTGACATGGCGCATTCTGATTGGTGTCCACACAAAATAATTTTTCTTAATTGCTTGCCCAGTCCCCATCAAATAACCTCCAGGCATCTTTGAATTGTTGGTTCTCGTGTTTTCCCTTATTATTCCACTGTTTTTTTTGCACTTACTGTCTGTTCTACATTGATGGTTGCTTTAATTTCTCGTGTTTACAGGAATTTGATTCTTCATATGGCCCAGCATGGCATTGCATTGTGGGTACGAGCTTTGGTTCTTACGTGACACATTCTTTGGGAGGTTTCTTGTACTTTTCGATCGAAAAGGTTTACATTCTTCTCTTCAGGACAGCCGTTGAACCCTTAGATCATCAGCGGCCATGAACGCAGCCAACTTTCGGGTTTGCAAGCAAATATATTTATATATCTCTGCGTCTAAATACAGTGAGTCTGAACTGTTTCTTAATAGTACCATCATCAGCTGAAATGAAACATTTGATGTAATTTCAGAATGCATTTCAAACTCTAAGAATCGTTTGTTCTATGTTTCTCTGCACAAAAGCATGCTTGTGGACTTCCAAAAGCACCGTTCAGGTAATTTTGATCCGAGTAATCAAACGAAATTTATTTTATATCTTTCTCAAGTAAATTAAATGATTTAAATGCAATGTATTTATCACGCACTATGTATGTATATATTGAGCTGTTTTTTACAGGATTTCAGCAGTCTTTTTTTAGTCAATTTATATTACATTTATGATTCGTTTGGGGTGATTTTCTTATTATTTTTTAAAGCAATTTTTTAGTACAAAAATTTTAATTTTTATTCTAAAAAATTGTTTTAAAAAATAATAAAGAAGCCGTACCAAATGAAGGCTTCATTTGGGATGGCTTTCTTACTGTTTCTTAAAGTAGAGAAAAAATTGTCCCTAACGAAGGTTTTCGTATTGCTTTTTAAAGCAGCTTCTTAGTACCAAAAATAAAATTTTTGTACTAGGAAGCTACTTTATAAAGCGGAAAGAAAGTCGTCCCAAACGAAGCCTTAGTCTTCATTTGGGACGGTTTTCTTATGCTACTTAAAATAATTTTTTAGTATAAAATTTTAAGTAGTAAGATAGTCTTCCCAAAGGAAGCCTTAGTATTCAACTAAGGGTTCGTTTGGGACGGCTTTTTTATTTCTTTCTAAAATGGAGTTTTAGTACAAAGTTTTTTATTTTTGTACTAAAACACCGTTTTAGAAAATAATAAAAAAGTCGTCCCAAACGAAGCCTAAATAAAAACTCTTATTAAATAGATTTCAAACATTATATTTTTCTTCAGAAATTCAGCTTGAACGGAGGTTTTAATGGAACATAATTTTTGTTTCAAAATTGTTCAATATCAGAGTAATTTTTCGGCTCAAATGAAGTTCTTTTTTTGTCTACTTATAATCATTTTTTTTTCTATAGTGTTTAAATATTTTTATATTTATATTTAAATTGTTGGAATTAATTTTGAAAAGAAAAATTATCGGAATCAAGCAAATATGGCTGCAGTTTGATTGTTTGCATTTATAGTGTAATTCATTTTAAATTAATTTTGAAAAGTTATCTTCAAAATACGCGGCGATACCATGTGGTCGTGGGTTCGATTCCCACAGAAAACTGTTGCGTGTTAGAAAATACGCGGCGGTAGAGTTTGTAAATTTGCGTCCGAGCGTTGCACGTAAGTTTAACACACAAACAGAAAGAAAGAGTGAACACCAAGAGTTTTTACGTGGAAAACCAAAAATGGGAAAAACCACGGGGCCTCGCCCAGTTGCAAATTTTCACTAGTGTTTTCGTAGATTACAAATGGCGGATTTCTTCCCACAAGTCGGGATAATCCAAATACAACTTGTCTCTTCCACGAAATTCACAAGATCCTGCGAATTCCCTGTGTTTTCTGAAAATCCGGCAGAGTTCCGGCGTCTTCAGGCGGCAGGAAAAACTCCGGCGGCGGTGGTCGAGGAGGTGAGGAATCTCCTATTCCCCTTTCTCCTTCTCCTTCTCTTCTTCTTCTCTCTCTTCACTTCTCTCTCTTCACTTGAGTCCCCTTGGTGTAGAATGAGGGCTCTATTTATAGTTTTTCTGGAGTGGCATAGCCAGTAAATAGGCGCGAGATCAAGGGCAAACAGGGAGTGGTTTGAATGGACGGCCGATATCGAATCCTTTGATCATGCACCGTTCGTTGGACATTTGATGGCCTTAATGATGTCGGAATTTGATGATCTTGGGCTCATTGGATTCATCTCGTCGAGCCCTTCGATTCGAGTATAAGCTCGTTAAAATCGGAGACCGTTTGGTAACTCAAATTGCGGTTTGAACCTTCCAACGGTGCTTTGAACCCTTGATTCGGACTCATTTGGGCTTGGATTGGGTTGATCTTGGTGTCGTTGGGTTCGTATTTCCGAGACGCTCAGTTTGACTATAAGCTCGCTGAAATCAGAGTTCAGATGCTCCCGGATTTAAATTTTTGAAGTTTCTGAACTGATTTTGCCTCGAGATTCGTGCCCGATCAAGATAATTTTGTGATGACGTATCAGTTGCCCCCCTATTTTTGGACGTCGAAACTCCAGGAGTCCGAAAATATATGATTCAAAAATTTGTATCGGCCAAAATACCAAAAATTGCGTTCCGAAAATTAAGTGTTTCTCGGAATTGATCATAGAGGCTCCGTTGAGCTCCGAAAGTGTCGAAATCGAGTTCGAAACGTCGAAAAACGTGTCTGGGGACCCCAAAAACGTTCGAATCGGACCATCCGGGCCGAAAATTGGGCCCGGACACATGTAGGCGGCCGAACCGGCCGGTTGGTCGGCCGGCCGCCGCCTGCCGCCGCTCGCCGGCGGCGGCTCTTGCGGAACCGCGCGGAAGGAACCGCGCGGAATGAGCGGCGCGGAGCGCGGTTTGACCGCGCGCGGCTGGACCCGCGCGGTGCTCCGCACCCGCACCCGGGCTAACCCGGGCTAGCCAGGTTCTGCCGCAGTCTGGCACCCGCTGCTGCCGCGGGCAGGCTGCTGCAGCGCCGGCCGCGGTTGCGCGTGTTGTCGCGCTCCCGTATGCACATGCCGCAATCCACGCGTAGTTCCCACGGATTGGTGCGCTGGACGCGCCGTTTCGACGGTGGGGAGGAGGCCATTCGGCCCACCGCCTCAAGTGGGCCCCATATGCGTAAAATTAAGTGTTTTTTGCTCTTTTTAGGTCCAAAAAATTCCGAAAAAATCCCAAAAAAATTCAAAAAATTCAGAAAAAATTTAGAAAATTTTGGAATTTCGAAATTTGCTATAACTCCCTCATGTCTTCTCCAAAACCTATAAATAGGTCCCTTAGGCCTTTGAAGAATTTGCAACTTCTCTTTCTTTCTCCCTCCGGTTCTCTGGCGATAGAAACATACGGGATTTCTTCCTCTCCCTCCGGTTTACTGGCGATAGAAACCTACGGGATTTCTTCCTCTCCCTCTGGTTTACTGGCGATAGAAACCTACGGGATTTCTTCCTCTCCCTCCGGTTTACTGGCGATAGAAACCTACGAGATTTCTTTCTCTCCCTCCGGTTTACTGGCGATAGAAACCTACGGGATTTCTTCCTCTCCCTCTGGTTTACTCCCTCTGGTTTACTGGCGATAGAAACCTACGGGATTTCTTCCTCTCCCTCCGTTTACTGGCGATAGAAACCTACGGGATTTCTTTCTCTCCCTCCGGTTTACTGGCGATAGAAACATACGGGATTTCTTCCTCTCCCTCCGGTTTACTGGCGATAGAAACCTACGGGATTTCTTCCTATCCCTCCGGTTTACTGGCGATAGAAACCTACGGGATTTCTTCCTCCCCCTCCGGTTTACTGGCGATAGAAACCTACGGGATTTCTTCCTCCCCCTCCGGTTTACTGGCGATAGAAACCTACGGGATTTCTTCCTCTCCCTCCGGTTTACTGGCGATAGAAACCTACGGGATTTCTTTTCCTTCCCCCACGGCTCTCTGGCGGCTGAGGCTTCCGCTATTCGCGAGCGGGAAACTTCCCCTGCTCGAATTAGCGCCCCTCCTCGCGTGCAGGAGTTACGGGATTTCAATGTCGTTTGAGCGGAAGTTTACTGGCGATGGACGATCAAGTTGAAGCCCACTAGCAGTCAACGATCGAGTGTGGAGCCAAATGAGAGAGTTCGAGGGTACGTTGTAAGTAGAAGTCGAGCGAGAAGCCGGTGATGAGTAGTAGTCCATTGACAGGGAGAAGTCCATCGTCGGGTAGAAGACCGACGAGAGTTCTTCGACGAGCAGAAGTCTGACGACTAGTAAGAGTCCGCTGACGAGCAGAAATCTGACGACATGGAGAAGTCCGACGTCAGGTAGAAGTCCGCTAACGAGCAGAAATCCGACGACAGGGAGAAGTCCGACGTCGGGTAGAAGTCCGCTAACGAGCAGAAGTTCGACGGCAAGGAGAAGTCCGACGTCGGGTAGAAGTCTGCTGACAAGCAGAAGTCTGACGTCGGGTAAAAGTACGGCCTTGGGCAGAAGACCGATGAAGATTCGTCGACGAGTAGAAATTCAACGATGAGTAGAATTCTGCTGGCGAGCAGAAGTTCGACGTCGGGTAGAAGACTGAAAATTCGTCGACGAGCAGGAGTCTGACGACGAGTAGAAGTCCGCTGACGAGCAGAAGTCTGACGTCAGATAGAAGTCCTCTCCGAGGTTGTATGTCAGAACTTTTGTTTGATGACATTAACCTGTGTGGATGAGGCCAGGAGAATCCACCACGGATGTGAGACCTTTCCGAGGTTGTATGTCGGAGCTTTTACTCGACGACGTTAACCTGTGTGGAAGAGGTCGGGAGAATCCAACAAGGATATAAGACCTATCCGAGGTTGTACGTCGGAGCCCTGCTCGACGACGTTAACCTGTATGGATGAGGTCAGGAGAATCCACCAAGGATGTGAGACCTTTCCGAGGTTGTATGTCGGAGCCTTACTCGACGACGTTAACCTGTGTGGAAGAGGTCGGGAGAATCCAACAAGGATATAAGACCTATCCGAGGTTGTACGTCGGAGCCCTGCTCGACGACGTTAACCTGTATGGATGAGGTCAGGAGAATCCACCAAGGATGTAAGACCTATCCGAGGTTGTATGTCGGAGCCTTTACTCGACGACGTTAACCTGTGTGGAAGAGGTCGAGAGAATCCAACAAGGATATAAGACCTATCCGAGGTTGTATGTCGGAGCCCTGCTCGACGACGTTAACCTATGGATGAGGTCAGGAGAATCCACCAAGGATGTAAGACCTATCCGAGGTTGTATGTCAGAACATTTGTTCGATGACATTAACCTGTGTGGATGAGGTCAGGATCAAATCCCCCTGGGATTGATCGTCCGGTGATTGAGATACAATATGGATTGTGTATTTCTCGAATCACGGAGAAAGAGTTTAAGAAGTTTTTTTTCTTATCTTTCATAAGAGGAAAAATCATATCATAATAACATGAACATTCTATTACTGCATTACGTAAGATAGTACAATAGTTCCCTAGTACGACTTACAAATTACAAAGTACTCAACACGTAAGGTCTACGCACTGTGACAATACAACAACATTTAACTTGGGAGAAGATATTAGAGATATCAAAGTGACACTCAACTCAACATAAAAGCGACAACAAGACAAGTAATATTTGCTAATACAAATATACGAAGTGCGTGATCATTCAATCTCTCCAACCATTTGAACAATATTCAATGGTCGTCTTTGTTGTTGATTCTGCCCCCCAGTCGATGATCAACTTCATCTAGGGTTGGTGTATTCTTGACGAATTGTCGGAGATATCCCTGTCGGATCAGTCTCTCAACTTCTTCCTTGAGCTGCCAACATGCTTCAGTAGTGTGCCCACGGCTACGGTGGAAGTGGCAATATTGCTCCTGGTTTCCGACATTGGGCTTCAAAGGGTGTGGCCATTTCACATTCTCCTGATCCCGGATGGCCATTAATACATTTGATTGGGATGTATTAAGTGGTGTGTACTCCTTTTCTTGGCGAGGTTCTCGTCGTGGTGACGGAGACCTATGAGGTAGATTATTCTTCCCATGTTTTTTCTGCTGTGAGAAAGAATTATCCATCCCAGGTGCACCTTTGCGCTTCCCGCTGATTTGCTCAAACTGTTTCCTGTGAGCATTTATAGCTTCATCCGCAGAGATTTGTGCCTCCACGCGATGGATCAAGTCAGCGTACGAATGGACGGTGTCTGGCATAAGGGCTGAATAGAAGGGGCCAGGACGAAGACCTCCCAGAAAGACCCCTCTGAGTAATTCTGGGTCTACTCCTGGAATCTGTCGTGCTTCAGTGGAAAATCGTTGAAAATACTCCTTCAACGATTCTCCCTCATTTTGGCGAATCCCGGAGAGGTGGGAAGAATCCCTAGCAATTCTTCGATTGGCCACAAATTGTTCGACGAATACTTTGGCCAATTTGACAAAAGAGGGGATCGTTCCAGGTGGAAGCGAGTAGAACCACGTTCGGGCCTGTCCTTTAAGGGTGGCGGGAAAGACCTGGCAGAGGAGCGCGTCTGATGCTCGTTGAATATGCATGATGGTTCTATAGTAGTCAACATGCTCATATGGGTCGGTCGTCGTCCGTCGTAGGATTCAACGTTTGGCACTTTGAATCCGACCGGAATGTGATGCTGAAGAATAGCTTCAGTTAGAGGTGATGACTTCTCGAAGTTCTTCTGTCGGAGAGCATGCCTCACATCTCCTCGGGGGAACTCTTCCCGTACCAATTTTCGCAGTTCGCGACGCAGGACATTCTGAGGGAGTTCCGCAATGTGTGGTTGGGGAGAGCCTTCGGGGAGATCCGAAAAAATGCGAGGATGTGTTGAACTCGCTGTATCGGCAAGTTCATCTTCCTGTCGTGATTGAGGATGTCTCCTAGGTGGAGGAAGGTGAATCTCTTCTTGAAGATGCTCGAATTGAACATCTTCATCCCTTGGTGGATCCCGAGGGAGAAGGATCTCCTCCAACGTCGGCTGTCGATCATCTCGTAGGAGTTGGAGGATCTCGTTTTGCGATTCTTCCATCTTCCGGATTCTTTCTTCTAAAGAAGGTCCCAAAGTCCCTTCTCCGGCAGCATTCTGCCCCCCAGGGTGAAAAGATGCTGACATTGGTCGTCTATGGTTAATAGACGGATTTCTAGACTGATGAGAGTTGGAGCGAGAAGCTCCAACTAAACGACTGCTGCGCCTATTCACCATCGTAGCAGTACTCGAAGTAGTGGGATTGTGGTTCCCACAGACGGCGCCAAACTGTTGCGTGTTAGAAAATACGCGGCGGTAGAGTTTGTAAATTTGCGTCCGAGCGTTGCACGTAAGTTTAACACACAAACAGAAAGAAAGAGTGAACACCAAGAGTTTTTACGTGGAAAACCCAAAAATGGGAAAAACCACGGGGCCTCGCCCAGTTGCAAATTTCCACTAGTGTTTTCGTAGATTACAAATGGCGGATTTCTTCCCACAAGTCGGGATAATCCAAATACAACTTGTCTCTTCCACGAAATTCACAAAATCCTGCGAATTCGCTGTGTTTTCTGAAAATCCGGCAGAGTTCCGGCGTCTTCAGGCGGCAGGAAAAACTCCGGCGGCGGTGGTCGAGGAGGTGAGGAATCTCCTATTCCCCTTTCTCCTTCTCCTTCTCTTCTTCTTCTCTCTCTTCACTTGAGCCCCCTTGGTGTTGAATGAGGGCTCTATTTATAGTTTTTCTGGAGTGGCATAGCCCATAAATAGGCGCGAGATCAAGGGCAAACAGGGAGTGGTTTGAATGGACGGCCGATATCGAATCCTTTGATCATGCACCGTTCGTTGGACATTTGATGGCCTTAATGATGTCGGAATTCGATGATCTTGGGCTCGTTGGATTCGTCTCGTCGAGCCCTTCGATTCGAGTATAAGCTCGTCAAAATCGGAGACCGTTTGGTAACTCAAATTGCGGTTTGAACCTTCCAAAAGCGCTTTGAACCCTTGATTCGGACTCATTTTGGCTCGGATTGGGTTGATCTTGGTTTCGTTGGGTTCGTATTTCCGAGACGCTCAGTTTGACTGTAAGCTCGCTGAAATCGGAGTTCATATGCTCTTGAAATTAATTTTTGAAGTTTCCGAAATGATTTTGTCTCGAGATTCGTGCCCAATCAAGATAATTTTGAGATGATGTATCAATAGTGTAATGCATTTTAAATTAATTTTGAAAAGTTATCTTCAAAATCAAGCAAAGTTGGCTGTTGTTTGATTAAATGCATTTATAGTGTAATACATTCTAAATTCGTGCATTTCAAATTTAAGCGTTTAGTTGCGTGATTTTCAAATGTAATATAATTCATTAGTGAATTTAGAATTTGATGTATTTAAAAATAATTATATTTGATCTATTGTTAAACACACCGCAAATTCTTCCAGCCATTTAGGTTTCATTTGAGATGACTTTCATACAGTTTCTTAAAACAGCTTTCTAATACAAAAGTTAAAATTTTTGTACTTAAAAGTTACTTTAAGAAGCATTAAAAAGCCGTCCCAAACAAAAATTTAATGTGTCGTGGCTCTTGCTAGCTCGCCCTGGCCGCTTGGCACCAGTCGTCGACAGTTGCCACTAACATCGATTGTTGCCTGTTCACTGACATTTACTCTAAACTAACCCAAAAATCTATTAAATTTATTTTACTCCCAATTTTGAATTTATTTTATATTGCATTGCTTTTACATTTATTTCTTTTTAGCAAATCAAATGACCCCTTAGACCAATTTTGATTAAAATTTAAGTTTTGTAGACACAAAATTATTGACCCTAGTTGGGAAATTTACCATACATAAAAAGAAAATTTTTTATGTAATATTTAAATCCCTAAGTTTAATATTCTAATGTATAAATTATATTAAAAATATATTAATAATTTTTTTGATATAATTGAAAGATTAATATATGATATATAGATAAATATAAAAAAGATTAAAAATCACATATTTAAATGTATAAAATTTGTTGATATGCATTAACCACTGCCGCCCTTATCTTTGCTCCGGAGTCCAGCTCTTCTCTGCTGCTACATTTCCTCAATGGAAACAGCTCCCACTGCCGAGAACCTCTTCCCCAATATTTCAGCCGGCGACGCTGCTGAACCTCACCGAGCTCTGTTCTTCGTTCTTGGCTATCTCCGGCTGCCGGAGCTCCTCGCATTTCGGCAAGTGTGCAGGGATATCAGCGACGAGATCTCGGCCAACGAGACGCTGTGGCGCCACATCATCGTCGAACCGCCGCTCAGTACAAAGATTCGTGACGACTTCCTTTTGTGGATTACATCCTTCGCGAGGGGAAATTTGAAATCCTTAGTATTGATGCGTTGCTGGCGGGTCACTGATGCCAGTCTCCTGCACGTTGTTGATCAAAATCCCTACATCACCAAGGTGTGTTTGTTTTGTTGGATAAATACGGTTTACCATATTTGAATTTAAATATTATGATTCTTTGGATAATTATTGATTTGATTTAATTGTATTTAAATTTAAATATCTTTGGTTTTTCCGAATAAAGACTCACACATCTGGAAGACGGATTTAGTATTCGGGTGTTTTATGTATAAATACAGGTTCATATTAGCAGACAAACCTACAAAAACTGTGAGAAATTTAGTTATAATGTTGTGGACTATCATATGCGAATCCTAAAGGATTGGAATGGGATTTGTGTGGATGTGATGCGAACAAAACACTAAATATACTGAAGAAAACACTAATTCTAAATGAGATAACTATGCAATTTGAAGCTACCTATAAATTGAGGCAGAAGATTTTAGACAATTTAAGAATGTCGAGAACTCTAAAAGATTGAAGGATTAAGAGCACAACTATCAAGGCTAAGCTCTTTCATTGCGTTGCGTGTATGAGCCCTAAAAATACATGCCCGGCCTAAAAAAATACATGCTCCGGCCTCAATTGAGACAGTTTAGGTATTTTAGATCAAGTTTTTAGAAGGTTATTTTTATCGAAAATAAGATGTTATCCAGATATTTTGCTCTCATTTTGTGAGAACTTTATGATATAGTTCCAAATTTCTCATAGATACAAGCCCCTATGGTTGATTACCCCCTTTGGTAACCAAAATTTTTTTTGATTAAGATTAATCATTCTATAGGCACTTAGTGCTAGATGTATACTAGCAGCAAATTGATTTAGGATTGAAATTTATCACTTTATATTTAGAGCAGAAAGTGGGGGGAATGGTGATGGTCCCGATCAAGATCCAATTATTCTATCATCACGGGTTATCATGATCCCTAATTTATTTAACTAAGAGGTCGTCGACCCAACCTAACTGAAGTATTATTGTTGGTAGCTTGAGTTGCTTCGTCTTACGGAATCTTATAGACTGGGGGTAGATATTTATTTAAGGGGATAAATTTAAATCAAATATATGTAACAGAGGGCTTTGTGATGTGGACTCACGTTTTACTACCAGCTCCGCAGGCCTATTTATTTCTTCCACTTACAACTTATACCACCACTACTTAGCGTTCTCTGCTCCTATAACTAATTAAAGGAATATCGTACAATATTTTTTTTTAAAGAAATATAGTTCCTAAGAAATATACATAGAGAAGCTGGGCTCAAAGGAGAATAGAGAATATTATCAATACTTTTACGTGTTGCTAAACCTTTTGGTTCTATGTTTCTTGTATTTTTGTGTTATGTTCTTTTCTTGCTATACAACTTCCTCAACAAATTAGTATCAGAGCTTGATGGGGGTGTTTGACAAGGCAGAAAGCAGCATGAAAAATGCTCTTAACGACGATCAGAGCGAGAACGCAATGTTGACAACTCAATCAAGTATAATCATACAACTAGATGAACTTAAAGCCGATTTTTACTCATTCTCCACTAAAATGCGTTTGGAATTTCAAAGCATCAAGGCCAGCGATGGTAATATGCAACCCATCGCTTGAGATGCTTCATCTGACTGCTGAATGGGTCTTCATCGAGGCAAAACGTCGGTTAACCACATCTAGAGATGCGCGTGGATAGACCTGAACTCACGGCTTCAGACATGGAAGCAAATTTCCAACATCAGGGAGATATATCTGATTCTGCTGACAAAGAAGTTCCCTATTTAAGGCCGCGCAGGGTCAGAGGCTCACCCAATCCACAAGGGGACTTTCCTGTAAAAATGGATATTCAATTCTTTGACGGCAGGTTACATATGGAGGATTACCTTGATTGGAATGGTTCATCGAGATGTTCTTTGAATATATAGATATTCCTACTGACAAGAAAATTAAATATATAATTGACAAATTGAGAGGTGGTGCAAGTGCGTGGTGGCAGCAGTTTCTACAAACCAGGTATAAAGAAGGCAAAGGATCTATTCGGAGCTGGTCACAGATGAAATAATTACTCTAGGGTCACTTCCTGCCCACTGATTTTGTGTTGTTGTTGTAAATGAAGTACGAGCATTGCTATCAAGGCAATAGAAGTGTTAGTGAATATAAGGAAGAATTCTACCGCCTTAGTGCCCGCAACAATCTCAACGAATCCAACAATCAAATTGTAGCTCGTTATATCGGAGGATTGAAAGAAGCCATTCAAGACAAGTTGGAACTGAACTCTATTTGGTCATTGTACATGCTTCAACTTTGCTTTGAAGGCTGAGATATAGTTGAATCGCCCACCTTGTGTTTTTACAAATCGGTGACACTTTACTGATTACTCCACATTTGACAATAAGAACCACATTCCCACAATTGCCAAACCAATCAGCAAGAGCGATGCAACTACAAGGCAGGCTCAACATGTTACTGAGAACAAATCCGCAAGCAGGCCAAAGGCGCTGATCAAGGATAATCCATATGCCAAACGAACACTATGAAGTGCTTTCGATGCTTTCAACCAGGCCACAAATCTAACGAGTGTCCAAACCGCCAACAACTACTGCTCTTGGAAGGCGAATCCAAAGCCAATCATGCTACAACCGAAGGTGATATTGATGATGAATATGAGGAGGTCGAAGGGGATGAAGGAGAACCTATAATCTGCATTCTAGAAAAGTTGTTATTGACTCTACAACAGACTATTGCTTCATAATGAAATGCCATCTTCTGGACTAAGTGCATGATTAATGATAAGGTGTGCGACCTTTTAATTGATAATGGTTGCACTAAAAACATCATTTTGCGATATGTTATTAATGCATTGCATTTAAAGGCAACAAAGAGCCCAAATCCTTATAGGATTAGCTGGGTAAAGAGAGGCATGGAAATTCTAGTATCCGACATGTGCAAGGTGAATTTCTCGATTGGAAACACTATACTTGTGAAGTTTTGTGTGATGTTCTAGACATGGATGTTTGTCACCTTATCCTTGGGCATTCATGGCAGTTCGATATGGGGATTACGTATGACGGGCGTATAGATGCATACACTTTTGAATGGAAAAACTGGAAGTTGTGTTTGCTCCCTAATCCACAACACGCCTCTATATCTGACAACAATGAGAAACTTGCTTTATGTGTTGTTTTTGGGAATTCGCTCCTACATTCAGGGCGTGCAAACAAGGCGTTGTTTGTTGTTTTCATGAATGAAGAATTTTTTTTTAAGTCCTCCCATTACCCTATGCAAGTGCTCCAGCTACTATCAAATTTTTTGGATGTAGCCCCTATACACCTCCCAAACTAGCTCCCTCCACTACGGTCCATACAACATCAAATTGATCTAATTCTAGGAGCCACCTTACCGAATTTACCGCTCTACAACATGAGCCTTGCCGAACACCAGACCATTCAAAAAATTGTTGATAATTTGATACAAAAACAGATGATCCAACCTAGCTTAAGCCCCTGTGCGATGCCCGCTTTATTAGTACCAAAGAAGGATGGCTTGTGGTGAATATGCATTGATAGCCGAACTATTAACAAGATTACGGTTAAATACCGATTTCATGTACCGAGATTGAAAGATATGTTGCATCATTTAACAAGCGCCATTATATTCTCCAAGATGGATTTGCGTAGTGGGTATAATCAAATACAGATACGGCTCAATGACGAGTGGAATATAGCTTTCAAGACTCATGATGGCCTATACGAGTGGAAGATAATGCCGTTTGGTTTATGCAATGCTCCATCCATGTTTATGTGCTTGATGAATGAAATTCTAAAACCATTACTCAGTAAGTGTTCCGTAGTTTATTTTGATGATATCTTGATCTATAGTCCGTCTATTGATGACCATTGGAAGCACCTAGTGAAAGTTTTTGCATTATTAAGCAAGCACAAATTGTACTTAAACAAATACAAATGTGAATTTGCCACAACTTCAGTTCATTTTTTGGGTTTTATCATTTATGCAAATTGTGTTAGCATGGACCCCTGCAAGGTTACCACCATAAAGATTGTCCTCGTCAACACGCACTTACTGAAGTTCATATCTTCCATGGGTTTGCTAACTTTTATCGAATATTTATTCGGGATTCAATGTAATTATGGTGCCTATTGCAGACTGCTTGGAACAATAAATCTTTATGTGGAATGTATAATAGCAACATAGTTTTGAAACTATCAAAACATCTTTAATTTCTACTCTAGTGCTCACTATGCCAGATTTTAACAAACCGTTTAATTTAGACACGGATGCTTCAGTTTTTGGAGTTGGTGCAGTACTGTTCAAAGACAACAAACCCATTGAATTTTTTAGTGAGAATTAAGTCCCGTGAGACAAAAAGTGGTCTGTTTACGATCATGAACTTTATGCGGTTGTGAGAGCTCTTAAGCATTGGGAACATTATTTGCTCCATCAGGACTTTGTTTTATGTAGTGGTCATCAAGCTCTATATTTCTCTCAGCAAACTCTACAGGTCGGGCGCGAGTGAGTACACAGTTTCGGGGGGGGGTGCTGTGGGGTGGGCGGGGGGGTCGCGTCCGCGGGGGAGGGGGGCAGGGGATGGGCCGGTGGGGGGGGGGGGGGGCGGTGGGCGGGAGGGCGCGGGGTCGCGGGGGGGGGGGGGCGGAGGGTGGCGGGCTGTCTGGGGGGGGCGATCTGATACATAGTGCTGAGGCGTTGTACCAAAAAAAAATTCAACCCAAACGGGGGGGACCCCGCACCCTCTCAGCGAGCATGAGAAATTAATTTGAGGTTCGAGAGCAAAAATACAACCCAATTGATTAACAAAATCAGATTTCATATAGATACACATTTTGGACCAATTTTATATTGGCAAGGGACTAAATTGCCATATAAGAATTGTTTCGTGGGGTGGGTGGGGTGGGGGTGGGGTGGGGGGGGTGGGGTTGGGAGGGGGTGTTTTTCCTCTTAAATCTCATTTGGGGGTGAAGTTGCATTTCAACAAGGTAACATTATGTTTGATTTTTGTCACTAAGTATGCTAATTTATTTATTGCTCGAGTCCTAATAATTGTTTATGCTTCCTTTTTTTTTCTTGTTTATGGTTGAACCTGGTCCATAAATTTTGAATTTTGTAATACAGTCTGCAGATACATTGTTACCATTGATATAATGCTGTTCATATTTGTTCATTGAGTTGGAAAGGATTCCCTGTTATATCATAATTCATGACATAGATTTTATTTTTTTGAGCTATTTGTGCTTAAAAGAAAGCGCACATCATTGAGTAGGAACCGCTTTTTTTTAAAATTTATTTATTTATGCAAAAATGATGGCGTTTTGCAACTTTTAAATTCTATGTGATTAACATTGAAGTGGTGGAGAGTACACAAAGATGAGCATAGACATATCCATATTTGCGCACCACAATTTAATTTGATTGTGGTGAAAGGCAAGCGAAGCTATGCTAGGACACACGGTTTAAGTGATGCGTCACAAGTTTACTCAACTGTAGCAAAAATTAAGCAATTTGAATATAGATTGGATTTATCATATAGAATTAAGAACTTTGAATGAGAAGAAGACAATATGATAAGAAGAGAATAATTATTATCTAGTTTCAAGAAATTAATTGGAATGAAAAAAAAAATCAATAGATAAATAGTTGAAAGATTAAGATAATTATCGGTGAAGATATTATGAATGTAGTTTGTGCTAATTCTTCTTCAGATTAGATGATAATTATAAAAAAAGAAATTTTGGGAAGTAGATGAAAGACTATCGTGTGTTGCCTAATGAAGAAATGATGGTTATTAGAGGCAATATAATTGAATTTATGTTGTAATGGAATGGGATATGAGGAATTCATGGTGGTTTATGAAATAGGAGATTGAAATATAATGGAAAAAAACTGTAACTGATTTCACAGTGGTCTATGATCTTATAATAGCTATTTATATTTTAGGAAATGTGAAGAATATCTGGCTACTTTCAAAAATTGTCACCAAATCAAAATATATATTCTTTAAAGAAAAAAATATCTTTCAAAGATCATAAGAATATTTTATCTGAAAACTTGATAACGTAATATAAGGAAATAGCCATGGTATATATCTAAAGAGTATACAAAAAACAATCATATTATCCTAGGATAACATGATGAAACTTCAAAGTTCAGAAATATTTTGAAAAATTAATGACTCTAGGATAATATGGTGAAATTTTTTAGTAAATTGTTAGGTAATTAATGTAGTTAGGTTGTTTCTAGATAGTATAGGCGTTTTATGATTTTTGTATACTAGAAATGCTCCCTTCTTATAAGAAGCATTAGGGTTATGCAAAAATAATGAATGAAGAACCTTTAATTGCTCCCACACTTCCAATGATTATCTTGAGTTATCAGGCTCCTTTAATTGTTGAGAAATTATTCTGTGGGACACCGGATAGTCTGAAGACCATCAGAACGTCACATCATTGGAAAGTGCATGGCGCATTCTGATTGGTGTCCACACAAATAATTTTTCTTAATTGCTTGCCGTCCCCATCAAATAACCTCCAGGCATCTTTGAATTGTTGGTTCTCGTGTTTTCCCTTATTATTCCACTGTTTTTTTTGCACTTACTGTCTGTTCTACATTGATGGTTGCTTTAATTTCTCGTGTTTACAGGAATTTGATTCTTCATATGGCCCAGCATGGCATTGCATTGTGGGTACGAGCTTTGGTTCTTACGTGACACATTCTTTGGGGGTTTCTTGTACTTTTCGATCGAAAAGGTTTACATTCTTCTCTTCAGGACAGCCGTTGAACCCTTAGATCATCAGCGGCCATGAACGCAGCCACTTTCGGGTTTGCAAGCAAATATATTTATATATCTCTGCGTCTAAATACAGTGAGTCTGAACTGTTTCTTAATAGTACCATCATCAGCTGAAATGAAACATTTGATGTAATTTCAGAATGCATTTCAAACTCTAGAATCGTTTGTTCTATGTTTCTCTGCACAAAAGCATGCTTGTGGACTTCCAAGCACCGTTCAGGTAATTTTGATCCGAGTAATCAAACGAAATTTATTTTATATCTTTCTCAAGTAATTAAATGATTTAAATGCAATGTATTTATACGCACTATGTATGTATATATTGAGCTGTTTTTTACAGGATTTCAGCAGTTTTTTTTAGTCAATTTATATTACATTTATGGTTCGTTTGGGGTGATTTTCTTATTATTTTTTAAAGCAATTTTTTAGTACAAAAATTTTAATTTTTATTCTAAAAAATTGTTTTTAAAAATAATAAAGAAGCCGTACAATGAAGGCTTCATTTGGATGGCTTTCTTACTGTTTCTTAAAGTAGAGAAAAAATTGTCCCTAACGAAGGTTTTCGTATTGCTTTTTAAAGCAGCTTCTTTGTACCAAAATAAAATTTTGTACTAGGAAGCTACTTTTTAAAGCGGAAAGAAAGTCGTCCCAAACGAAGCCTTAGTCTTCATTTGGGACGGTTTTCTTATGCTACTTAAAATAATTTTTTTGTATAAAATTTTAAGTAGGAGATAGTCTTCCCAAAGGAAGCCTTAGTATTCAACTAAGGGTTCGTTTGGGACGGTTTTTTTATTTCTTTCTAAAATGGAGTTTTAGTACAAGTTTTTTATTTTTGTACTAAAACACCGTTTTTAGAAATAATAAAAAGCCGTCCCAAACGAAGCCTAAATAAAAATCTTATTTAATAGATTTCAAACATTATATTTTTCTTCAGAAATTCAGCTTGAACGGAGGTTTTAATGGAACATAATTTTTGTTTCAAAATTGTTCAATATCAGAGTAATTTTTCGGCTCAAATGAAGTTCTTTTTTTTGTTACTTATAATCATTTTTTTTTCTATTGTGTTTTAATATTTTTATATTTATATTTAAATTGTTGGAATTATATTTGAAAAGAAAATTATCGGAATCAAGCAAATATGGCTGCAGTTTGATTGTTTTCATTATAGTGTAATTCATTTTAAATTAATTTTGAAAAGTTATCTCAAATACGCGGCGATCCATGTGGTGTGGGTTTCGATTCCCACGAAAACTGTTGCGTGTTAGAAAATACGCGGCGGTTAGAGTTTGTAAATTTGCGTCCGAGCGTTGTGCACGTAAGTTTTTTACACACAAACAGAAAGAAAGAGTGAACACCAAGAGTTTTTACGTGGAAAACCCAAAAATGGGAAAACCACGGGCCTGCCCCAGTTGCAAATTTTCACTAGTGTTTTCGTAGATTACAAATGGCGGTTTCTTCCCACAAGTCGGGATATCCAAATACAACTTGTCTCTTCCACGAAATTCACAAGATCCTGCGAATTCCCTGTGTTTTCTGAAAAATCCGGCAGAGTTCCGGCGTCTTCAGAGCGGCAGGAAAAAACTCCGGCGGCGGTGGTCGAGGAGGTGAGGAATCTCCTATTCCCCTTTCTCCTTCTCCTTCTCTCTTCTTCTCTCTCTTCACTTCTCTCTCTTCACTTGAGTCCCCTTGGTGTAGATGAGGGCTCTATTTATAGTTTTTTGGAGTGGCATAGCCAGTAAATAGGCGCGAGATCAAGGGCAAACAGGGAGTGGTTGAATGGACGGCCGATATCGAATCCTTTGATCATGCACCGTTCGTTGGACATTTGATGGCTTAATGATGTCGGAATTTGATGATCTTGGGCTCATTGGATTCATCTCGTCGAGCCCTTCGATCGAGATATAGCTCGTTAAAATCGGAGACCGTTTGGTAACTCAAATTGCGGTTTGAACCTTCCAACGGTGCTTTGAACCCTTGATTCGGACTCATTTGGGCTTGGATTGGGTTGATCCTGGTGTCGTTGGGTTCGTATTTCCGAGACGCTTAGTTTGACTATAAGCTCGCTGAAATCAGGTTCAGATGCTCCCGGATTTAAATTTTTGAAGTTTCTGAACTGATTTTGCCTCGGATTCGTGCCCGATCAAGATAATTTTGTGATGACGTATCAGTTGCCCCCCTATTTTTGGACGTCGAAACTCCAGGAGTCCGAAAATATATGATTCAAAAATTTGTATCGGCCAAAATACCAAAATTGCGTTCCGAAATATAAGTGTTTCTCGGAATTGATCATAGAGGCTCCGTTGAGCTCCGAAAGTGTCGAAATCGAGTTCGAAACGTCGAAAAAGTGTCTGGGGACCCCAAAAACGTTCGAATCGGACCATCCGGGCGAAAATTGGGCCGGACACATGTATGGCGGGCCGAACCGGCCGGTGGTCGGCCGGCCGCCGCCTGCCGCCGCTCGCCGGCGGCGGCTCTTGCGGAACCGCGCGGAAGGAACCGCGCGGAAATGAGCGGCGCGGAGGCGGTTTGACCGCGCGGCTGGACCCGCGCGGTGCTCCGCCCCGCACCGGGCTAACCCGGGCTAGCCAGGTTCTGCCGCAGTCTGGCACCCGCTGCTGCCGGGGCAGGCTGCTGCCAGCGCCGGCCGCGGTTGCGCGTGTTGTCGCGCTCCCGTATGCACATGCCGCAATCCACGCGTAGTTCCCACGGATTGGTGCGTGGACGCGCCGTTTCGACGGTGGGGAGGAGGGCCATTCGGCCCCGCCTCAGTGGGCCCCATATGCGTAAAATTAAGTGTTTTTTGCTCTTTTTAGGTCCAAAAAATTCCGAAAAAATCCCAAAAAATTCAAAAAATTCAGAAAAAATTTAGAAAATTTTGGAATTTCGAAATTTGCTATAACTCCCTCATGTCTTCTCCAAAACCTATAAATAGGTCCCTTAGGCCTTTGAAGAATTTGCAACTTCTCTTTCTTTCTCCTCCGGTTCTCTGGGATAGAAACATACGGATTTTTCCTCTCCTCGGTTTACTGGCGATAGAAACCTCGGATTTTTCCTCTCCTCTGGTTTATGGCGTAGAAACCTAGGGATTTCTTCCTCTCCCCTCCGGTTTACTGGCGATAGAAACCTACGAGATTTCTTTCTCTCCCTCCGGTTTTACTGGCGATAGAAACCTACGGGATTTCTTCCTCTCCCTCTGGTTTACTCCCTCTGGTTTACTGGCGATAGAAACCTACGGGATTTCTTCCTCTCCCTCCGTTTACTGGCGATAGAAACCTACGGGATTTCTTTCTCTCCCTCCGGTTTACTGGCGATAGAAACATACGGGATTTCTTCTCTCCCTCCGGTTTACTGGCATAGAAACCTACGGGATTTCTTCCTATCCCTCGGTTTACTGGCGATTGAAACCTACGGGATTTCTTCCTCCCCCTCGGTTTACTGGCGATAGAACCTACGGGATTTCTTCCTCCCCCTCGGTTTACTGGCGATAGAAACCTACGGGATTTCTTCCTCTCCCTCCGGTTTACTGGCGATAGAAACCTACGGGATTTCTTTTCCTTCCCCCACGGCTCTCTGGCGGCTGAGGCTTCGCTATTCGCGAGCGGGAAACTTCCCCTGCTCGAATTGCGCCCCTCCTCGCGTGCAGGGTTACGGGATTTCAATGTCGTTTGAGCGGAAGTTTACTGGCGATGGACGATCAAGTTGAGCCCACTAGCAGTCAACGATCGAGTGTGGAGCCAATGAGAGAGTTCGAGGGTACGTTGTAAGTAGAAGTCGAGCGAGAAGCCGGTGATGTGTAGTAGTCCATTGACAGGGAGAAGTCCATCGTCGGGTAGAAGACCGACGAGAGTTCTTCGACGGCAGAAGTCTGACGACTAGTAAGAGTCCGCTGACGAGCAGAAATCTGAGCGACATGGAGAAGTCCGACGTCAGGTTGAAGTCCGCTAACGAGCAGAAATCCGACGACAGGGAGAAGTCCGACGTCGGGTAGAAGTCCGCTAACGAGCAGAAGTTCGACGGCAAGGAGAAGTCCGACGTCGGGTTGAAGTCTGCTGACAAGCAGAAGTCTGACGTCGGGTAAAAGTACGGCCTTGGGCAGAAGACCGATGAAGATTCGTCGACGAGTAGAAATTCAACGATGAGTAGAATTCTGCTGGCGGCAGAAGTTCGACGTCGGGTAGAAGACTGAAAATTCGTCGACGAGCAGGAGTCTGACGACGAGTAGAAGTCCGCTGACGAGCAGAAGTCTGACGTCAGATAGAGATCCTCTCCGAGGTTGTATGTCAGAACTTTTGTTTGATGCATTAACCTGTGTGGATGAGGCCAGGAGAATCCACCACGGATGTGAGACCTTTCCGAGGTTGTATGTCGGAGCTTTTACTCGACGACGTTAACCTGTGTGGAAGAGGTCGGGAGAATCCAACAAGGATATAAGACCTATCCGAGGTTGTACGTCGGAGCCCTGCTCGACGACGTTAAAACTGTTATGGTGAAGGTCAGGAGAATCACACCAAGGATGTGAGACCTTTCGGGTTGTATGTCGGAGCCTTTACTCGACCGTTAACCTGTGTGGAAGAGGTCGGGAGAATCCAACAAGGATATAAGACCTATCCGAGGTTGTACGTCGGAGCCCTGCTCGACGACGTTACCTGTTTGGATGAGGTCAGGAGAATCCACCAAGGATGTAAGACCTATCCGAGGTTGGTGTCGGAGCCTTTACTCGACGACGTTAACCTGTGTGGAAGAGGTCGAGAGAATCCAACAAGGATATAAGACCTATCCGAGGTTGTATGTGCGGAGCCCTGCTCGACGACGTTAACCTGTATGGATGAGGTCAGGAGAATCCACCAAGGATGTAAGACCTATCCGAGTTGTATGTCAGAACATTTGTTCGATGACATTAACTGTGTGGATGAGGTCAGGATCAAATCCCCTGGGATTGATCGTCCGGTGATGAGATACAATATGGATGTGTATTTCTCGAATCACGGAGAAAGAGTTTAAGAGTGTTTTTTTTTATCTTTCATAAGAGGAAAAATCATATCATAATAACATGAACATTCTATTACTGCATTACGTAAGATAGTACAATAGTTCCCTAGTACGACTTACAAATACAAAGTACTCAACACGTAAGGTCTACGCACTGTGACAATACAACAACATTTAACTTGGGAGAAGATATTAGAGATATCAAAGTGACACTCAACTCAACATAAAAGCGACAACAAGACAAGTAATATTTGCTATACAAATATACGAAGTGCGTGACATTCAATCTCTCCAACCATTTGACAATATTCAATGGTCGTCTTTGTTGTTGATTCTGCCCCCCAGTCGGATCAACTTCATCTTGGGTTGGTGTATTCTTGACGAATTGTCGGAGATATCCCTGTCGGATCAGTCTCTCAACTTCTTCCTTGAGCTTGCCAACATGCTTCAGTTGTGCCCACGGCTACGGTGGAAGTGGCAATATTGCTCCTGGTTTCCGACATTGGGCTTCAAAGGGTGTGGCCATTTCACATTCTCCTGATCCCGGATGGCCATTAATACATTTGATTGGGGTGTATTAAGTGGTGGTGTACTCCTTTTCTTGGCGAGGTTCTCGTCGTGGTGACGGAGACCTATGAGGTAGATTATTCTTCCCATGTTTTTTCTGCTGTGAGAAAAATTATCCATCCCAGGTGCACCTTTGCGCTTCCCGCTGATTTGCTCAAACTGTTTCCTGTGAGCATTTATTGCTTCATCCAGAGATTTGTGCCTCCACGCGATGGATCAAGTCAGCGTACGAATGGACGGTGTCTGGCATAAGGGCTGAATAGAAGGGGCCAGGACGAAGACCTCCCAGAAAGGCCCCTCTGAGTATTCTGGGTCTACCTGGAATCTGTCGTGCTTCAGTGGAAAATCGTTGAAATACTCCTTCAACGATTCTCCCTCATTTTGGCGATCCCGGAGAGGTGGGAAGAATCCCTAGCAATTCTTCGATTGGCCACAAATTGTTCGACGAATACTTTGGCCAATTTGACAAAAGAGGGGATCGTTCCAGGGGGAAGCGAGTAGAACCACGTTCGGGCCTGTCCTTTAAGGGTGGCGGGAAAGACCTGGCAGAGGAGCGCGTCTGATGCTCGTTGAATATGCATGATGGTTCTATAGTAGTCAACATGCTCATATGGGGTCGTCGTCCCGTCGTAGGATTCAACGTTTGGCCTTTGAATCCGACCGGAAAGTGATGCTGAAGAATAGCTCAGTTAGAGGTGATGACTCTCGAAGTTCTTCTGTCGGAGAGCATGCCTCACATCTCCTCGGGGGAACTCTTCCCGTACCAATTTTCGCAGTTCGCGACGCAGGACATTCTGAGGGAGTTCCGCAATGTGTGGTTGGGGAGAGCCTTCGGGGAGATCCGAAAAAATGCGAGGATGTGTTGAACTCGCTGTATCGGCAAGTTCATCTTCCTGTCGTGATGAGGATGTCTCCTAGGTGGAGGAAGGTGATCTCTTCTTGAAGATGCTCGAATTGAACATCTTCATCCCTTGGTGGATCCGGGGAGAAGGATCTCCTCCAACGTCGGCTGTCGATCATCTCGTAGGTTGGAGGATCTCGTTTTGCGATTCTTCCATCTTCCGGATTCTTTCTTCTAAAGAAGGTCCCAAAGTCCCTTCTCCGGCAGCATTCTGCCCCCAGGGTGAAAAGATGCGTGACATTGGTCGTCTATGGTTAATAGACGGATTTCTAGACTGATGAGAGTTGGAGCGAGAAGCTCACCATAAACGACTGCTGCGCCTATTCACCATCGTAGCAGTACTCGAAGTAGTGGGATTGTGGTTCCCACAGACGGCGCCAAACTGTTGCGTGTTAGAAAATACGCGGCGGTAGAGTTTGTAAATATTGCGTCCGAGCGTTGCACGTAGTTTAACACACAACAGAAAGAAAGAGTGAACACCAGAGTTTTTACGTGGAAAACCCAAAAATGGGAAAAAAACCACGGGGCCTCGCCCGTTGCAAATTTCCACTAGTGTTTTCGTAGATTACAAATGGCGGATTTCTTCCCACAAGTCGGGATAATCCAAATACAACTTGTCTCTTCCACGAAATTCACAAAATCCTGCGATTCGCTGTGTTTTCTGAAAATCCGGCAGAGTTCCGGCGTCTTCAGGCGGCAGGAAAACTCCGGCGGCGGTGGTCGAGGAGGTGAGGAATCTCCTATTCCCTTTCTCCTTCTCCTTCTTCTTCTTCTCTCTCTTCACTTGAGCCCCTTGGTGTTGATGAGGGCTCTATTTATAGTTTTTCTGGAGTGGCATAGCCCATAAATAGCGCGAGATCAAGGGCAAAAAGGGAGTGGTTTGAATGGACGGCCGATATCGAATCCTTGATCATGCACCGTTCGTTGGCATTTGATGGCCTTAATGATGTCGGAATTCGATGATCTTGGGCTCGTTGGATTCGTCTCGTCGAGCCCTTCGATTCGGTATAAGCTCGTCAAAATCGGAGACCGTTTGGTAACTCAAATTGCGGTTTGAACCTTCCAAAAGCGCTTTGAACCCTTGATTCGGACTCCTTTTGGCTCGGATTGGGTTGATCTTGGTTTCGTTGGTTCGTATTTCCGAGACGCTCAGTTTTGACTGTAAGCTCGCTGAAATCGGAGTTCATATGCTCTTGAAAATAATTTTTGAAGTTTCCGAAATGATTTTGTCTCGAGATTCGTGCCCAATCAAGATAATTTTGAGATGATGTATCAATTGTGTAATGCATTTTAAATTAATTTTGAAAAGTTATCTTCAAAATCAAGCAAAGTTGGCTGTTGTTTGATTAAATGCATTTATAGTGTAATACATTCTAATTCGTGCATTTCAAATTTAAGCGTTTAGTTGCGTGATTTTCAAATGTATATTAATTCATTAGTGATTTAGAATTTGATGTATTTTAAAATAATTATATTTGATCTATTGTTAAACACACCGCAAATTCTTCCAGCCATTTGGTTTCATTTGAGAGACTTTCATACAGTTTCTTAAAACAGCTTTCTAATACAAAAGTTAAATTTTTGTACTTAAAAGTTACTTTAAGAAGCTTTAAAAGCCGTCCCAAACAAAAATTTAATGTGCGTGGCTCTTGCTAGCTCGCCCTGGCCGCTTGGCCCAGTCGTCGACGTTGCCACTAACATCGATTGTTGCCTGTTCACTGACATTTACTCTAAACTAACCCAAAAATCTATTAAATTTATTTTACTCCCAATTTTGAATTTATTTTATATTGCATTGCTTTTACATTTATTTCTTTTTAGCAAATCAAATGACCCCTAGACCAATTTTGATTAAATTTAAGTTTTGTAGACACAAAAATTATTGACCCTAGTTGGGAAATTTACCATACATAAAAAGAAAATTTTTTATGTAATATTTAAATCCCTATGTTAATATTCTAATGTATAATTATATTTAAAATTATATTAATATTTTTTTGATAATATTGAAAGATTAATATAGATATATAGATAAATATAAAAAGATTAAAAATCACATATTTAAATGTATAAAATTTGTTGATATGCATTAACCACTGCCGCCCTTATCTTTGCTCCGGAGTCAGCTCTTCTCTGCTGCTACATTTCCTCAATGGAAACAGCTCCCACTGCCGAGAACCTCTTCCCCAATATTCAGCCGGCGACGCTGCTGAACCTCACCGAGCTCTGTTCTTCGTTCTTGGCTATCTCGGCTGCCGGAGCTCCTCGCATTTCGGCAAGTGTGCAGGGATATACAGCGACGAGATCTCGGCCAACGAGACGCTGTGGCGCCCATCATCGTCGAACCGCCGTCTGTACAAAGATTCGTGGCAGACTTCCTTTTGTGGATTACTCCTTCGCGAGGGGAAATTTGAAATCCTTAGTATTGATGCGTTGCTGGCGGGTCACTGATGCCAGTCTCCTGCACGTTGTTGATCAAAATCCCTACATCACCAAGGTGTGTTTGTTTTGTTGGATAAATAGCGTTTACCTATTTGAATTTAAATATTATGATTCTTTGGATAATTATTGATTTGATTTAATTGTATTTAAATTTAAATATCTTTGGTTTTTCCGAATAAAAGACTCACACTCCTGGAGACGGATTTAGTATTCGGGTGTTTTATGTATAAATACAGGTTCATTTTAGCAGACAACCTACAAACTGTGAGAAATTTAGTTATAATGTTGGGGACTATCATATGCGAATCCTAAAGGATTGGAATGGGTTTGTGTGGATGTGATGCGAACAAAACACTAAATATACTGAAGAAAACACTAATTCTAAATGAGATAAATATGCAATTTGAAGTACCTATAAATTGAGGCAGAAGATTTTAGACAATTTAAGAAGTCGAGAACTCTAAAGATTGAAGGATTAAGAGCACAACTATCAAGGCTAAGCTCTTTCATTGCGTTGCGTGTATGAGCCCTAAAAATACATGCCCGGCCTAAAAATACATGCTCCGGCCTCAATTGGACAGTTTAGGTATTTTAGATCAAGTTTTTAGAAGGTTATTTTTATCGAAAATAAGATGTATCCAGATATTTGCTTCATTTGTGAGAACTTTATTGATATAGTTCCAAATTTCTCATAGATACAAGCCCCTATGGTGATTACCCCCTTTGGTAACCAAATTTTTTTTGATTAAGATTAATCATTCTATAGACTTATGCTAGATGTATACTAGCAGCAAATTGATTTAGGATTGAAATTTATCACTTATATTTAGAGCAGAAGTGGGGGGAATGGTGATGGTCCCGATCAAGATCCAATTATTCTATCATCACGGGTTATCATGATCCCTAATTTATTTAACTAAGAGGTCGTCGACCCAACCTAACTGAAGTATTATGTTGGGAGCTTGAGTTGCTTCGTCTTACGGAATCTTATAGACTGGGGGTAGATTTTATTTTAGGGGTATAATTTAAATCAAAAATTATGTAACAGAGGGCTTTGTGATGTGGACTCACGTTTTACTACCAGCTCCGCAGGCCTATTTATTTCTTCCACTTACAAACTTATACCACCACTACTTAGCGTTCTTCTGCTCTATAACATATTAAAGGAATATCGTACAATATTTTTTTTTAAAGAAATATAGTTCCTAAGAAAATATACATAGAGAAGCTGGGCTCAAGGAGAATAGAGAATATTATCAATACTTTTACGTGTTGCTAAACCTTTTGGTTCTATGTTTCTTGTATTTTTTTGTTATGTCTTTTCTTGCTATACAACTTCCTCAACAAATTAGTATCAGAGCTTGATGGGGTGTGTTGACAAGGCAGAAGCAGCATGAAAAATGCTCTTAACGGGATCAGAGCGAGAACGCAATGTTGACAACTCAATCAGTATAATCATACAACTGATGAACTTAAAGCCGATTTTTACTCATTCTCCACTAAATGCGTTTGGAATTTCAAAGCATCAAGGCCAGCGATGGTAATATGCAACCCATCGCTTGAGATGCTTCATCTGACTGCTGAATGGGTCTTCATCGAGGCAAAACGTCGGTTTAACCACATCTAGAGATGCGCGTGGATAGACCTGAACTCACGGCTTCAGACATGGAAGCAAATTTCCAACATCAGGGAGATATATCTGATTCTGGCTGACAAAGATGTTCCCTATTTTAAGGCCGCGCAGGGTCAGGGCTCACCCAATCCACAGGGGGACTTTCCTGTAAAAAGGATATTCATTCTTTGACGGCAGGTTACATATGGAGGATTACTTGATTGGATATGTTCATCGAGATGTTCTTTGAATATATAGATATTCCTACTGACAAGAAAATTAAATATATAATTGACAAATGAGAGGTGTGCAGTGCGTGGTGGCAGCAGTTTGTGGGGATTCGTGGGAGGCTTACTTGGATCACGCCAATCTCCTTCCATATTTGGGTGGCTGATTTAGGAAGGATTATATTAGTACAACTATGGATTATTCTATAATTATTATTATTTATTTATTAAGAGATCTTGTGTAGATATATAAATAGGGAGAGCTTTTATGCAATAAAATTAAGCCATTTTCCTTTCAAATCCTCTAAATTTAACATGATATCAGAGGCTCAGAGCCTTCATTATAGTTGCCGAAATTCTGAGTTTTTGTTCTCCTGCTGTGCCTTTATTCGGCATTCTCTTGAGAAATAAGAGGGATCGGGTTCCTGCTTGGTTTTGTCTTTTGTGCCTGTCTAGCTGAGAGATAGACCGAGAGGGACGGTGGTACCTATTAGAGGTGGAATGTTCTCAACCATGATCACTAGGCTCTATTCCTGCCAAGTGGTACCTATTGGAGAAGCATAAATTAATTAAGTTCTCATAAAAAAAAATTCAAAATAGTCCCCAAATTATTTTTGTGTGATCAATTTAGTCCCTAAATATTACATTGTCTGATCTGAAATGATCCCTCTTGTTTTAATTAGGATATAAAATTGGTCCCAATTTAGTACCTCAACTTTATAAAATTAACCCCAATTCAATCCCAAAGTGTTGGGAAGAAAACCATGTAGCAAAACAAATAAGAAATAAAAACAACGGAAATGAATGCCAGGATTTAACGTGGAAAATTTTGAAATCAAAATAAAATCATGGAGCCACACCACACCAAGAAGTTCACTATTAAAATTGGGAGAAATTGTACTAATCACTCTTCTCACATTCTCTCATTATTTCTCTTCTCAACTCTCTTCATTCTACAGTCGGAGTAGATAAAGCGACGTTTTTCAATGTACCAAAGGATGCAACCCTCTTGTGAAACAAGAAAAAGAGCAGAAAAATTATTCTAACCGGCTCGCAACACCGTGACGTCGAGGTTTGGAGTGCTGCAACGCTCTGCTCTCTGTCTCTAGCTTAAGCCTGGAGCGTTGTAGTGCTCTAGCATATAGCATTGCCATGCTTGTATGGAAAAGAAATTCCAAGGGCAAGGCCACTGAAACCTATGTTGCACCGATATGGATACGGCGACATGGATATGACACGATATGGATACGAGACACGACAATTCTAAAACATACAGGATACGGATGCGACGCGGATATGGCATTATAATATATAAATCATACATAAAAAATAACAAATTAATCAAAGCATAATATTTGAAATGACAAAAAAAATGAAAAGCAACATCATTTGTAGCATTGTATCTTATAATATCAAAATAAAAGTAAGCATTAAAATTTTAAATGTTTAGTACAACAACAAAAACAAAAACATAAATTGCCCAGTAGATGAAGTTTTAATTAAAAGTACAAATGATTGACACAATTAATCCACATGAATTTGAAACATGAAATTTTTTAATAAAAAGTATAGATATGTTGCGCCTATGTCGGGGGTCCAAGGGGGCGCTGCCCCCTGGAGGGGTTCGACCTGCCCGGTCAGGTCGCGAGGTCAAGGGGCAGCGCCCCCGGAACAAATTTGGTACCCCTCTGTACCGAGCGCTACCGAGTTCCGATACGAGCGGTACTAAGTTCTAGTATCACTCGGTACTGAGCGGTACCAAGCAGTACCGAGCAGTACTGAGTTCTAGTATCGCTCGGTACCGAGCAGTACCGACAAGTACGACGATACCGAGTACCGAGCAGTACTGAGTTCTAGCCTTGCTCGGTCGAGCGGTACCAGCGGTACCGAGCAGTAGAGAGTACCAAGAGATACGCATGTCCGATCAAATTTAAATAATATTTTAATTGGACACGGCAAAGCCGTATCTGACACGTATCCGTGGCGTATCGGAAGCGTATCCGTATACGACACATGTCCGATATAGCATGCCTTATAAATAGGCGTATCCGTGCAACATAGACCGAAACCCAAGCAAGGGGAGCACTGCCCACAACAACAATAGAATCGGAAATCGGATTGATCAACACAATAGAACCGGATTGATCAACACAATCAGATTCCACACAAAACTAACACGAAGCGATCATTTTGTGTTGGGGATGGAAGTAAAACCACGAGACGAAACAAACAAGAAAAATAGAAATGCAGCTGGAAGTAAAGGACACCAGAATTTAATGTAGAAAAACTTGAAATCGGGACAAAACCACATAGCGTCAGAGCCACACCACACCAAGAAATCCACTTTGAAAATTGGGAGAAATAAGTACAAATCTCTTTTTTTTTCACTCTCTCGTTGCTTTTCTTCTTTTATACCATTCTCACACTAGAAGCAAAAGGGAAAAACCAAGTAAATAACACCAAGGGACGCCACCCTCAGAAAAACAAGAAAGAAACTGTCTAGTCCCCCTCGCAGCACTGCGACGCCAATTTGGAGGGCTTCGGTGCTCAAGCCTCTATCATCATGATGCTGCGATGCTCAAACCCGTAGTGCTGCGGCGCTCCACTATCTGTTGTTTCTCTCAGCAAACTCTACAGTGTCGAGGCGATTGAGTACACAGTTTCGGGGCACTCTGATACATAGTGCTGAGGCGTTGTACAAAAAAAAAAAATTCAACCCAAGCGGGGGAGACCCCGCACCCTCTCAGCGAGCATGAGAAATTAATTTGAGGTTCGAGGCAAAAATACAACCCAATTGATCAACAAAATCAGATTCCATATAGAACTAACATTTTGGACCAATTTTATATTGGCAAGGGACTAAATTAGCCAGAATTGTTAGTGGGGGGGGGGGGGGGGGGGGGGGAGGGTGTTTTTCCTCTTAAATCTCATTTGGGGGGTGAAGTTGCAATTCTCAACAAGGTAACATTATGTTTGATTTTTGTCACTAAGTATGCTAATTTATTTATTGCTCGAGTCCTAATAATTGTTTATGCTTCCTTTTTTTTCTTGTTTATGGTTGAACCTGGTCCATAAATTTTGAATTTTGTAATACAAGTCTGCAGATACATTGTTACCATTGATATAATGCTGTTCATATTTGTTCATTGAGTTGGAAAGGATTCCCTGTTATATCATAATTCATGACATAGATTTTATATTTTTGAGCTATTTTGTGCTTAAAAGAAAAGCGCACATCATTGAGTAGGAACCGTTTTTTTTTTTTTTTAATTTATTTATTTATGCAAAAATGATGGTGTTTTGCAACTTTTAAATTCTATGTGATAAACATTGAAGTGGTGAGAAGTAGACAAAGATGAGCATAGACATTATCCATATTTGCGCACCACAGTTTAATTTAATTGTGGTGAAAGGCAAGCGAAGCTATGCGAGGACACACGGTTTAAGTGATGCGTCACAAGTTTACTAAACCGTAGCAAAAATTAAGCAATTTGAATTGGATTGGATTTAAGATTATAGAATTTATAGAATGTGAATGAGAAGAAGACAATATGATAAGAAGAGAATAATTATTATCTGTTTTCAAGAAATTAATTGGAATGAAAAAAAAATCAATAGATAAATAGATGAAAGATTAAGATAATTATCGGTGAAGATATTATGAATGTAGTTTGTGCTTATTCTTCTTCAGACTGATTAGATGATAGTTAGAAAAGGAAATTTTGGGAAGTAGATGAATGACTATCGTGTGTGCCTATTGAAGACATGATGGTTATTAGAGGCAATATAAATGGAATTATATGTTATAATGGAATGGGATATGAGAGAATTCATGGTGGTTTATGAAATAGGAGATTGAAATATAATGGAAAAAAACTGTAACTGATTTCACAGTGGTCTATGATCTTATACTAGCTATTATATATTTTAGGAAATGTGAAGAATATCTGGCTACTTTCAAAAATTGTCACCAAATCAAATATATATATTCTTTAAAAGAAAAAAATAATCTTGCAAAGATCATAAGATTATTTTATCTGAAAACTTGATAACGTAATATAAGGAAATAGCCATGGATATATATCTAAAGAGTATACAAAAAACAATCATATTATCCTAGGATAACATGATGAAACTTCAAAGTTCAGAAATATTTTGAAAAATTAATGACTCTAGGATAATATGGTGAAATTTTTTAGTAAATTGTTAGGTAATTAATGTAGTTAGGTTGGTACTAGATAGTTAATAGGCGTTTTATGATTTTTGTAATACTAGAAATGCTCCCTTCTTAAGAAGCATTAGGGTTATGCAAAAATAATGAATGAAGAACCTTTAACTGCTCCCTCACTTTCCAATGATTATCTGGAGTTACAGGCATCCTTTAATTGCTGAGAAATTATTCAGTGTGGACACCGGACAGTCTGAAGATCAACCAGAACTCATCACATCATTGAAAAGTGACATGGCGCATTCTGATTGGTGTCCGCACAGAATAATTTTTCTTAATTGCTTGCCCATTCCCCATCAAATAACCTCCAGGCATCTTTGAATTGTTGGTTCTCGTGTTTTCCCTTATTATTCCACAGTTTTTTTTACACTTACTGTCTGTTCTACATTGATGGTTTGCTTTAATTTCTCGTGTTTACAGGAATTTGATTCTTCATATGGCCCAGCATGGCATTGCATTGTGGGTACGAGCTTTGGTTCTTACGTGACACATTCTTTGGGAGGTTTCTTGTACTTTTCGATCGAAAAGGTTTACATTCTTCTCTTCAGGACAGCCGTTGAACCCTTAGATCATCAGCGGCCATGAACGCAGCCAACTTTCGGGTTTGCAAGCAAATATATTTATATATCTCTGCGTCTAAATACAGTGAGTCTGAACTGTTTCTTAATAGTACCATCATCAGCTGAAATGAAACATTTGATGTAATTTCAGAATGCATTTCAAACTCTAAGAATCGTTTGTTCTATGTTTCTCTGCACAAAAGCATGCTTGTGGACTTCCAAAAGCACCGTTCAGGTAATTTTGATCCGAGTAATCAAACGAAATTTATTTTATATCTTTCTCAAGTAAATTAAATGATTTAAATGCAATGTATTTATCACGCACTATGTATGTATATATTGAGCTGTTTTTTACAGGATTTCAGCAGTCTTTTTTTAGTCAATTTATATTACATTTATGATTCGTTTGGGGTGATTTTCTTATTATTTTTTAAAGCAATTTTTTAGTACAAAAATTTTAATTTTTATTCTAAAAAATTGTTTTAAAAAATAATAAAGAAGCCGTACCAAATGAAGGCTTCATTTGGGATGGCTTTCTTACTGTTTCTTAAAGTAGAGAAAAAATTGTCCCTAACGAAGGTTTTCGTATTGCTTTTTAAAGCAGCTTCTTAGTACCAAAAATAAAATTTTTGTACTAGGAAGCTACTTTATAAAGCGGAAAGAAAGTCGTCCCAAACGAAGCCTTAGTCTTCATTTGGGACGGTTTTCTTATGCTACTTAAAATAATTTTTTAGTATAAAATTTTAAGTAGGAAGATAGTCTTCCCAAAGGAAGCCTTAGTATTCAACTAAGGGTTCGTTTGGGACGGTTTTTTTATTTCTTTCTAAAATGGAGTTTTAGTACAAAGTTTTTTATTTTTGTACTAAAACACCGTTTTAGAAAATAATAAAAAAGCCGTCCCAAACGAAGCCTAAATAAAAACTCTTATTAAATAGATTTCAAACATTATATTTTTCTTCAGAAATTCAGCTTGAACGGAGGTTTTAATGGAACATAATTTTTGTTTCAAAATTGTTCAATATCAGAGTAATTTTTCGGCTCAAATGAAGTTCTTTTTTTGTCTACTTATAATCATTTTTTTTTCTATAGTGTTTAAATATTTTTATATTTATATTTAAATTGTTGGAATTAATTTTGAAAAGAAAAATTATCGGAATCAAGCAAATATGGCTGCAGTTTGATTGTTTGCATTTATAGTGTAATTAATTTTAAATTAATTTTGAAAAGTTATCTTCAAAATACGCGGCGATACCATGTGGTCGTGGGTTCGATTCCCACAGAAAACTGTTGCGTGTTAGAAAATACGCGGCGGTAGAGTTTGTAAATTTGCGTCCGAGCGTTGCACGTAAGTTTAACACACAAACAGAAAGAAAGAGTGAACACCAAGAGTTTTTACGTGGAAAACCCAAAAATGGGAAAAACCACGGGGCCTCGCCCAGTTGCAAATTTCCACTAGTGTTTTCGTAGATTACAAATGGCGGATTTCTTCCTACAAGTCGGGATAATCCAAATACAACTTGTCTCTTCCACGAAATTCACAAGATCCTGCGAATTCCCTGTGTTTTCTGAAAATCCGGCAGAGTTCCGGCGTCTTCAGGCGGCAGGAAAAACTCCGGCGGCGGTGGTCGAGGAGGTGAGGAATCTCCTATTCCCTTTTCTCCTTCTCCTTCTCTTCTTCTTCTCTCTCTTCACTTCTCTCTCTTCACTTGAGTCCCCTTGGTGTAGAATGAGGGCTCTATTTATAGTTTTTCTGGAGTGGCATAGCCAGTAAATAGGCGCGAGATCAAGGGCAAACAGGGAGTGGTTTGAATGGACGGCCGATATCGAATCCTTTGATCATGCACCGTTCGTTGGACATTTGATGGCCTTAATGATGTCGGAATTTGATGATCTTGGGCTCATTGGATTCATCTCGTCGAGCCCTTCGATTCGAGTATAAGCTCGTTAAAATCGGAGACCGTTTGGTAACTCAAATTGCGGTTTGAACCTTCCAACGGTGCTTTGAACCCTTGATTCGGACTCATTTGGGCTTGGATTGGGTTGATCTTGGTGTCGTTGGGTTCGTATTTCCGAGACGCTCAGTTTGACTATAAGCTCGCTGAAATCAGAGTTCAGATGCTCCCGGATTTAAATTTTTGAAGTTTCCGAACTGATTTTGCCTCGAGATTCGTGCCCGATCAAGATAATTTTGTGATGACGTATCAGTTGCCCCCCTATTTTTGGACGTCGAAACTCCAGGAGTCCGAAAATATATGATTCAAAAATTTGTATCGGCCAAAATACCAAAAATTGCGTTCCGAAAATTAAGTGTTTCTCGGAATTGATCATAGAGGCTCCGTTGAGCTCCGAAAGTGTCGAAATCGAGTTCGAAACGTCGAAAAACGTGTCTGGGGACCCCAAAAACGTTCGAATCGGACCATCCGGGCCGAAAATTGGCCCGGACACATGTAGGCGGCCGAACGGCCGGTTGGTCGGCCGGCCGCCGCCTGCCGCCGCTCGCCGGCGGCGGCTCTTGCGGAACCGCGCGGAAGGAACCGCGCGGAATGAGCGGCGCGGAGCGCGGTTTGACCGCGCGCGGCTGGACCCGCGCGGTGCTCCGCACCCGCACCCGGGCTAACCCGGGCTAGCCAGGTTCTGCCGCAGTCTGGCACCCGCTGCTGCCGCGGGCAGGCTGCTGCAGCGCCGGCCGCGGTTGCGCGTGTTGTCGCGCTCCCGTATGCACATGCCGCAATCCACGCGTAGTTCCCACGGATTGGTGCGCTGGACGCGCCGTTTCGACGGTGGGGAGGAGGCCATTCGGCCCACCGCCTCAAGTGGGCCCCACATGCGTAAAATTAAAATTTTTTTGCTCTTTTTAGGTCCAAAAAATTCCGAAAAAATCCCAAAAAAATTCAAAAAATTCAGAAAAAATTTAGAAAATTTTGGAATTTCGAAATTTGCTATAACTCCCTCATGTCTTCTCCAAAACCTATAAATAGGTCCCTTAGGCCTTTGAAGAATTTGCAACTTCTCTTTCTTTCTCCCTCCGGTTCTCTAGCGATAGAAACATACGGGATTTCTTCCTCTCCCTCCGGTTTACTGGCGATAGAAACCTACGGGATTTCTTCCTCTCCCTCCGGTTTACTGGCGATAGAAACCTACGGGATTTCTTTCTCTCCCTCCGGTTTACTGGCGATAGAAACCTACGGGATTTCTTCCTCTCCCTCTGGTTTACTCCCTCTGGTTTACTGGCGATAGAAACCTACGGGATTTCTTCCTCTCCCTCCGGTTTACTGGCGATAGAAACCTACGGGATTTCTTTCTCTCCCTCCGGTTTACTGGCGATAGAAACATACGGGATTTCTTCCTCTCCCTCCGGTTTACTGGCGATAGAAACCTACGGGATTTCTTCCTATCCCTCCGGTTTACTGGCGATAGAAACCTACGGGATTTCTTCCTCCCCCTCCGGTTTACTGGCGATAGAAACCTACGGGATTTCTTCCTCCCCCTCCGGTTTACTGGCGATAGAAACCTACGGGATTTCTTCCTCTCCCTCCGGTTTACTGGCGATAGAAACCTACGGGATTTCTTTTCCTTCCCCCACGGCTCTCTGGCGGCTGAGGCTTCCGCTATTCGCGAGCGGGAAACTTCCCCTGCTCGAATTAGCGCCCCTCCTCGCGTGCAGGAGTTACGGGATTTCAATGTCGTTTGAGCGGAAGTTTACTGGCGATGGACGATCAAGTTGAAGCCCACTAGCAGTCAACGATCGAGTGTGGAGCCAAATGAGAGAGTTCGAGGGTACGTTGTAAGTAGAAGTCGAGCGAGAAGCCGGTGATGAGTAGTAGTCCATTGACAGGGAGAAGTCCATCGTCGGGTAGAAGACCGACGAGAGTTCTTCGACGAGCAGAAGTCTGACGACTAGTAAGAGTCCGCTGACGAGCAGAAATCTGACGACATGGAGAAGTCCGACGTCAGGTAGAAGTCCGCTAACGAGCAGAAATCCGACGACAGGGAGAAGTCCGACGTCGGGTAGAAGTCCGCTAACGAGCAGAAGTTCGACGGCAAGGAGAAGTCCGACGTCGGGTAGAAGTCTGCTGACAAGCAGAAGTCTGACGTCGGGTAAAAGTACGGCCTTGGGCAGAAGACCGATGAAGATTCGTCGACGAGTAGAAATTCAACGATGAGTAGAATTCTGCTGGCGAGCAGAAGTTCGACGTCGGGTAGAAGACTGAAAATTCGTCGACGAGCAGGAGTCTGACGACGAGTAGAAGTCCGCTGACGAGCAGAAGTCTGACGTCAGATAGAAGTCCTCTCCGAGGTTGTATGTCAGAACTTTTGTTTGATGACATTAACCTGTGTGGATGAGGCCAGGAGAATCCACCACGGATGTGAGACCTTTCCGAGGTTGTATGTCGGAGCTTTTACTCGACGACGTTAACCTGTGTGGAAGAGGTCGGGAGAATCCAACAAGGATATAAGACCTATCCGAGGTTGTACGTCGGAGCCCTGCTCGACGACGTTAACCTGTATGGATGAGGTCAGGAGAATCCACCAAGGATGTGAGACCTTTCCGAGGTTGTATGTCGGAGCCTTTACTCGACGACGTTAACCTGTGTGGAAGAGGTCGGGAGAATCCAACAAGGATATAAGACCTATCCGAGGTTGTACGTCGGAGCCCTGCTCGACGACGTTAACCTGTATGGATGAGGTCAGGAGAATCCACCAAGGATGTAAGACCTATCCGAGGTTGTATGTCGGAGCCTTTACTCGACGACGTTAACCTGTGTGGAAGAGGTCGAGAGAATCCAACAAGGATATAAGACCTATCCGAGGTTGTATGTCGGAGCCCTGCTCGACGACGTTAACCTGTATGGATGAGGTCAGGAGAATCCACCAAGGATGTAAGACCTATCCGAGGTTGTATGTCAGAACATTTGTTCGATGACATTAACCTGTGTGGATGAGGTCAGGATCAAATCCCCCTGGGATTGATCGTCCGGTGATTGAGATACAATATGGATTGTGTATTTCTCGAATCACGGAGAAAGAGTTTAAGAAGTTTTTTTTCTTATCTTTCATAAGAGGAAAAATCATATCATAATAACATGAACATTCTATTACTGCATTACGTAAGATAGTACAATAGTTCCCTAGTACGACTTACAAATTACAAAGTACTCAACACGTAAGGTCTACGCACTGTGACAATACAACAACATTTAACTTGGGAGAAGATATTAGAGATATCAAAGTGACACTCAACTCAACATAAAAGCGACAACAAGACAAGTAATATTTGCTAATACAAATATACGAAGTGCGTGATCATTCAATCTCTCCAACCATTTGAACAATATTCAATGGTCGTCTTTGTTGTTGATTCTGCCCCCCAGTCGGATCAACTTCATCTAGGGTTGGTGTATTCTTGACGAATTGTCGGAGATATCCCTGTCGGATCAGTCTCTCAACTTCTTCCTTGAGCTGCCAACATGCTTCAGTAGTGTGCCCACGGCTACGGTGGAAGTGGCAATATTGCTCCTGGTTTCCGACATTGGGCTTCAAAGGGTGTGGCCATTTCACATTCTCCTGATCCCGGATGGCCATTAATACATTTGCTTGGGATGTATTAAGTGGTGTGTACTCCTTTTCTTGGCGAGGTTCTCGTCGTGGTGACGGAGACCTATGAGGTAGATTATTCTTCCCATGTTTTTTCTGCTGTGAGAAAGAATTATCCATCCCAGGTGCACCTTTGCGCTTCCCGCTGATTTGCTCAAACTGTTTCCTGTGAGCATTTATAGCTTCATCCGCAGAGATTTGTGCCTCCACGCGATGGATCAAGTCAGCGTACGAATGGACGGTGTCTGGCATAAGGGCTGAATAGAAGGGGCCAGGACGAAGACCTCCCAGAAAGACCCCTCTGAGTAATTCTGGGTCTACTCCTGGAATCTGTCGTGCTTCAGTGGAAAATCGTTGAAAATACTCCTTCAACGATTCTCCCTCATTTTGGCGAATCCCGGAGAGGTGGGAAGAATCCCTAGCAATTCTTCGATTGGCCACAAATTGTTCGACGAATACTTTGGCCAATTTGACAAAAGAGGGGATCGTTCCAGGTGGAAGCGAGTAGAACCACGTTCGGGCCTGTCCTTTAAGGGTGGCGGGAAAGACCTGGCAGAGGAGCGCGTCTGATGCTCGTTGAATATGCATGATGGTTCTATAGTAGTCAACATGCTCATATGGGTCGGTCGTCCCGTCGTAGGATTCAACGTTTGGCACTTTGAATCCGACCGGAATGTGATGCTGAAGAATAGCTTCAGTTAGAGGTGATGACTTCTCGAAGTTCTTCTGTCGGAGAGCATGCCTCACATCTCCTCGGGGGAACTCTTCCCGTACCAATTTTCGCAGTTCGCGACGCAGGACATTCTGAGGGAGTTCCGCAATGTGTGGTTGGGGAGAGCCTTCGGGGAGATCCGAAAAAATGCGAGGATGTGTTGAACTCGCTGTATCGGCAAGTTCATCTTCCTGTCGTGATTGAGGATGTCTCCTAGGTGGAGGAAGGTGAATCTCTTCTTGAAGATGCTCGAATTGAACATCTTCATCCCTTGGTGGATCCCGAGGGAGAAGGATCTCCTCCAACGTCGGCTGTCGATCATCTCGTAGGAGTTGGAGGATCTCGTTTTGCGATTCTTCCATCTTCCGGATTCTTTCTTCTAAAGAAGGTCCCAAAGTCCCTTCTCCGGCAGCATTCTGCCCCCCAGGGTGAAAAGATGCTGACATTGGTCGTCTATGGTTAATAGACGGATTTCTAGACTGATGAGAGTTGGAGCGAGAAGCTCCAACTAAACGACTGCTGCGCCTATTCACCATCGTAGCAGTACTCGAAGTAGTGGGATTGTGGTTCCCACAGACGGCGCCAAACTGTTGCGTGTTAGAAAATACGCGGCGGTAGAGTTTGTAAATTTGCGTCCGAGCGTTGCACGTAAGTTTAACACACAAACAGAAAGAAAGAGTGAACACCAAGAGTTTTTACGTGGAAAACCCAAAAATGGGAAAAACCACGGGGCCTCGCCCAGTTGCAAATTTCCACTAGTGTTTTCGTAGATTACAAATGGCGGATTTCTTCCCACAAGTCGGGATAATCCAAATACAACTTGTCTCTTCCACGAAATTCACAAAATCCTGCGAATTCGCTGTGTTTTCTGAAAATCCGGCAGAGTTCCGGCGTCTTCAGGCGGCAGGAAAAACTCCGGCGGCGGTGGTCGAGGAGGTGAGGAATCTCCTATTCCCCTTTCTCCTTCTCCTTCTCTTCTTCTTCTCTCTCTTCACTTGAGCCCCCTTGGTGTTGAATGAGGGCTCTATTTATAGTTTTTCTGGAGTGGCATAGCCCATAAATAGGCGCGAGATCAAGGGCAAACAGGGAGTGGTTTGAATGGACGGCCGATATCGAATCCTTTGATCATGCACCGTTCGTTGGACATTTGATGGCCTTAATGATGTCGGAATTCGATGATCTTGGGCTCGTTGGATTCGTCTCGTCGAGCCCTTCGATTCGAGTATAAGCTCGTCAAAATCGGAGACCGTTTGGTAACTCAAATTGCGGTTTGAACCTTCCAAAAGCGCTTTGAACCCTTGATTCGGACTCATTTTGGCTCGGATTGGGTTGATCTTGGTTTCGTTGGGTTCGTATTTCCGAGACGCTCAGTTTGACTGTAAGCTCGCTGAAATCGGAGTTCATATGCTCTTGAAATTAATTTTTGAAGTTTCCGAAATGATTTTGTCTCGAGATTCGTGCCCAATCAAGATAATTTTGAGATGATGTATCAATAGTGTAATGCATTTTAAATTAATTTTGAAAAGTTATCTTCAAAATCAAGCAAAGTTGGCTGTTGTTTGATTAAATGCATTTATAGTGTAATACATTCTAAATTCGTGCATTTCAAATTTAAGCGTTTAGTTGCGTGATTTTCAAATGTAATATAATTCATTAGTGAATTTAGAATTTGATGTATTTAAAAATAATTATATTTGATCTATTGTTAAACACACCGCAAATTCTTCCAGCCATTTAGGTTTCATTTGAGATGACTTTCATACAGTTTCTTAAAACAGCTTTCTAATACAAAAGTTAAAATTTTTGTACTTAAAAGTTACTTTAAGAAGCATTAAAAAGCCGTCCCAAATAAAAATTTAATGTGTCGTGGCTCTTGCTAGCTCGCCCTGGCCGCTTGGCACCAGTCGTCGACAGTTGCCACTAACATCGATTGTTGCCTGTTCACTGACATTTACTCTAAACTAACCCAAAAATCTATTAAATTTATTTTACTCCCAATTTTGAATTTATTTTATATTGCATTGCTTTTACATTTATTTCTTTTTAGCAAATCAAATGACCCCTTAGACCAATTTTGATTAAAATTTAAGTTTTGTAGACACAAAATTATTGACCCTAGTTGGGAAATTTACCATACATAAAAAGAAAATTTTTATGTAATATTTAAATCCCTAAGTTTAATATTCTAATGCATAAATTATATTAAAAATATATTAATATTTTTTTGATATAATTGAAAGATTAATATATGATATATAGATAAATATAAAAAAGATTAAAAATCACATATTTAAATGTATAAAATTTGTTGATATGCATTAACCACTGCCGCCCTTATCTTTGCTCCGGAGTCCAGCGCTTCTCTGCTGCTACATTTCCTCAATGGAAACAGCTCCCACTGACGAGAACCTCTTCCCCAATATTTCAGCCGGCGACGCTGCTGAACCTCACCGAGCTCTGTTCTTCGTTCTTGGCTATCTCCGGCTGCCGGAGCTCCTCGCATTTCGGCAAGTGTGCAGGGATATCAGCGACGAGATCTCGGCCAACGAGACGCTGTGGCGCCACATCATCGTCGAACCGCCGCTCAGTACAAAGATTCGTGACGACATCCTTTTGTGGATTACATCCTTCGCGAGGGGAAATTTGAAATCCTTAGCATTGCTGCGTTGCTGGCGGGTCACTGACGCCAGTCTCCTGCACGTTGTTGATCAAAATCCCTACATCACCAAGGTGTGTTTGTTTTGTTGGATACATACGGTTTACCATATTTAAATTTAAATATTACGCTTCTTTGGATAATTATTGATTTGATTTAATTGTATTTAAATTTAAATATCTTTGGTTTTTCCGAATATAGACTCACACATCTGGAAGACGGATTTAGTATTCGGGTGTTTTATGTATAAATACAGGTTCATATTAGCAGACAAACCTACAAAAACTGTGAGAAATTTAGTTATAATGTTGTGGACTATCATATGCGAATCCTAAAGGATTGGAATGGGATTTGTGTGGATGTGATGCGAACAAAACACTAAATATACTGAAGAAAACACTAATTCTAAATGAGATAACTATGCAATTTGAAACTACCTATAAATTGAGGCAGAAGATTTTAGACAATTTAAGAATGTCGAGAACTCTAAAAGATTGAAGGATTAAGAGAGCAACCATCAAGGCTAAGCTCTTTCATTGCGTTGCATGTATGAGCCCTGAAAAATACATGCCCGGCCTAAAAAAAATACATGCTCCGGCCTCAATTGAGACAGTTTAGGTATTTTAGATCAAGTTTTTAGAAGGTTATTTTTATCGAAAATAAGATGTTATCCAGATATTTTGCTCTCATTTTGTGAGAACTTTATGATATAGTTCCAAATTTCTCATAGATACAAGCCCCTATGGTTGATTACCCCCTTTGGTAACCAAAATTTTTTTTGATTAAGATTAATCATTCTATAGGCACTAAGTGCTAGATGTATACTAGCAGCAAATTGATTTAGGATTGAAATTTATCACTTTATATTTAGAGCAGAAAGTGGGGGGAATGGTGATGGTCCCGATCAAGATCCAATTATTCTATCATCACGGGTTATCATGATCCCTAATTTATTTAACTAAGAGGTCGTCGACCCAACCTAACTGAAGTATTATTGTTGGTAGCTTGAGTTGCTTCGTCTTACGGAATCTTATAGACTGGGGGTAGATATTTATTTAAGGGGATAAATTTAAATCAAATATATGTAACAGAGGGCTTTGTGATGTGGACTCACGTTTTACTACCAGCTCCGCAGGCCTATTTATTTCTTCCACTTACAACTTATACCACCACTACTTAGCGTTCTCTGCTCCTATAACTAATTAAAGGAATATCGTACAATATTTTTTTTTAAAGAAATATAGTTCCTAAGAAATATACATAGAGAAGCTGGGCTCAAAGGAGAATAGAGAATATTATCAATACTTTTACGTGTTGCTAAACCTTTTGGTTCTATGTTTCTTGTATTTTTGTGTTATGTTCTTTTCTTGCTATACAACTTCCTCAACAAATTAGTATCAGAGCTTGATGGGGGTGTTTGACAAGGCAGAAAGCAGCATGAAAAATGCTCTTAACGACGATCAGAGCGAGAACGCAATGTTGACAACTCAATCAAGTATAATCATACAACTAGATGAACTTAAAGCCGATTTTTACTCATTCTCCACTAAAATGCGTTTGGAATTTCAAAGCATCAAGGCCAGCGATGGTAATATGCAACCCATCGCTTGAGATGCTTCATCTGACTGCTGAATGGGTCTTCATCGAGGCAAAACGTCGGTTAACCACATCTAGAGATGCGCGTGGATAGACCTGAACTCACGGCTTCAGACATGGAAGCAAATTTCCAACATCAGGGAGATATATCTGATTCTGCTTACAAAGAAGTTCCCTATTTAAGGCCGCGCAGGGTCAGAGGCTCACCCAATCCACAAGGGGACTTTCCTGTAAAAATGGATATTCAATTCTTTGACGGCAGGTTACATATGGAGGATTACCTTGATTGGGAATGGTTCATCGAGATGTTCTTTGAATATATAGATATTCCTACTGACAAGAAAATTAAATATATAATTGACAAATTGAGAGGTGGTGCAAGTGCGTGGTGGCAGCAGATTCTACAAACCAGGTATAAAGAAGGCAAAGGATCTATTCGGAGCTGGTCACAGATGAAATAGTTACTCTAGGGTCACTTCCTGCCCACTGATTTTGTGTTGTTGTTGTAAATGAAGTACGAGCATTGCTATCAAGGCAATAGAAGTGTTAGTGAATATAAGGAAGAATTCTACCGCCTTAGTGCTCGCAACAATCTCAACGAATCCAACAATCAAATTGTAGCTCGTTATATCGGAGGATTGAAAGAAGCCATTCAAGACAAGTTGGAACTGAACTCTATTTGGTCATTGTACATGCTTCAACTTTGCTTTGAAGGCTGAGATATAGTTGAATCGCCCACCTTGTGTTTTTACAAATCGGTGACACTTTACTGATTACTCCACATTTGACAATAAGAACCACATTCCCACAATTGCCAAACCAATCAGCAAGAGCGATGCAACTACAAGGCAGGCTCAACATGTTACTGAGAACAAATCCGCAAGCAGGCCAAAGGCGCTGATCAAGGATAATCCATATGCCAAACCGAACACTATGAAGTGCTTTCGATGCTTTCAACCAGGCCACAAATCTAACGAGTGTCCAAACCGCCAACAACTACTGCTCTTGGAAGGCGAATCCAAAGCCAATCATGCTACAACCGAAGGTGATATTGATGATGAATATGAGGAGGTCGAAGGGGATGAAGGAGAACCTATAATCTGCATTCTAGAAAAGTTGTTATTGACTCTACAACAGACTATTGCTTCATAATGAAATGCCATCTTCTGGACTAAGTGCATGATTAATGATAAGGTGTGCGACCTTTTAATTGATAATGGTTGCACTAAAAACATCATTTTGCGATATGTTATTAATGCATTGCATTTAAAGGCAACAAAGAGCCCAAATCCTTATAGGATTAGCTGGGTAAAGAGAGGCATGGAAATTCTAGTATCCGACATGTGCAAGGTGAATTTCTCGATTGGAAACACTATACTTGTGAAGTTTTGTGTGATGTTCTAGACATGGATGTTTGTCACCTTATCCTTGGGCATTCATGGCAGTTCGATATGGGGATTACGTATGACGGGCGTATAGATGCATACACTTTTGAATGGAAAAACTGGAAGTTGTGTTTGCTCCCTAATCCACAACACGCCTCTATATCTGACAACAATGAGAAACCTGCTTTATGTGTTGTTTTTGGGAATTCGCTCCTACATTCAGGGCGTGCAAACAAGGCGTTGTTTGTTGTTTTCATGGATGAAGAATTTTTTTTTAAGTCCTCCCATTACCCTATGCAAGTGCTCCAGCTACTATCAAATTTTTTGGATGTAGCCCCTATACACCTCCCAAACTAGCTCCCTCCACTACGGTCCATACAACATCAAATTGATCTAATTCTAGGAGCCACCTTACCGAATTTACCGCTCTACAACATGAGCCTTGCCGAACACCAGACCATTCAAAAAATTGTTGATAATTTGATACAAAAACAGATGATCCAACCTAGCTTAAGCCCCTGTGCGATGCCCGCTTTATTAGTACCAAAGAAGGATGGCTTGTGGTGAATATGCATTGATAGCCGAACTATTAACAAGATTACGGTTAAATACCGATTTCATGTACCGAGATTGAAAGATATGTTGCATCATTTAACAAGCGCCATTATATTCTCCAAGATGGATTTGCGCAGTGGGTATAATCAAATACAGATACGGCTCAATGACGAGTGGAATATAGCTTTCAAGACTCATGATGGCCTATACGAGTGGAAGATAATGCCGTTTGGTTTATGCAATGCTCCATCCATGTTTATGTGCTTGATGAATGAAATTCTAAAACCATTACTCAGTAAGTGTTCCGTAGTTTATTTTGATGATATCTTGATCTATAGTCCGTCTATTGATGACCATTGGAAGCACCTAGTGAAAGTTTTTGCATTATTAAGCAAGCACAAATTGTACTTAAACAAATACAAATGTGAATTTGCCACAACTTCAGTTCATTTTTTGGGTTTTATCATTTATGCAAATTGTGTTAGCATGGACCCCTGCAAGGTTACCACCATAAAAGATTGTCCTCGTCAACACGCACTTACTGAAGTTCATATCTTCCATGGGTTTGCTAACTTTTATCGAATATTTATTCGGGATTCAGTGTAATTATGGTGCCTATTGCAGATTGCTTGGAACAATAAATCTTTATGTGGAATGTATAATAGCAACATAGTTTTGAAACTATCAAAACATCTTTAATTTCTACTCTAGTGCTCACTATGCCAGATTTTAACAAACCGTTTAATTTAGACACGGATGCTTCAATTTTTGGAGTTGGTGCAGTACTGTTCAAAGACAACAAACCCATTGAATTTTTTAGTGAGAATTAAGTCCCGTGAGACAAAAAGTGGTCTGTTTACGATCATGAACTTTATGCGGTTGTGAGAGCTCTTAAGCATTGGGAACATTATTTGCTCCATCAGGACTTTGTTTTATGTAGTGGTCATCAAGCTCTACAGTATTTGAATACTCAAAAAAGTATCAATCAGATGCATGCTCAGTGGGTAATATTTTTACAAAAAATTAGCTTTGTCCTGAAATACAAATCCAACAGTCAGAATCTGGTAGCAAACGGCCGTCCTTGCTTGTTAAACTCCAAACTGAGATATCTGGTTTGGAATTACTCAAGGACTTGTACTGCCATGATAAGAATTTTTCCACACCTTGGAAGCATTGTTCCACTAACAAGCCATTTGGTAATTATACATTGAGGCACGGTTTCTTGTTCAAGGACAATTCTCTGTGCATCCCTTCGTCCTCCGTGTGGCAGCAGTTAATTAGAGAAATACATGGAGGAGGCTTGTCAGCACACCTGGGGTGAGAGAAGACCGTCGAACATATGCAATTGCGATTTTTTTGGCCTCACCTAAGGAGGGATGTAACTTGTTTCGTTGAAAGATGTTACGTATGTCAAGTCTACAAGGAAGTTTGCTAGAATGTAAGTCTTTATACACCATTACCGGTCCCAATGTCTATTTGGGAGGACTTGAGCATGGACTTTGTATTGGGCATACCTCATACAAAGAGAGGTGCCGATTCTATCATAGTTGTGGTTGAAAGGTTCTCTAAGATGTCCCATTTTATTTCTTATAAGAAAATGTGCGTCGCCCTTGGAGTAGAACGGTTGTTCTTCCATGAAATTGTTCAGCTTCATGGGTTGCCCCGAAGTATTTACCTTAGATCGTGACGTGAAGTTCATTAGCCATTTTTGGAGGGAGCTTTGGAAGCAGCTCAAGATAGAAATTAAGCTCAGCTTGATATACCACCCACAAATAGACAAACAAATGGAAGTGGTAAATAGGACACTTGGCAACATGCTTAGATGTTTGGTACAGGATAATACGAAGCAATGGGATGAAGTCTTAATTCAAGCGGAGTTTGCTTACAACTTGATGCCTAACAAGTCTATAGGAATGTGCCACTTCAGTATAGTATACACAAAGACACCAAATCACGTAGTGGACTTAGCTATCATCCCAAAGTGCCATAATGCTGCAGCAGGTAGGTTGGCTGAAAATTTTAAACTAATGCTTGAAGACATTCACAGCAAGTTAGAGCAATCTAATGACTTTTATAAAAGAAATACTGATCTGCACTGTCGTCCAAAGATCTTCCATCCATGTGAGCTGGTAATGGTCCGATTAAGGAGAGAAAGATTCCTGTTATGAACCTATTCGAAGCTCAGCCCCCGAAAAATTGACCCAATTGCAATTAAGCAAATAATTAATGATAACGCTTACATTGTGGACTTACCACCAGATGTTCTCACGTCTGCCACTTTCATTGTTGAAGATATTTTTCCTTACTATCTATCAAATGGAGCAGCTACCAAACTTACATTATCGAGTGCAGACTCTTCTGAAGTGGGGGAGAACTGATGCGGACTCACGTTATACTACGAGCTTCGCAGGCCTATTTGCTTCTTTCACTTACAACTTATACCACCACTACATAGCATTCTCTGCTCCTATAACTAATTAAAGGACTATAGTATATCATTTTCCTTTTTTTTTTTAAGAAATATAGTTCCTAAGAAATATACATAGAGAAACCGGGCTCATAGGAGAATAGAGAATATTATGAATACTTTTACAGGTTGCTAAACCTTTTGGTTCTCTATTTCTTGCCTTTTTTGTGTTCTGCTCTTTTCTTTCTATACAGCTTCCTCAGCACTTTGTATCCTATGAAGTGTACCTAATGATCTATCACTCAATGGGTTTTTATCCATTGGAAATTTTATGGGCTCTAGATGTTACGTAATTTTATAATGGCATTTGAGGCAAAACCACCCAGTTAGAGGGCCCAATTGTAACTGTTTGCATGTGATGCCATTTGATAGCAAAATTATTATTTAAATGACATGTCACATCTTTATTGATGAAAGATCATTTGAAAATGAATCGTATCGATATGCTTGACAATGGCTAATTGTTGATTCAAAGCAAGAAAAGAATAATATGGTAAAATACAGATTTTTTTCTGTTATATGAATACATTTTCAGTTTTTTAACATTGAAAACATTTAGCAGCTGTGTATTCCTGGTTGCACGGCTTTAACTGCAGATGGTGTTGTGAGAGCAGTCATGCGGTTGGCTGAGCATAAGGGCCATCTTGAATGTCTTCGACTCAACGGTCTCTGCAACATAAAAAGAGAACATCTTAACGTGCTGAAATCTCTCTTGTGCAAAAACAAACAACAAGAGGCTTTTCATGCATCTTTCTACAGCGGTTGGAGCTCCCTTGCTCTTGACAGTGATGATGGACGTCCAATTGATGTTGATATCTGCCCCAAGTGCAAGAATGTGGGGATGGTATTTGATTGCACCAGGGAGGAGTGCAGGTTGGTACCTTTTTTTTTAATCTTAGCTAATTTGCTAACCTAGTAATTTACTTTTGTAGAATAAGCAATATTTATCTTTCTAAATTGGGATTTTGTCATTATATGGTGAACTAAGTTGAAAAGTTAGGCGGTTTTCCTAAAAGAAAAGCATGCTACTAGTAAAAGGCGTCATCATGGTTAACTAGGCTTTGTTTGGAAGAACTTTCTTACTGATTTTTAAAACATATTTTTTAATACAAAAATATCTAGTTTAAAAAAAAAATTTGTATTAAAAAACTGCTTTGAAAAATAGTAAGAAAGATATCTCAAACGAAACCTATATTCCATAAATCAGTATTTTCTTACAACTATAATCATATATTTGGAGAAGGTTATCTTGAACTCACTATATCTTTATTGCATAAACGAACTTTGCTCGAGTTGAAATTGAAATCTTTGATTTCAAATTGAGGATAACCTAGCTTGAACTCCATTGATATGACATTTAGGTTTTGTTTGGGACAACTTTTTTATTGGTTTCTAAAGCATATTTTTAATACGAAAATTCTTAAATTAATTTTTTTGTACTAGAAAGCTGTTTCAGAAAGCAGTAAGCCATCCCAAACGAAACCTTAATCTATTAAAAACTCTTTATTTTTGCGGTGAGGTTGTATATTATATTGTTTTCTCCTTGAATATCTGTAAGGCAGTAGAAACGACATCGAAACCAAATAACCTAAAGAAATATAGACGGGTTGTATTACCGTGTAGTTTGTACAGCACAAAAGCTTTTCTGGTGGAAAAAATAAGTGAATTCTGATTCTAAATTAAATTTAATAAGTTATTTAGCTTAATATTCTCCTTCTGAAAATATTTCTTATATTACTAGATTATCCTGCAGCTAACCCAAAGTCCAGCTTACTCTCTCGATATAGCTAGCCATTCTTCCTCAGTTGCTAGGAGGAACCTTCACATCTAAAATGCTGATCCTCAACAAGCTTGCTTGTTAACTTCAGAACTCTTCTTGCCTAGCTTCCACTGCTCTTCATCATTTGATATAATGCAAACTGCAGGACAATGAGGAACAGGTGGAGCCAATGTAGAGGTTGCTTCTTCTGCATTGCAAGGTGCGAGGAATGCGGAGGCTGCGTCGACGAAGATGAGCTTGGAGAGGATACAGCCTGCCCACATGTGTTGTGTGCTGGCTGCTGGCTTCAGCTCCCAAAATGCGATACATGTAATAGGCCATGCTGCAAGCAAGACTTGAATGCTCAAGCTTTGTCCTCTGCTGGTTTTGTGTGTGATCAGTGCAGGGATTCTGAGCTCCTTTGAAGATTTGGTTAGTGGAGAGTGGAAATACTTTGATAAAGTTGTTTTTTTTTTTTTTTATCATACAAGCATTTGTTAGAAGCAACAACAACATCAAGCCTTTGTCCCACTAAGTGAGGTCGTCTACATGAATCTTTTTTCTGCATTGTGTCCAGTTAAAAGTCAAATTCTCGTTTAAATCTAATAAAGAAATATCATTTCTAATATTTTTCGAGCCAAGTCTTTTTAGGTCTATCTCTACCTTTCTTAGCATAACTCAAATCTTATACCTCTACTTTCCTAACCAGGTCATCGGAAGGCCGCCGTTTTATGTGATCAACCCATCTAAGACGGCTCTCTCTAATTTTATCTTCCACTGGAGCTATTCCAACCTTTTTATGTATATGCTCATTTTGTATCCTATCTCTAAAGGTAAAGCCATTCATCCACCTGAGCATCCTCCTCTCATATTAAGCATTTGTTAGAAGCTTATGAAAAATATTTATAGGATCCTGATTGTGGAATCTGGATGAACTGGTGATGAATCAGTAATGTAGTTTATGCTTATCTTCTCATACATAGTAATCTTTGTCATGCAAGTTGTGACTACTTAGTGATGATGTTCTCGTAGATGACTTTCTGGTTTGAAGGAATGTAAATTCTTTTTCTTTTGCATAAATGCTGTCATGCTATTTGAGTAAGCTTTTATTTATGACGTTTAATTTTTGTATTAAAAAATTGCTTTAAGAAACAATAAAAAAATCGTCTCAAATGAAGCTTAAATTTATGTAAAGGCTGTAACAGCAATAAATAAATAATAATAAATGCAGTAGCAGCTGCAAATAAAATAGGAAATTGATAATACTGAAGCCAGTCTCGGCAGCAAACAAACTAATAAATAGATAATAACGAAGGCTGTAGCAGCAGCAACTAAACCAGTATATAGATAATACTAAAGACAGTAGCAACAGCAAATAGATAATACTAAAGGCAGTAGCAGAAGCAAATAAATTTAATAAATAATAATAAAGGTAGTAGCAGCAAATTAACCAATAAAGTATAAAGTAAAGATGTAAGAACGAGTCATTGGCCCATTGCTAGGCACTAGCAAAGCTGCAACTAGTAGTGAGCTGTAGAAATTCCTCTATGTGCAAAACCATTCAGATTTTAGATGCCTGCATAGGCATAGATAGTCAACTAGTTTTAAGTTCATCTTCCCTTGGTAGATCATGTAATAATTCCCTTTATTCCTCAAGTAATGCACGTACACCGACTCATTTAACACACTGAAATGACAGATCATACATAATAATGCAAGCAGTGAATAGATCATGGAACTCTTGGTAGTCAAACTTATTATCGGCTAAGGAAATTGGTGAGCTAGAATTCAACTGCAAAATTAGCTGGCCTATATCACGGGTATTTCTCTTCTTAGTTCTTACAAACATGCAAATGACGTTTTAAATTATTTGTCCCATTTTTACTGTCACATTGATTAATTGCACCGTATTTTCTACATTTTCATGTTTATTTGTCATCAACAGCTAGGTTAACATCTCATAATGATCACATACAATTGAGGTCATCCTTCTTATTTTCTTAAGAACTTTTACCCCATATTTTTCTTTTCCATTGATATCACCAATATCAACATCATCAAATTCATTATTCGCTACTTCAATTTTAATGCCATCATTGACAACTTGCATATTTTCAAGGAATGAGTACTTTCAACGATAGTATTGGAGTCCTCCATCTAACAAATAAAATTAAACATCATTATAAATTAAAATATTCTTTTAAATTGTAATTTGTTGATGCAAAAGAAATCATGTCTTCAGCACAACTATCAACATGCAACCTAAACATACATATTAAATTGCAAAGAACGTTGAGAAAAAGTGGCGCTCATCATTCATCATCATCAAAATTGAAGAATTACTTTTCAGATTGCACAATCATAAAAAATCGCGTATACGCGATATATAGCAATTTATAAGTTATAACCATCAATCACAAACCCAAACAACCTTTCACTACATCATACTATACCATTATAGGAACTTATAATATAACATCATGGAATTTCAAAGCAACAAAATCTCATTGAGTCATTATATTCCTGTAGTTTATCAATAGCATTCATCTCAAAGGGTTGTAAACTACACAAGTGCATTGACTTAGGCTTCGTTTGGGACGGCTTTTTTATTGCTTTCTAAAACGGAGTTTTAGTACAAATTTTTTTATTTTTGTACTAAAACTCCGTTTTAGTAAGCAATAAAAAAGCCGTCCCAAACAAAGCCTTAGAGATAAGACAAATCAAAAAAGACAAACAACCAATGCATTGTAGGTCTAAAATCTAGTATATCTAACTCAAATGAATTGAGTTGAAATAGAATTACACATCTTAATCACAGAATATTACAAATCAATAAAACTTCACAGCTTTAACTGTATATTGCATAAGTGCTTAAACCTGATAACCATAGCAGAGATGAGAAGCATTAAAAGTTTAAAACTAAAAATACATAAGTGCATAACCATAAGATCATAGATGTCAGCAGTCCACCACTCATCATAGATGAGATCATGAGAAGGGCTGAAGCATTCACCATTTTAAACTAGACTATCAGAGAAGCATAAGTGCATAACAATAATAATACAATAGTAGTCAGCACATATGAGAATTGAGAAGATCAAAATCATTCACCCTAAACCAAAATACCAGAAAAAGCATACTCTATATCTTTGCAAGTTGTAACAATTCAATAATAATTTCTAGAGCAAAGAGCATAATATAAATCATATACCCTAAAACTTAAAAAAAAAAAAAACCTAAAATTCTTAAAGGATGTTGGCATCAGCATGTTTGTGAAAATTGAGGTGAAAAACCTTGAATTACATCCAACATATAAGTTCCAAAACTATCAATACGAAAATAGTTAAAAACCTTAAAATGTAAAATAGGCAAAGAGAGAAAAAATGTAAAAATTATTGGATTGAGAGTTCGTTGGAGAAGTCTCTCGAGGTTGTGAGATGTAGCTTGTAGGCACCGGCATATATTGAAGAACCGACGAGAGAAAACAAGCAAGAAGAAAACAAACAAAGTTGAAAATAGAAGTTTGAGAATGAGAATGACTGAAAGAGCCAGTCGCCAAGTCGTGTCACATGCTTTAAACCCTAGGTTTTAATTAAAATTGGGTTGCATTCAGGTCACCTTTGGATTTTCGAGTCAACCCGAGCCCAATCTGATTTTAAAATAGGTCAATATATTGAACATGAATCTAACACGTTTGCTAACTGTTTGAGGTTTGACCTGAATCCAAAAATTTTTTAGTCAGGTTTCGGGTCGAGTCAAGTATTGACACCCCTAAACACATAGATAAGAGAGGAGTACAAGTAAGAAACTCAAGAGCTTTTATGTGAAAAACCAAGAAATGGAAATACTAGGGGGCCTATCTTTTCTTCTTTTTTTTTTTACTAGGGGGCCTATCTAATTATAAACAATTCTAGTAGTATTTGTCATCAATTGTAAATAATGTTCTTCCTCAAGAAAAGGTATTGATTTAATGTATCGAACGTATCGATATTCAGACCTAATAATTTTCCCTTGCATTAGCCACTCTGAGTTTGAACTTCCGATTGAGAACCTCGGACGTGAGGCCACTACACCGGTTGAAAATCAAGTGGGCCTGACACGCGCAAGTACGCCGGTCAATAATTTTGGTCATGTCAGCAAGAAATTTGCTGGTCAACATCGGGAAAGAATTACTCCTTGTCACAATCAGAGTTGTAAACGGCATATTCATTCATATGTGATCGTAGGGCTACAAATGAATCGAGTATTTGATGAGTTACTCGTGATTTGATTCGATAAGAATTTTTTTATGTTCGTTTGATAATGTAAATGAATAAATTTAAACAATTTTAACAGTACTCAATAGCTAAATAAGCAATCTTGACCAACCTGACGTTGAACTCATTAATATTCACGAACAATATCATTTAGTGCTCGTGAATATGCTCGTTAAGAAGCTCGATTATGCCTTATTTAAATAAAAATAAATAGTATATCTTATTTGACTAATAAGATAATTTAGTTTAATGTTATTAACCTTATTTTAAAGTACTGTTTAAAAGATATTTAATGTTATTTAACTATTATAAGTTATAAACTAACGCTATTTAACTAATAAGATACTTAAATATTTATGATATGTCATGAAAAAATTATCTTGATTGAGCACGAATCTCAAAGCAAAATTAAGTTGAAAACTTTAAAAATTAAATCCGGGACCATCTGAACTCCGATTTTAACAAACTTATAGATGAACTGAACGTCTCAGAAATATGAACCTAACAACACCAAATTCAACTCAATTCGAGCCCAAATGGGTCCAAATCAAAGACCTGAAGCAAATTTGGAAGGTTCAAATCATAATTTGGATGACCAAACGATTTCCAAATGTGACATGCTTATATTCAAATCAAGCGGCTCGACGAGTCAAATCCAAAGAGCCCAAGATTGTCAAATTCTGATATCATTAAACCATTCAGATACCAAATGAACGGTTTATAATCAATGGAATCCACATCAACCATCCATTCAAACCACTCTCAAATTACCCTTGATCTCCCTCATATTTACTGGCATGCCACTCTCAGAAAATGATAATTAGATCCCTTATTCCTCATGGAAGGCGGAGGAAGGAAAGGGAAGAAGAGAAGGAAGAGTTCTCTTGCCACCAGACTCCTGTCTCGGGCATCGTCGGATTTCAACCCAGCCATTGATTTTCGCCGGACATCAGCCCAGCCACTAACGGATGCCAGATTTCTGCCCTGCCACCAACTAATGTCGGAATTCTGCCCAACCACCAACTGATGTCGGAATTCTGCTCGGCCACCAACTAACGACAGCCTTCCACCCGACTCTCAACTATTGGTGGACTTGCACCTGAGAAAGGCCTTTCCGACCTCCACTTAACCGCCAACAACAATCTTTTTGGCCTCGGTCACTCGCCGACTACGGTCCTTCTGACTTCCGTTGCTAAACAACAGTCTTTCCGACCTCTGTCGTTCGCCTACTATGGTCTTGCCGACTAAACAAAAACATGTCAATACTGATTCTTTCAATTTCCACCATGTAATGTGCTATGTATGATGTATATTTGCTACATAAAACTAAGGCCTTCCCCCTAATGAAGGGCCTCATTTGTAATTGATTGCAATAACTAGAGGATTCATTCGAACTCTGGTGTATCTTAAGAATGTTACACCCTCTCTTTATGTGATTGTGTGCTGGATCTTTGTATAAAGTTACGACATTAAATTTTATATTTCTCTATCTCCACAAATATTCCAGGACATAACAATTTATTAATATTTTTTTAAGTTACTCAATATTTAAATTATCATTTTTAAAAAAATTTTAAACTCCCGCCTCTCTATCTCTATCCTCATTTTGTATTTTTAACTCCCGCCACCTGCCTCTCTCTCTCTCTCTCCTCTGTGGCCACAGGAAAACCCAAAAAAAAAACATGGCAGTCAGGATGAGCTTTTGTAAGTAGGTTGGTTCGATTTAAAAAGAAAACTTGAGATTTGCAGTCTGGCTCAGCTCGTTTAACAAGCGGCTCGATTAGAGGCTCGACGAGCTTAAAGTTAAAATAACTCGAACTCGAACAACTCATTTTTAAAAGAGCTTGAGCTTGAACAGCTATTGAAGAAACTCGACAAGCTTCGAACCAAGCTTGAACACGTTTTTTTATAAACGAGCTCAAACTTGAAAATTAAGCTTGACTCAGTTCGGTTCATTTGCAGCCCTAATTTTACGAGTTCATCTACTAAAATAATTGTTTTCTTAAAGGGTAAAAAACAACAAAATAAATATTTTGCTTCTAAGAAAAATTTACATAAGAGATATTGAGAAGTCAAGAAAATTATTAAGGATGGATATGATGGTTCTCTTCAGATATATACTTCAATAACTTAAAGGCATTCACTAAGAAATGTAGGTGGGTTTAAGCTCCATAACTCGCTTATTATTAAAAAAATTCAGAATGTTCTAAATAAGAAAATGTAATATTGATATGTTATAAAAATCTTGATTAGATATGAATCTCAAGGTAGATCTCAATAGAAAACTTTCAAAACTAAATTAGGGACCATTTGAAGTCCAATCTTAGCAAACTTATGCTCAAATTGAATGTCTTGATAAGATGAACCCAATGGCACTAAAAGTAGTTCAATTCGAGCTTAAATGGGCCCAAAGCGATGACTTGATCTTTATTTGAAAGCTTTAGAATATTGATTGAATGGTCAAATAATCTCTAAATATGACACGCTTATAGCTGAATCGAGCGACTCGATGAGACGAATTCAACGATCCTAAGATCGTTTAATTCTAACATCATTAAGACACTTAAATGCTTGACAAACGCTCTATGATCGAGGGAATCAATATGGGTCATTCAATGATGCACTTTGAATTGGCCATAGATCTTCTTCAAATTTAAAGAGCTTGCTACCCTCAAAATCTATAAATGTACACCCTCTTCTTGCATGAAGGGGGATCTTTTGGGGCTTGGACCTTGGGTTAAATATTCAAGAGAGCTCTAAAGTTTGAATTCTCAAACATCGCCGTTAGCAAACCCTCGTTGCTTGCTTGCTACCACCAAACTTTTATTGGCAGATCATCGAATGACATCCAACTGACTGTCATAGCAGGACCTTAGCCAAACTATCACCACTAGACCTCTAACAGACCATCGCCATTGAACCTCTGTCTGGCCACCTCCATCATGCATCCACTCCAACCTTTGTAGCCTTCCATCTATGGTCCCTAAATCAATATTGGTGATTATAATTCTTCTGACCTCTATTTCTCACTAATTATGGTCCTAAAGATCACATTCCTCTGTCGATTATGGTCTCTCCGACCATATTCACTTGTTGACTACGATCCCTCTGAGCATCGCTGACTGACTAATGTGCCTCTGACCTCTATCAATCGATAATGGTTGTTTGGACCTCAATCGCTTGACTAGTATCCTTTTGACCTCCGTTGCTTGTTGTTTATGGTCCATTCGACCTCCGTCTCCCAACAATGGTCCCTTCGACCTTAGTTGCCCTACTATGGTCCTTTCAACCTCTATCATCTACAAACTACGATCCCTCTGACTTTCATCACCCAACAATGGTTCCTTCCAACTTAGTCGCCCAACTATGGTTCTTCTGACCTCTGTCATCCACCAACTATGGTCCTTGCACCAATGTCGCCCGACTACTTTCCTCGGGTCATTGTCACCCGAGTATGATCCTTTTGACATATATCACCCACCAACTACTATCCTCAGATCAATATCGTCCCAACTATGATCCTTCAATCTCAATCACCCGCCGACAATGGTCCTTCAACCACTATCGCTTGACTACAGTCCTTTCAACCTTGGTCACCCATCGATTATGATTTCTCTAACCACTATAGCCCTAAAATTGTCCCTCCAATCATTGTCACCTATCGAATATGGTATTTTTGACCTATGTCGCCCATTGAATACAATCCCTCTGACCGTCATCACCTAATTATGATCCTTCTGACCACAATCTCCCACTGACATCTATTGCTTGCTTACTGTGATTCGTCTAACTTTTATTTATAACCGATTACGGTCCCTTCGACCTTTGTTACTCGACAATGGTCCCTTTGACCTAATTCACTAGTCGATTACGATCCTTCTAGCCTCCCCTACTTATCGATAATGGTCCCTCCTGTAATATCAAGATCTGCTCCAGTATCGTCCAGGACGATCTGGGATCGTCCTGGGACGATCAGTGGAATTCAGCTCCAGTTTTAGCCCAGTTTTGCTCCAGGTGATTTTCTGCATGCATCGTCCAGGCCGATTGGAGACATCGGCCAGGCCGATCGGCACTGTAGAAAATATCGTCCATGCAATAGCCCTGAAGGGAGACCAGGCCGATCCTTTTGGTCGGATCGTCCCGGGACGATGCTGCGATCGGCCGGGCCGATCTGTGTATATTAAAGCTGATTTCAGTCGTTTTGAAGAGAGAGAAAAATCAGAAAAATAAAAATAAATATCTGAGGAGAGAGAAAGTCGTGGGATTTTGGAGAAAAGTGGATTTTCGGACGACGCGGAGCCGTTTTCGATCGAAGTGACTGTTGAGGAAATTGCTGTGCTCGAGGTAAGGCACATTCTACCTTTCTCAATTTTCAGAACCGTCGTGTTTGGCGGTATATTCTGTCCGGATTTTGTTTCCGTTAGCGATTTTCGTCCGTATCTTTTGATCGGTTCAGTTTTTACCGCGTAACTTTCTGTATATCGTTGCCGTGCCGGGTGTGCACGTTTTGACTATATTTTGAAGATTTTCGTCCGGGTATTTTTGATTCGACTGTGTTTTTAGTCGACCGGATTTTTCTGTGAAATTGGAATTTATCTGTGCAGTAGAATAAAGGTTCTGAAATGTGATTATCTATATTCTGTGCGAATTCGGTAAATTTTCTTTGCAGGAATTTTTGTGTAAATTCCGTATACTGCCGTTGTGCTGCCCGATTTTTGGGTAATTTCTGAATTGTCCGTATTTCTTCTGAATTGAAATGCTATGTGTATAAGCTATAAAAAGGGAGTTATAAGGGGCCTGGATCCTATGAGATTCAGTAAGTGTCAGGGAAATCTGAAATGAGCTCAATCTGAAATGAGCTCAATCTGAAATCTGATATCTGTTCTGTTCCGGATCCGATGAATTCTGTTTTGGTGCTATAAGCACATCTGTTCTGGTGCCGTGAGCACATTTAGCTATTAATTACTCAGAGAATTTCTGGTGCCGTGAGCACACTTAGCTATTAATTACTCAGCTATTATTCTGGTGCCGGGGGCACACTTAGCTATTAATTAAATATCTGATATCTGATATATGCTGAGTTTATTCTGTTCTGATATGATCTGTACGATTCTGATTCTGTTGATCTGAAATGTCTGATCTGTTCTGTTTCTGATTTAATACGACTTCTGTTTCCGTACAGTTCTGTTTGATTTGATATCTGTCCGATTCCGTTCTGATTTCTGTACGGATTTGTCTGCTGTGTTGGTTTTGAGTTTCTGAGGATTTAGATTGGTGGTTTGTTGCTTTGCTGAGCTGTTGAGCTCACCCTTGCTTTCTGGTGGTTTTCAGGTTCTGGGAAGGGCAAGGAAGTTCAGGACTAGGTTTCAGAGTCTGATCAGATTAGGTACTTTTGTACTTTTGATTTTTGTACAGTCATGGCTTTCCTGTTCTGTCTTTCTTTCTGTTGAAAGCCATGTACTGTTCTGTAGATGATTATTTTGAGGAAATGAAAAGATAGATGTTTTGTTCCGCTGCATTTGATGTTTTTAGTAGCTCTGTTGTTCTGTGCGCTTCTGTTGAGTTAAGAATTTGGAAGATCAGTTCAGTAACCTAATCCAAAGCCAGATCCTGGTTAGCTATTCTCCGTCGCGATCCGGCGCGGGCGGGATCCGTCTCGTCTCGGGTCGGGTCGTGACAAGCTTTTTTTTTGTATCAGAGCACTGGTTTTGGAAACAGGTTGGATTGTAAAACAGAGCTCTAGGAAGTGATCAGTGAGTCTGTCTGGGAGGTAGTTTTGGGTCGTTTGGCTTTTTATTGTGTTATTTTGTGTTGTTGTGATAGTTTTCCGGATTTTCTGGATTTTTCTGTATGGATCAGCCAGACCCAGACATGACAGACGGTCAGAGTGACGATCAGGCAGCACCAGTGGGGAGTACAGCCCCAGTGGTCGGTGCTGATACGCTTTCACAGTTTGCTTCACTTGTTGCTCAGATGATGAGCGAGACTCAGAGTAGAGCTTCTACTATCAGATCTGATGACTTGGACAGACATTTGCAGTTATTTCTGAGGTTGAAACCTCCGAGGTTTGAGGGCGCTGTTGAGCCCAGAGCAGCCGAGGAGTGGCTGAGGAGATTGGAGAAGACTTTTGACGGGATGCAGCGTCCTGCAGACAGGAAAGTTCCGTTAGCTGTTTTTCTGTTGGACGGAGAGGCTGAGCACTGGTGGGATGGCCAGCAAGCAGCCAGATTTCAGGGCAGATTGAACTCTTTGATTACTTGGGAAGAGTTCACTGAGGTATTCAGAGATTGGTTTGTTCCCCCTTCTGCACGACAGCAGATGCAGGAGAGTTTTCTGAGGCTTGTTCAGGGGAGCAAGACGGTGATGCAGTACGAGGCTGAGTTTACTGCATTAGCCAGGTACGCTCCGCAGCTGGTTAGCACGTCTACTGAGAGGTGCTACAGATTTCTGAGAGGCTTACGAGACACTTTGAGGCAGCCTCTGATACCGTTCCGGATCACTGATTTCTCTGAGCTTGTGGAGCGAGCTCGTCTGATTGAGAATGACATGACGGCTACTCAGCAGCGGTGGACTGCGAGTAGGAAGAGGTTTGGAGGAGAGACATCTGGCAGTGGTTCCTCTGGGAAGAGGAGATTTGTTCCTGGATCTGGATCTGGAGATTCCAGGAAGAGCGGAGGATCGTCTGGTACTGCTACCAGTACGACTAGTTCTGGATCTGTCAGTACGGCACCTGTGTGCCAGAGTTGTGGACGGCGACACCATGGCCAGTGCTACAGGATAGCTGGTCTTTGTTTCAGATGTGGTCAGCCGGGACATAGGATTGCAGAATGTCCGCAGATGGGATATGAGCAGCGATCTGAGGGCTTTGTCAGACCTGTTGGTTCAGCAGCAGGAAGACCGAAGACTGTTCCTCCTCGCCCTGAGGGATTTGCTGGTAGAGGTGGTGGTTCTAGTTCTGCACCACGGAGACCACCTACGATTCAGAGGGAGCAGAGTAGTTCTGTTGCTTCAGCTCCTGTTCCAGTTCAGCCACGAGTTTACAGTCTGAGTCAGCAGGAGGCTCGTGATGCTCCGGATGTTGTGACAGGTACGGTTTACATTTCTGATCAGCCCTGTCGTGTTTTGTTTGACTCTGGAGCGAGTCATTCTTTTCTGTCTGAGCATTGTTTTGAGATTTTACATTTGGATTCGATGGTTTTACCGGTTTCTTTGTCTGTGATTTTACCGGCTGGGAATCCATTGATTGCTCGACAGTTTTGTTTGTGTGAGATCGAGATTTCTGGCAAGAAGTGGAAATCGAGTTTGATTCGATTGCCGATTTCTTCGTATGATGTGATTCTGGGCATGGATTGGTTGAGTCAGTATGAGGCCCAGATAGACTGTCTGAAGAAGCAAGTGAGTTTGCTTGTGGCTGGAGAGAGAGTTGTATTTCAGGGATTACGAGGTGTTCTCTCCAGTCTGGTTTCTGCGTTGGAGGTGAGCAGGATGTGGAAGAAGGGATGCCCAGTATTTTTGGCTTCGGTGCGGGATCTGAACCTAGAGGTTGGTTCTGTTTCTGAGATCCCTGTGGTACGGGAGTTTGCTGATGTTTTTCCTGAGGAGTTGGTTGGTTTACCTCCGGATAGAGATGTGGAGTTCTCTATCGATGTTTTTCCGGGTACAGCTCCTATATCGAAAGCTCCGTACAGGATGGCACCGAAAGAACTTTCTGAGTTGAAAGTTCAGCTTCAGGAGTTGGTTGACAGAGGTTTTGTACGTCCTAGTGTTTCGCCCTGGGGAGCACCTGTTCTGTTTGTGAAGAAGAAGGACGGTACACTCCGTATGTGTATTGATTACAGAGATTTGAACAAGGTCACGATCAAGAACAAGTATCCTTTGCCTCGGATAGACGACTTGTTTGATCAACTTTCCGGATCTTCGGTATTTTCGAAGATTGATTTGAGATCCGGATACTATCAGGTGAAGGTGAAGGAAGCTGATGTGGTGAAGACTGCTTTCAGTACTCGGTACGGGCACTACGAGTTTTTGGTTATGCCTTTTGGGGTAACCAATGCGCCTGCGATTTTTATGGATCTGATGAACCGAGTATTCAGGGAGTATTTGGATCAGTTTGTGATCGTCTTCATTGACGATATTCTGGTATATTCTGCATCTGAGGATGAGCATGCCAGACATTTGAGGATTGTGTTGGAGACTTTGAGGAGGCATCAGCTGTATGCCAAGTTCTCCAAGTGTGAATTCTGGCTGAAGAGCATTTCATTTCTGGGGCATGTGATTAGCGGAGAAGGCATTTCTGTAGATCCCCAGAAGATTCAGGCTGTTGCTGATTGGCCAAGGCCGACTACGGTATTTGAGGTACGTAGTTTCTTGGGCATGGCCGGGTATTATAGGAAGTTTGTGAAAGGATTTTCACAGATTTCGACTCCTCTGACGAGACTGACTCAGAAGTCAGTACCTTTTGTTTGGACACCGGAGTGTGAAGCTAGTTTTCAGAGATTGAAGGAGTGTTTGACTTCAGCTCCAGTGTTGGCACTTCCGTCAGGTACGGAGGGTTTTCAGGTGTTCAGTGATGCTTCACTGAAAGGATTGGGTTGTGTTCTGATGCAGCATGGTCAGGTAATTGCTTATGCTTCGAGACAGTTGAAACCACATGAGAAGAATTACCCGACGCATGATCTGGAGTTAGCTGCAGTTGTTTTTGCTTTGAAGATTTGGCGTCATTACCTGTATGGCGTCAGATGTGAGATCTTTACTGATCATAAGAGCCTGAAGTACATTTTTACTCAGAAGGATCTGAATCTGAGACAGAGGAGGTGGCTCGAGTTGATCAAGGACTACGATTTGACTATTCAGTATCAGCCTGGGAAGGCGAATGTGGTAGCGGACGCTCTGAGCAGGAAGTCTTCTGGATTCTCAGGTATTCAGCTTACCTGTGATGACTTTCTGATTCGTGATTTGGAGAGATTGCAGTTGGAGGTGGTTTCCTCCAATGATTTGGAGTTGGCTCAGATGAGTATTCAGTCTTCTTTGGAAGTACGGATTCTAGAAGCCCAGAAGTCAGATTCTGATTATTCGAAGTTGATAGCTCAGATTGGATCTGGTAAGACTCCTGAACTTCGAATTTCTGATTCTGGTGTTATTTTCTGTAAGAACAGGTTGTGGGTACCTGTGTTTGGAGACTTGAGGCAGGAGATTCTGTACGAATCTCATCATTCTGGCTACACTGTTCATCCAGGCAGTGGTAAGATGTACGCTGATATGAAGCTTTTGTTTTGGTGGCCTGGGATGAAGAAGGATGTGGCAGAGTTTGTGTCGAGATGCGAAGCCTGTCAGTTGGTGAAGGCAGAGCATCAGCGACCAGGTGGACTGTTGCAGTCGTTGCCTATCCCTGAGTGGAAGTGGGATGAGGTAACGATGGACTTTGCGATGGGTTTTCCTCGATCTAGACAAGGACATGATGCCATTTGGGTGGTTGTAGATCGATTGACGAAGTCAGCCCATTTTCTTCCGATCAGACAGACGGATTCAGTTGATCGCTTGGCACAGATTTATGTGAAGGAAATAGTCAGATTGCACGGTGTGCCTCGTGTGATCGTATCTGATCGAGATGGACGTTTTACTTCCAGACTTTGGAAAGGCATTCAGCAAGGCTTGGGTACGAAACTGCATTTCAGTACAGCCTTTCATCCTCAGACCGACGGACAGTCTGAGAGGACTATTCAGGTACTGGAAGATCTGTTGAGGCTTTGTGTTCTGGACTTTAGCGGAAGTTGGGAGGATCATATTCCGCTGATTGAGTTTGCCTATAACAACAGTTTTCAGTCCAGTATCGGTATGGCACCGTACGAGGCTCTGTATGGCAGGAAGTGTCGTACTCCTTTGACTCTGACGGAGGTCGGAGATAGGCAGGCTTTGGGGGCCACTTTTGCTGATGAAACTGCTCAGAAGATCAATTTGATAAGAGAAAGATTGAAAGCCGCTCAAGATCGACAGCAGAAGTATTACAATCAGAAGCACAGATTTGTTGAATTTCAGGTCGGTGACTTTGTGTATGTCAAAGTCAGCCCGATGAAAGGTGTGAGCAGATTTGGTCAGGTAAGCAAGCTTAGTCCAAGGTATGTTGGACCATTTGAGATTTTGGAAAGAATTGGAAAAGCTGCTTACAAGTTATTGCTTTCTGAATCTATGCCTGATGTGCATAATGTGTTTCACGTATCCACTCTGAGGAAGTGGGTTTCAGACTCTGGGAAGAAGTTGTCAGCTGATGAGGTGGAGATTCAGGAGAATCTGGCGTACAAGGAAGAGCCAGAGCTTATTTTGGCATACGACGTCCGAAAGTTAAGAAATAAAGAGATTCCGATGGTTAAAGTCCAGTGGAAGCACCGGACTGCACGGGAAGCAACTTGGGAGAAGGAGTCTGATATGAGACGGTCGTACCCGTACTTGTTTTGACTGAGTTTGGACTGGATAATGTCGAGGACGACATTTTTCTGAGTTGGGGAGATTGTAATATCAAGATCTGCTCCAGTATCGTCCAGGACGATCTGGGATCGTCCTGGGACGATCAGTGGAATTCAGCTCCAGTTTTAGCCCAGTTTTGCTCCAGGTGATTTTCTGCATGCATCGTCCAGGCCGATTGGAGACATCGGCCAGGCCGATCGGCACTGTAGAAAATATCGTCCATGCAATAGCCCTGAAGGGAGACCAGGCCGATCCTTTTGGTCGGATCGTCCCGGGACGATGCTGCGATCGGCCGGGCCGATCTGTGTATATTAAAGCTGATTTCAGTCGTTTTGAAGAGAGAGAAAAATCAGAAAAATAAAAATAAATATCTGAGGAGAGAGAAAGTCGTGGGATTTTGGAGAAAAGTGGATTTTCGGACGACGCGGAGCCGTTTTCGATCGAAGTGACTGTTGAGGAAATTGCTGTGCTCGAGGTAAGGCACATTCTACCTTTCTCAATTTTCAGAACCGTCGTGTTTGGCGGTATATTCTGTCCGGATTTTGTTTCCGTTAGCGATTTTCGTCCGTATCTTTTGATCGGTTCAGTTTTTACCGCGTAACTTTCTGTATATCGTTGCCGTGCCGGGTGTGCACGTTTTGACTATATTTTGAAGATTTTCGTCCGGGTATTTTTGATTCGACTGTGTTTTTAGTCGACCGGATTTTTCTGTGAAATTGGAATTTATCTGTGCAGTAGAATAAAGGTTCTGAAATGTGATTATCTATATTCTGTGCGAATTCGGTAAATTTTCTTTGCAGGAATTTTTGTGTAAATTCCGTATACTGCCGTTGTGCTGCCCGATTTTTGGGTAATTTCTGAATTGTCCGTATTTCTTCTGAATTGAAATGCTATGTGTATAAGCTATAAAAAGGGAGTTATAAGGGGCCTGGATCCTATGAGATTCAGTAAGTGTCAGGGAAATCTGAAATGAGCTCAATCTGAAATCTGATATCTGTTCTGTTCCGGATCCGATGAATTCTGTTTTGGTGCTATAAGCACATCTGTTCTGGTGCCGTGAGCACATTTAGCTATTAATTACTCAGAGAATTTCTGGTGCCGTGAGCACACTTAGCTATTAATTACTCAGCTATTATTCTGGTGCCGGGGGCACACTTAGCTATTAATTAAATATCTGATATCTGATATATGCTGAGTTTATTCTGTTCTGATATGATCTGTACGATTCTGATTCTGTTGATCTGAAATGTCTGATCTGTTCTGTTTCTGATTTAATACGACTTCTGTTTCCGTACAGTTCTGTTTGATTTGATATCTGTCCGATTCCGTTCTGATTTCTGTACGGATTTGTCTGCTGTGTTGGTTTTGAGTTTCTGAGGATTTAGATTGGTGGTTTGTTGCTTTGCTGAGCTGTTGAGCTCACCCTTGCTTTCTGGTGGTTTTCAGGTTCTGGGAAGGGCAAGGAAGTTCAGGACTAGGTTTCAGAGTCTGATCAGATTAGGTACTTTTGTACTTTTGATTTTTGTACAGTCATGGCTTTCCTGTTCTGTCTTTCTTTCTGTTGAAAGCCATGTACTGTTCTGTAGATGATTATTTTGAGGAAATGAAAAGATAGATGTTTTGTTCCGCTGCATTTGATGTTTTTAGTAGCTCTGTTGTTCTGTGCGCTTCTGTTGAGTTAAGAATTTGGAAGATCAGTTCAGTAACCTAATCCAAAGCCAGATCCTGGTTAGCTATTCTCCGTCGCGATCCGGCGCGGGCGGGATCCGTCTCGTCTCGGGTCGGGTCGTGACACCTCCAATCTAAGTTGACCAACCACAGTCCTTGACCTATATGGCTCGACTATGATTCTATCGACCAAAAGAACATACCAATATTCTCTTGAGAACATCTTTCATGTCATTGGATTCTTCCAACTCATACCAATATTCTCTTGAGAACATCTTTCATGTCATTGGATTCTTCCAACTCCAACTATGTAATGTGCTTTATATGATTTATATTTGCTACATTGAGTCAATGTATTCCCCCATATAAGAAAATCCATTGTAACTAATGACAAACACTAGTCGAATCATTTCAATTAGGTAAGACTGTTGACCTCATTTTTGTATGAGGTCACTTGGACTACTTTTGATCCTAAATCAATTTAATTTTCAAATTAATTTAAATTCTAGGATCCTCCTAGAATCCTGACCCTAGGATCTATGTTAGGATTCTTCTAGAGTTTAGACCCTAGGAGCTACTCTAGATCCTAAACTTCTTCTAGATTCCAAGCTATAGGAATTTCTTAGCCTATAGGATCCTTCTAGATTCCTAGTTTTAAGATCTATTCAAACCATAAGATCTACCTAGATCTTAGGTCAATTAAGCCAAATCCAAGGTCCAAAGGTTTTGTCCTAAAGGCCTTTTCCGTTGAATTTTCAAACACTTTAAAACCTAGTCAAATGACCTCCGATTCAGAGTCTGTCAGTTGCACACTGATAGGACATGTCTCTGGAGGCAACCCTCCAGATTTGAGCCCATTCTGAGGTCTCTAACCTCAGAAACTTAATCAAAATCCACAGGTTGTAAAACCTTCAAATATTTACAGCCTATGCCACTGGACCTGTCACTTTGAAGATTCTGACCTTAGAGCCTTCACCAAGGCCTCTAGTCACTTCCAGACCTTTAATTTTGATATGTTGAACTTTAAATTGCATTTTGGAAGACCCACTTTGACCCCCAGTTGACCAGGGGTCAAAATGACCAAAATACCCCTATGGGGCTCAAATGTTGATTTTAAACCAAATGAACTCCGAATTAAATGCAATCACTTGCAGCAAGTTTCAAATGTCATTTCAAACCTGTTGGACCCATTCCCAGGCCTTGGGTCAACCTAGTTGACCAAGTCAACCTAGTTGACCCAAATGGCCCTTTAAGGGTCCGAACATGCGTTTTGAACCAAATGACCTCCTTAAACCCTGGGATCACATCCAGTAGACTCAAAATGTTATTTTGAATTAATTGAAACCATTTCTAAACCCGGACCTAATCGGTTGACCAAGTCAACCAATTTTGGCTTAAGGGCCCATTTAAGCCCTCTTGAACCATTTGACCCATTTAACCCATTCAAGCTTTCAAATTCATATCAAAACTAATTGAAATCCATTCAAATTTGTTTGAGGTTAAACCACTTTTATTTTGACTTGGTCAACCATTGACATATGGTCAAATCTACTTATGTATGAGTTGTTTTAACTATATAATTGAACCTAGGTATTGATATTTCTCCCAAGTTAATTCATTAATCCCTCATGCTTGCCACCTCAGCACCCCTAGACCCATTGACTGGTCAAACAGTCAATGGGTGGTCAAATGAGTCCTTTAAGAGGCTAATTCCATCTCTTAAGCTAATCCACTTGATTTTAAATAATCACAGCCATTTGAGTAGTTACTAGAAGCTTCCTAGGATTAATCCTGACCCTTGAATCCAGATCAAACAGTCCCCATCCCTCCATGTGTCCAAATGGGGACAAAAATGGCTTTCCACATAGGTTGTCCTCTTGTCCTTGATTCCATCTGCTCCCACCAACCCCCTGGACAGATGTCACTCATCTGGGAGCCTAATCAAACAATCCTAGCCGTCCAATAGACCTAGGGCTGCTTGAATAGGGTAGAACCTCTTTGGAGCCCCCATTCTCACTTGAACACTCTCTCTCTATCCTAGGCATTCTAACTCCAAATCTCATTTCTTTTGAGCACTCCAGAGGTCTCTAAGGCTTTCCCGACCAGAAAACAGCCGGTCAAAGCAGCCGCCGGCGAGCTTTCCGGCGAGCAAAGGGTCAAATCCCTCCAAGGCTTGAAGCCCTTGATCTAGACGTTATCAAGCCGAGGTTTCTTCTACAAAAAGGAGCGTGGACAGCCTACAAATGCAACAAATCCAAAAGCGGTTCAATCCGTCCAAAATCAAGGTGAAAAACTCAAACCCTAGGTCTAGGTACACTAGATTAAATAACTTTCTAAAAATCTAGTTTTAAGCAAAATAAAATATTCCCCAGAATTTATGTTCATTTAAGCATTCTACGTTTAAAATTTTACTTAATTTGATTGAGTGTGCTGAGAGAACGAGTCCAAAAAGAGCTCTAGGGCTTCGGACGAACTACAGCTGAACTGTATGTTTTTAGAGCCGTTGATCAAGCGATCAACGGCTCCGATTAAGCCATTCTGTCACGCGGTCCGGCGTGTATTCAATCCCGCGGTTCCGCCCTTCGTCCGGCGATATCTGAACCGTCAGCTCTCTACCGCGGGATTGCCCGACCACCGTCTGATCTTCTTCTATGAAATCAGATCACGGGATCTGATCTAAGCCTTTGATTTCGAACGGAGGAGATCCAACGGTCGCGGGATGAGGCTGACGTGGTTAAGTAGATGCCGCGTGGACCCCATCCGCCGTCCGCGTGGCCCAGTCACCCGCTGCCGCGTGTAAGCGCGTGGGATCCCCCTTGCAATCATTCCCAATGATTGCTCTGACCGCCGCCACCGCGCTGGACAAATCCTATAATGCCACGTGGCATTTCTGTCGCCGGATAATTAAAAATGATTTAATTCAGTTTTTAAATTATTTTTAATTACAGATTTCTTCTAAAATCTGTTAAAATTATTTTTAAAAAAATAGAAAAAATATTTATTTTATATAAATATTATCAGAAAATTTAAAACATTATTTTAAAATTAGCTTTAAGATAAAATATTAATATATTTTGAAATATTTTAAATATTACTTATTTCAAGTTAATATTTAATTAAAATAAGCTTAAATACTTAATAAAATTTAAAACCTCATTTTAAAATGTATTTTAATATATATATATATATATATATTCATAATTTAACCTAAATTTTAATCTAATTTAATATATAGTATATATTTTAAATAATTTTAAAATGTTTAAACATTTAAGGATTTAATCATTATTTAATTAAACTTAAATTCAAATACTATTTTAATAATTTAAATTCCAGATTTTTTTATGGTTCAATCTAATCTAATTTAAGAAATACTTTGAATATTGATTAATTTTAAATTAATTTAGGTTATGTATATTTAACCTCAAAATTTAGAAATCTAAATTAAATTCAAATTATTCTTGAAAATTATGAATAATATATTATAATTTTTGAAATTCAAAATACTCTAATTTAATATTAATTTTAAAATTGAAATATTCATTTATTTTGATTAATTTGAATTATATGAATGTTTTTAATATTTAATTATTAGTTAATTAAATATGATATTAAGTATTGTCAAAATTAAAATTCATCTTCATATGATTTTGAAAAATCAGAGGGTCTCTCAATCATGTAAAAATTTATTTTTGATGATATTGTGAATTACTTTAATTTAAAACATATATTTATATGTAAGTTTATATATATTTATGTATTTTTAAATCTATCTTAATATATTATATATATATATATATATATATATATATATATATATATATATATATATATATATATATATTTAAATTCTTAAGTGTTTGAGAGACCCCTTTAGAATTTTAAGCATGGATTGAATGTTTGAATAGAAATTTTTGGGGAATGTTAATTAATCAATGAATAGTTATTTGGCTAATTATTCATCGATTAATCCTTTACTTAATTAAGCTTTAGGTTGATTTGCATGTTTAGGTTGTACACACACCACCTAGTCTAGGTTCTCCTAGATCTAAGGACTTGAATGTGATGCTTATGTTTTCTTACATGTTGTCAAGGGTTAGTCCAAACTTTGATTCAAACCTACACAACTTAGTGTCGTTAAGGACAAGAATTAAGGGCATGTTTAGAAAACTTAGAGAAATCCTAGGGATTAGGATACACCTCATTTGAAATTGAAATTTGAACCATTTGAACTTAGTGACATTCTCAGCCTTAGGGAATTTTCTTATTGATTTTTGAATTCATTAAGCCTCTTAATTAACTTAATTAAGTTTAAGCCTTAATTAAGCCTTTAAACCTTCCCAAAAATGTAATAAATCCATTTTAAATCCAAAAATTAAGTTTAACCCCTCTAACTGACCATAATTAAACCCTTGACCAATGAAAATTAAAACCAAAATTATTTGACAGCAATTTAAACCTTAATTTAATTTTAAGTGAAAATCAATATTTAATTAATATAATTAATTAAAAAATATTAAAAATTCCAAAAATGTCCCAAACACTTGGGAATCTCTCCTTAGGTCATTCCTGACCTTTGGAGCTGATTTCAAGGAGTGGGGACTTCATTTGGAGCAAAATCACAAAAACGCCCTTTAATTAATGATTTTCAATAATTCGATAATTACCTAAACTTCAAACCTTCATAACTAATTCCAGAAAAATCAAAATCACCCAAACTCACTTGCATTCAACTCCTTATAAGCTCTAATATTTATTAAAAATGTTAAACTCCAGAAATCTGTAATAATTCAAAAAGTCAACAAATCGGTCAACTCTAGGTTAAAACTAGTTCAAAACTTCAAACCTTCGTAATAAAATGTAGAAAAATCCGATTTCAACGTACTTACCTTCTAAATGATTGTAGTAAGGTCTAGTATTTTAATAAAATACAAACATTCCAGAATTTGAACTTAATCAAAAAGTCAAGTTTCAACCCCTTAATTAAATGATTAAAATATTCAAAAAATTCATAAAACTCAAAATTATTCTAAAACTCCAGAAAATGTTAACTTGATGTTTAAAACACTCAACAAACCTTTTAAAACACAACAACCATCCTAAAGATGAAGTTTATTGGCTGGACTACTCCGGGCTGCGGGGCTAAGTGTCCTAAGGAGGCTGGTTCCTCGAGCCTGGTGGCACAACGCCACGAATGGATTCCAAGGGGTGTTAAACCTTAAAAATGGATTAATTATTAATTATCTAACCTTTTAAAACCTCTAATTCAACTACATTAATTTGGTTTATCGGCTGGACTACTCCGGGCTGCGGGGCTAAGTGTCCTAAGGAGGCTGGTTCCTCGAGCCTGGTGGCACAACGCCACGAATCAATTAATGGCATACTTAAATTAATCTAACTTTAAAAATCAGCAATTAAACATTTCTTATAAAATTCATTAATTCTTAAGTCTTAATCAACCTAACTCATTTAATTATATCGGGTACCACTGGGTAACCCAGGCCTACGAGGCTATTAACTTAGCCCCAAGGAAGGTGAAATAAACTTCACGGCCTCGGTGTGAAACAAAGGTGATATCCAACAAATAATTAAATAAATCTTAAAATTAATCTTAAGCCATTAATATTTGAATTCAAACTTAAATCCCTTAAGCCTTTCAACTAATCGAACTTTAAATAACTCTAACCAATAATCCTATTTAGGACATATCTAAACCACACAGCCTATATCACACACTGTAGATGGTTTGCTAGGAGCACCAACTCTAGTTTTAGGTTAAGCCGGTGTTTACTTTTTGCAGCTGTGTGCCGGAGTTTTTCGTAGTTTTCACTGCATGCTGTTTGCTAGCCTAGGATTGATGTGATTGTTTATTTATTTATTGCATTTTATGTTGTAATTGATTGAGCATTTAGATTTTGAATATTAACTGCTTGAGATTGAATATTAACTGCTTGAGATTGAATATTAATTGCTTGGGACTATAGATATAATTGTTGATTATTAGGATAACCTTGCAGGATCGAGTCTAGATTTTTGTTTTAAATTTGAGATGTAAATTTGATTAAGGTTGTATTTATTTAAAATGGTTTGAGATTGGGATATAGATATCCAATTTGAATTCCAAAGAGGTGAAGACATCCCTAAAGGGGAGAGTCTTCTTCCATTTGGAATTCAAATTAGGATACTTTGCAAATATCCAAAGAGGAAAGATAACACCTCGATCAAGGGGGAGTTTCTTTCCATTTGGATATCCTGAACCGACGAATCAAGATGTTCGTGAGAAGATGAAGGATTGGACAACGAGAAGAATCCCAAGTCTCAAAACCATTTGATTTAGGATTAGAAATCCGGGTTGTAGTCAGTGGTGCCCGACCACTTTAATTTATTGTAATTTTTGAGATGTAATAATGAGTGGCACTTGCCATATGGACATTCAAATTGATATATTTAATTTGATTGATTTATTTAAATTGATTGTGCATTAGAGATACCTGTTTTTCTAGTCTTCTTACCTGCATGTCGATTTTGATTTGACCTGGAATTTGATCGTAGGCTCTTAAGGACTTAATAAAAATTTTCTACTTAAATCAAATTAAAAATATTTAGGCTCACATAGAAACTCTAACGTTTTAAGAAATAATCCCGGGACCGCCGGGAGTCCTCATTTCATAGCATTCATTTAAATTCAATCTTTTAATCGAGTCGATTAGCATGCATCATATTAGTAACTAATTTAAAAACCTTTAAATTCTTAATTGCATTTGCTTAGGCATCAAACCCAACATAAGTTTAAGGGACCATTTAGGATCTGCTCTAGATGTCAGTCCTGTTCTCAAATACCTTTCTTAAATAACGTCCCGACCACTCTGCATAAATTGACCGGACTCATAATTTTAAATCGCTTAGGTGGTTTAGCTGGCTCCCCAATCCAGGCCGGGGTAAGACCAGATTCGCATTGCACTAGCTAGGTTTGGGGTGCTAACTTTTAGTGCCCAATTTAGACTTAGGTTCTGAGGCTGGCTCGGGCCATAAGACCTCAATTTTCGGGAATTGAATCCCAACTTTCTAATAAAATTGATCATTTAAACTAAACATCGCTTTCAATCAAATACAAGCCTAACAATTAGAATTAGTTGGAGTGTTTTCTGAAGTAATTCAGAATCTTAAAAACACTCCCTACTCCTCTTCCTTTGACTCTGAAAATAACTGCTCAAACTTGAACCAATCCATATTGAAAATTCCTACACTTTTTCTCCTTTGATATCGATCTTTGAAAATCTAAATGAAATTTACACCGCTATTTTAATCGAGAGTTTTCGTAGGAAATTCCGATTTTCTACGATGTAATTAACTACGAGGGCTTGCGCTCGTAGGAGATTTAGTAACCCAGAATTGATTTTCAAATTAACTTTTTCAAAACTCTTAATTAATTATCTTTGGGGAAATTTAAAACTTTGAAATTCGAACCCATTAGGGAACGATATGTTCGTCTTTCGAGGCGATATATTGTTCATAATAGAGTGTTCAATTTCAAAATTCCAAAATTAAATATTTCTCAAAGAAAATTAAATATTTTCCAAAACTATATATACTTAAATAAAAATATTTTTTTTTAATCAAAACAAAAAATGGCGACTCCGCTGGGGAAAAATCTCTCTTTCCATCTTTAATAGCGGTTTGAATTTTATTGAATCGGTAGTCTTAACTACCCTTCTCTCCGTTGGTCCCTCTCCCATTTCTCTCTTGGGTGAGTGTGACCAACTCAATTAAGACATGTAAAACGAGAGGTGAGTGTAGAAAACCTCCCTCTAGATTGGGCTTGGACATTTTGCCTCCAACTTGATTGGTAGAGCGAAAGAGTCAAGCCTATTCCCTTCTAAACTTTTTTATAAATGTTAGAAACTCGCGTGCTCGGATTTCCAGTGGCATGCTGAGTTATATAACTTATAGAACTTTTCTTTAATTTCAAAATCAAAATTCTTAATCCTTTACTAGAAGTCAAGTCTTTTCAAACTCTAAACAATCTCTATGTTGTATCGTTATACATCGGATTGTGCCTTTGCAATTTGGTGTATACGATCTAATGTTGAATTCACTTTTAAAATTCGATCTGAAAATTCAATTATTCCGGTAAAGCTAATCTCTTACATTTCATTTCTAGACCACTAACTAGAGTGAAAGAGTTGAGTTAGCATTTAAGAAATTCCCTTAATCAATGTGGACCTTCTGTTGAATGAAAATTCAACACCTTGAGTCCCAAAATAAAGGAAGATGCTGCCGGATTTTTGAGTTTTCAAATATCTCTCTAAAATCATTTTAAAACGATTGTCGTTGTTATATGTTTTCCTACGACAATCATTGTAGTTAACATATACGACGAACCTCCAACCGTTCTGGTAAAAAGTTTGTCTTTAATATTTCATCCTTTAATTACTCTTAGAGGTTGAAAGAGTTAAGCTTCTTTACTAATCTTCCCTAAATAGTTTGTGAACCATTTGTTGAACGAAAGTTCAACACTTTGAGTTCCAAAAATAAGGGGAGATCCTGTCAGATTTTCAAACTTTCAAATTCCTTCTAGAATCATTTAACTTCAATCGTCATTGCCATATGTTTTATACAATACCTTTTGTAATTTAACATAGGCAATACAAATTCAAACCCTTGATCAAACATGGATTTTGACATTTCACTCTAAGCTAGTCAATGTAGTGAAAGAGTCAAATCAATGTCTCTAGATTTTTCCCTAATCTTTGTTAACCATTTTTGTTGAAAATAAAACTCAACATTTTGAGTTTCAAAAGTAAAGGAATATCATTCAAACTGATTTCAATTGTTGTTGTCGTGTGTCTTCTGTAACATTCTGTTATAATTGAACACATGCAACACAATTTCAAAGTGCTTCAGTTAATTCTGGGCTTTAACATTTCACCCCTAAACCACTTGTTGGGATGAGAGAGTTAAGCCTAAATCTTGGGATCTTCAGATTAATTTTGTAAACCTACATATTTGAACATCATTCAATGTGTTGAGTTTCAAAATCTGATAAAGATCCATTCAATTTCAACCTCAAATTCAAATTTGGTCTTAAGTCCAAATTCAACTTTAACATTAAACCTCAGTTTGATTTCAAACTCAAATTCAACTTCAATTTTGGTTTTAAAGTCAAAATCTGGGCTTTGACATTTCATCCCAAGTCGATTGGTGAAATGAAGGAATCAAGCCCGACTTTTGGATTTTTCATGTTAATTTTGTGAACCTACGTGACTGAGTGAAACTCAGTGTGTTGAGTTACAAAATCTGAAGAAGACCCACTTGACTTTAATTTCAAATTCAATTTTAAGCCAAATTCAATATCAATCTTAAAATCAAGTTTGATTTCAATTTTAAATTCAACCTCAAATTTGATTACAAATTCAAATTTGAATTTTGACATTTTGCCCCAAATCAATTGGTGTAGCAAAAGAGTCAGGTTCAACTCTTAACTTCAATCCGTCAATTTTATGAACCACCGTGTTCAGTGTAAATTGAATCTGATTGAGTTATAAAATTTTGAATGAAATCAATCAAACTTAAAATTCAAATTCAAATTCAAATCACTAATTCAAATCACTTTCTTTTAATTCCAGGAAATTGAACACTCAAATGGCTGGGAAACTCGTCTTCTCACTGAATAAAGATGTGCATGTAGAAGAAATTCTTAATGGCAATTTAATTCAGTACGAAATGGAATTTCAAAACCTCAAGATTTCAGTTAATGGGGAAACACTGATTGATCTGTCTGTCATGATACTAGAAAAGTCTCCTTTAGTTGAGATTACTTTAGGGTCAAGAGTTGACTCCCCCATCTCTAAGATGGAGGTCGTTGTCGCCCTTGTACCCACTGTACTCTCTACTCAGGAGGATCAAAACCAGAAGTCAATAATGACAAAAGAGCTACCATCTCAATCTGAGATCGGATCAAATTCTAGCACCCCCGTCGTCGGTAGAAACAAGATGAAGAATTACCTTCGAAGAGCCAGAAAAAGGAATCTTAAGGCTAGAAAGACTGTTGAATTGGAAGCCTTAGAGAAGACCGACTTCGAGGCCAATCGAGAGTTCGTTGCTCCTTCTACGTACCCTCTCCTTGCACAAAGGAGGGAGGTTGTAGATACGAGAGTGCAATCTTCAATACACCTGCTTGACTACTACACAGAAAGACTCGAGCAAGAAAGAATTGAGCGATCACCAGCAATAGGCTATAGGCCCCCAATTGAAGGTTATGATCCGTCCACTCTACTAGAAGATGTTAGGGCACGTTACTATACGTGTACCACTACATCATCTGCAGAGGAGGAGGAGTAGAAACCACTCAGGGTGCCACTCTCTTAACTACTAGTTTAGTGGTAATTTGAGAGAGGGAATAATCTAAGATTGTATCAGATAGTGATACCGTTGAAATATGACTTTAACGGGGTCCTATCACGATTAATCTTTTGATTATAATAATGTCGTGCTTTCTAGGGATGTTGCAGATCCTATAACAGTCTCTCCCTTCCAAGAGATTGTAGGAATTCAATTCCATGTTGACAAGGGTCTTGCCACCCAGACTTGCAACTTCTTAAGGGAATTTTCCAATTTCTCAAGTGTACTAAATCTTGATTTTCAAGATAGTTGATTAACCTTTCTAATCGAAATTGACCTCTATCTTAAGTCTTAAGCTGGAGAGAGTTGTAGTTGATTCCATCAAATGTTTGAATACCCCTCCCTCCCACCGCTTCTGTGGGTTGATTTAACCTTTGAATTAAAATCTATCTCAAATTTAAGTTGAATTTAGAAATGAAAATGTTATCAAGCTTCTAGCAATCTTCTATTTTAATAGGAGATTCAGGCATGCTTTGAATCTATTCAAAGATTTCCCTAGTCAAGTCGACATTCTTGTCAAAAAGATTGAGTGTGCTTTGAGGATTATTCTTCCTTGTATAAGAGAACGAATTTCTTCTCTAATACTTGAGATATAATCCCAGCATTCAAAATAAAAAGATCAATCAATTTAAGATATTTGAAGAAAGTGGAGCCTCTTCTTGAATTCAATTGAAATCAAAAGATGAGCGAATGCTCTAAAAAATTAAAAGATGCGCGAATGCGCCAAAAATTAAGAAGTGCACGAAGTGCACCGAAAGTCAAAAGATGCGCAATATGCGCCATCAGAAAAAAGAAGAAGAAGAGTAAGATGGCTTCCTTCCTTTAAATCCTTAAATATCAAAATATCCAATCAACTTTAAATACTTGACTTTGAAAATCCTGAATTCAGATTCTTCAACATGCATGAATTATCTATCAGATGGAAGACAATCGTGCAAGAAAATTGAAAAGATCAAATTTCTACTTTCAACTTAAACTCTTTGAGGTTAATTTTAATTCAATGTCTATTCAAGGGAGACCCCAGTTTAGTTTCTACGAAACTTGGTCTGGGTCAACAAAACCTAAATCCTTAAGCCTTTTCAAAATACGTTGGAGTCAACACTGCTTCTTACCACACTTCTAAATTTGTTCCCACATGTCGTTCCGACAGGGTCCAAAAAGTTAGAGGAAATTTCTTAATAGAAAGATCGAATCTTCTACTCCTGAAAAGAATTCAAATCATGTCCTTGAGAAATGTGTGTAAATCCTTACACATAGGCATTTCTTCCTTTAAGAGCCTTTTTCAACAAAATTACACTCTATACTGGGTCCAAGATCAAACCCTACTAGAGGAGTATTTTGTAATGCTGGGAATTGTCGTTTAAAATCAAACCACGACTGAGTAGAGTGCCCGACTCCAATTTGAAGAGTTTGAGGCCTCACAGAGCTTTGTCTTCAAGGCTCAATAAAACTCAGAATCATACAAAGTCTGATTGGTTAAAGCTTGTGATAAGATGGAGCAACTTAGAACCTTCCAAGGAGGAGACTTGGTCTAGGTTCTTTGGATGCATATCTTAGCCTACCGAGAGATCGGTGGAGGAGCTTGAACAAGCTTAAAACTTTCCTCTTGTCGTAGGGACAATCTTTGAGAAAAAATTCAAACATTAATTGATCAACCCTGGAGAATGCCACCTAATATTTTTAAATGTTAGGGAGGCTCTTCAGGAAGTACCATGCCAGATGAGTGTCAAATTTAAAGTCAATAAAAAGTCTTCAAATTTCTTGGATTTAAGAAATTTCTTAATTCAAAATCAAACATTTGAAATTTTCAAAATTCAATTTTAAAAATCAAATTCAAACACATTCAATTCAAAAATCAAATCAATTCAAATTCAAAACTTTCAAATTCCAAATTTCAAAATTTAAGCCCGATCCTCTGTGTAGAGCAAGTTTCCTCTACATACGATCAATTTAAGCCCGATCCTCTGTGTAGAGCAAGTTTCCTCTACATACGATCAATTTAAACTCGATCCTCTGTGTGGAGCAAGTTTCCTCCACATATGATCATCCAGACCCGGTTCTTTGTGTAGAGCAAGTTTCCTTTCCACAAGACCGTTCGTTAGTGGTGGAGCATGCCCTCTGTGGCACCACCCTAACATTTGAGTTAAAAACGATTAGTGGTGGAGCGTGCCCTTCGTGGCGCCATCCTAATTCGTATCCGTTAGTGGTGGAGCATGCCCTCAGTGGCACCACCCTAACATTTGAGTTAAAAATGATTAGTGATGGAGCGTGCCCTTCGTGGCGCCATCCTAATTCGTACCCGTTAGTGGTGGAGCATGCCCTCTGTGGCACCACCCTAACATTTGAGTTAAAAACGATTAGTGGTGGAGCGTGCCCTTCGTGGCGCCATCCTAATTCATACCCGTTAGTGGTGGAGCATGCCCTCTGTGGCACCACCCTAACATTTGAGTTAAAAACAATTAGTGGTGGAGCGTGCCCTTCGTGGCGCCATCCTAATTCGTATCCGTTAGTGGTGGAGCATGCCCTCTGTGGCACCACCCTAACATTTGAGTTAAATGGTTAGTGGTAGAGCATGCCCTCCGTGGCACTACCCTAATTTAAATCTTGATTTCCTAGGGATGAATTTTTCATTCCCTTAGGATTAAAATTCCACACTTGATCTTTAATCTCGGTCAACGCCAATATATGCAATAGAACTTCGCTCTCTTACACATATTGGGGGTCCATTTGTTGACCTCATTTTTGTATGAGGTCACTTGGACTACTTTTGATCCTAAATCAATTTAATTTTCAAATTAATTTAAATTCTAGGATCCTCCTAGAATCCTGACCCTAGGATCTATGTTAGGATTCTTCTAGAGTTTAGACCCTAGGAGCTACTCTAGATCCTAAACTTCTTCTAGATTCCAAGCTATAGGAATTTCTTAGCCTATAGGATCCTTCTAGATTCCTAGTTTTAAGATCTATTCAAACCATAAGATCTACCTAGATCTTAGGTCAATTAAGCCAAATCCAAGGTCCAAAGGTTTTGTCCTAAAGGCCTTTTCCGTTGAATTTTCAAACACTTTAAAACCTAGTCAAATGACCTCCGATTCAGAGTCTGTCAGTTGCACACTGATAGGACATGTCTCTGGAGGCAACCCTCCAGATTTGAGCCCATTCTGAGGTCTCTAACCTCAGAAACTTAATCAAAATCCACAGGTTGTAAAACCTTCAAATATTTACAGCCTATGCCACTGGACCTGTCACTTTGAAGATTCTGACCTTAGAGCCTTCACCAAGGCCTCTAGTCACTTCCAGACCTTTAATTTTGATATGTTGAACTTTAAATTGCATTTTGGAAGACCCACTTTGACCCCCAGTTGACCAGGGGTCAAAATGACCAAAATACCCCTATGGGGCTCAAATGTTGATTTTAAACCAAATGAACTCCGAATTAAATGCAATCACTTGCAGCAAGTTTCAAATGTCATTTCAAACCTGTTGGACCCATTCCCAGGCCTTGGGTCAACCTAGTTGACCAAGTCAACCTAGTTGACCCAAATGGCCCTTTAAGGGTCCGAACATGCGTTTTGAACCAAATGACCTCCTTAAACCCTGGGATCACATCCAGTAGACTCAAAATGTTATTTTGAATTAATTGAAACCATTTCTAAACCCCGGACCTAATCGGTTGACCAAGTCAACCAATTTTGGCTTAAGGGCCCATTTAAGCCCTCTTGAACCATTTGACCCATTTAACCCATTCAAGCTTTCAAATTCATATCAAAACTAATTGAAATCCATTCAAATTTGTTTGAGGTTAAACCACTTTTATTTTGACTTGGTCAACCATTGACATATGGTCAAATCTACTTATGTATGAGTTGTTTTAACTATATAATTGAACCTAGGTATTGATATTTCTCCCAAGTTAATTCATTAATCCCTCATGCTTGCCACCTCAGCACCCCTAGACCCATTGACTGGTCAAACAGTCAATGGGTGGTCAAATGAGTCCTTTAAGAGGCTAATTCCATCTCTTAAGCTAATCCACTTGATTTTAAATAATCACAGCCATTTGAGTAGTTACTAGAAGCTTCCTAGGATTAATCCTGACCCTTGAATCCAGATCAAACAGTCCCCATCCCTCCATGTGTCCAAATGGGGACAAAAATGGCTTTCCACATAGGTTGTCCTCTTGTCCTTGATTCCATCTGCTCCCACCAACCCCCTGGACAGATGTCACTCATCTGGGAGCCTAATCAAACAATCCTAGCCGTCCAATAGACCTAGGGCTGCTTGAATAGGGTAGAACCTCTTTGGAGCCCCCATTCTCACTTGAACACTCTCTCTCTATCCTAGGCATTCTAACTCCAAATCTCATTTCTTTTGAGCACTCCAGAGGTCTCTAAGGCTTTCCCGACCAGAAAACAGCCGGTCAAAGCAGCCGCCGGCGAGCTTTCCGGCGAGCAAAGGGTCAAATCCCTCCAAGGCTTGAAGCCCTTGATCTAGACGTTATCAAGCCGAGGTTTCTTCTACAAAAAGGAGCGTGGACAGCCTACAAATGCAACAAATCCAAAAGCGGTTCAATCCGTCCAAAATCAAGGTGAAAAACTCAAACCCTAGGTCTAGGTACACTAGATTAAATAACTTTCTAAAAATCTAGTTTTAAGCAAAATAAAATATTCCCCAGAATTTATGTTCATTTAAGCATTCTACGTTTAAAATTTTACTTAATTTGATTGAGTGTGCTGAGAGAACGAGTCCAAAAAGAGCTCTAGGGCTTCGGACGAACTACAGCTGAACTGTATGTTTTTAGAGCCGTTGATCAAGCGATCAACGGCTCCGATTAAGCCATTCTGTCACGCGGTCCGGCGTGTATTCAATCCCGCGGTTCCGCCCTTCGTCCGGCGATATCTGAACCGTCAGCTCTCTACCGCGGGATTGCCCGACCACCGTCTGATCTTCTTCTATGAAATCAGATCACGGGATCTGATCTAAGCCTTTGATTTCGAACGGAGGAGATCCAACGGTCGCGGGATGAGGCTGACGTGGTTAAGTAGATGCCGCGTGGACCCCATCCGCCGTCCGCGTGGCCCAGTCACCCGCTGCCGCGTGTAAGCGCGTGGGATCCCCCTTGCAATCATTCCCAATGATTGCTCTGACCGCCGCCACCGCGCTGGACAAATCCTATAATGCCACGTGGCATTTCTGTCGCCGGATAATTAAAAATGATTTAATTCAGTTTTTAAATTATTTTTAATTACAGATTTCTTCTAAAATCTGTTAAAATTATTTTTAAAAAAATAGAAAAAATATTTATTTTATATAAATATTATCAGAAAATTTAAAACATTATTTTAAAATTAGCTTTAAGATAAAATATTAATATATTTTGAAATATTTTAAATATTACTTATTTCAAGTTAATATTTAATTAAAATAAGCTTAAATACTTAATAAAATTTAAAACCTCATTTTAAAATGTATTTTAATATATATATATATATATATATTCATAATTTAACCTAAATTTTAATCTAATTTAATATATAGTATATATTTTAAATAATTTTAAAATGTTTAAACATTTAAGGATTTAATCATTATTTAATTAAACTTAAATTCAAATACTATTTTAATAATTTAAATTCCAGATTTTTTTATGGTTCAATTTAATCTAATTTAAGAAATACTTTGAATATTGATTAATTTTAAATTAATTTAGGTTATGTATATTTAACCTCAAAATTTAGAAATCTAAATTAAATTCAAATTATTCTTGAAAATTATGAATAATATATTATAATTTTTGAAATTCAAAATACTCTAATTTAATATTAATTTTAAAATTGAAATATTCATTTATTTTGATTAATTTGAATTATATGAATGTTTTTAATATTTAATTATTAGTTAATTAAATATGATATTAAGTATTGTCAAAATTAAAATTCATCTTCATATGATTTTGAAAAATCAGAGGGTCTCTCAATCATGTAAAAATTTATTTTTGATGATATTGTGAATTACTTTAATTTAAAACATATATTTATATGTAAGTTTATATATATTTATGTATTTTTAAATCTATCTTAATATATATATATATATATATATATTTAAATTCTTAAGTGTTTGAGAGACCCCTTTAGAATTTTAAGCATGGATTGAATGTTTGAATAGAAATTTTTTGGGAATGTTAATTAATCAATGAATAGTTATTTGGCTAATTATTCATCGATTAATCCTTTACTTAATTAAGCTTTAGGTTGATTTGCATGTTTAGGTTGTACACACACCACCTAGTCTAGGTTCTCCTAGATCTAAGGACTTGAATGTGATGCTTATGTTTTCTTACATGTTGTCAAGGGTTAGTCCAAACTTTGATTCAAACCTACACAACTTAGTGTCGTTAAGGACAAGAATTAAGGGCATGTTTAGAAAACTTAGAGAAATCCTAGGGATTAGGATACACCTCATTTGAAATTGAAATTTGAACCATTTGAACTTAGTGACATTCTCAGCCTTAGGGAATTTTCTTATTGATTTTTGAATTCATTAAGCCTCTTAATTAACTTAATTAAGTTTAAGCCTTAATTAAGCCTTTAAACCTTCCCAAAAATGTAATAAATCCATTTTAAATCCAAAAATTAAGTTTAACCCCTCTAACTGACCATAATTAAACCCTTGACCAATGAAAATTAAAACCAAAATTATTTGACAGCAATTTAAACCTTAATTTAATTTTAAGTGAAAATCAATATTTAATTAATATAATTAATTAAAAAATATTAAAAATTCCAAAAATGTCCCAAACACTTGGGAATCTCTCCTTAGGTCATTCCTGACCTTTGGAGCTGATTTCAAGGAGTGGGGACTTCATTTGGAGCAAAATCACAAAAACGCCCTTTAATTAATGATTTTCAATAATTCGATAATTACCTAAACTTCAAACCTTCATAACTAATTCCAGAAAAATCAAAATCACCCAAACTCACTTGCATTCAACTCCTTATAAGCTCTAATATTTATTAAAAATGTTAAACTCCAGAAATCTGTAATAATTCAAAAAGTCAACAAATCGGTCAACTCTAGGTTAAAACTAGTTCAAAACTTCAAACCTTCGTAATAAAATGTAGAAAAATCCGATTTCAACGTACTTACCTTCTAAATGATTGTAGTAAGGTCTAGTATTTTAATAAAATACAAACATTCCAGAATTTGAACTTAATCAAAAAGTCAAGTTTCAACCCCTTAATTAAATGATTAAAATATTCAAAAAATTCATAAAACTCAAAATTATTCTAAAACTCCAGAAAATGTTAACTTGATGTTTAAAACACTCAACAAACCTTTTAAAACACAACAACCATCCTAAAGATGAAGTTTATTGGCTGGACTACTCCGGGCTGCGGGGCTAAGTGTCCTAAGGAGGCTGGTTCCTCGAGCCTGGTGGCACAACGCCACGAATGGATTCCAAGGGGTGTTAAACCTTAAAAATGGATTAATTATTAATTATCTAACCTTTTAAAACCTCTAATTCAACTACATTAATTTGGTTTATCGGCTGGACTACTCCGGGCTGCGGGGCTAAGTGTCCTAAGGAGGCTGGTTCCTCGAGCCTGGTGGCACAACGCCACGAATCAATTAATGGCATACTTAAATTAATCTAACTTTAAAAATCAGCAATTAAACATTTCTTATAAAATTCATTAATTCTTAAGTCTTAATCAACCTAACTCATTTAATTATATCGGGTACCACTGGGTAACCCAGGCCTACGAGGCTATTAACTTAGCCCCAAGGAAGGTGAAATAAACTTCACGGCCTCGGTGTGAAACAAAGGTGATATCCAACAAATAATTAAATAAATCTTAAAATTAATCTTAAGCCATTAATATTTGAATTCAAACTTAAATCCCTTAAGCCTTTCAACTAATCGAACTTTAAATAACTCTAACCAATAATCCTATTTAGGACATATCTAAACCACACAGCCTATATCACACACTGTAGATGGTTTGCTAGGAGCACCAACTCTAGTTTTAGGTTAAGCCGGTGTTTACTTTTTGCAGCTGTGTGCCGGAGTTTTTCGTAGTTTTCACTGCATGCTGTTTGCTAGCCTAGGATTGATGTGATTGTTTATTTATTTATTGCATTTTATGTTGTAATTGATTGAGCATTTAGATTTTGAATATTAACTGCTTGAGATTGAATATTAACTGCTTGAGATTGAATATTAATTGCTTGGGACTATAGATATAATTGTTGATTATTAGGATAACCTTGCAGGATCGAGTCTAGATTTTTGTTTTAAATTTGAGATGTAAATTTGATTAAGGTTGTATTTATTTAAAATGGTTTGAGATTGGGATATAGATATCCAATTTGAATTCCAAAGAGGTGAAGACATCCCTAAAGGGGAGAGTCTTCTTCCATTTGGAATTCAAATTAGGATACTTTGCAAATATCCAAAGAGGAAAGATAACACCTCGATCAAGGGGGAGTTTCTTTCCATTTGGATATCCTGAACCGACGAATCAAGATGTTCGTGAGAAGATGAAGGATTGGACAACGAGAAGAATCCCAAGTCTCAAAACCATTTGATTTAGGATTAGAAATCCGGGTTGTAGTCAGTGGTGCCCGACCACTTTAATTTATTGTAATTTTTGAGATGTAATAATGAGTGGCACTTGCCATATGGACATTCAAATTGATATATTTAATTTGATTGATTTATTTAAATTGATTGTGCATTAGAGATACCTGTTTTTCTAGTCTTCTTACCTGCATGTCGATTTTGATTTGACCTGGAATTTGATCGTAGGCTCTTAAGGACTTAATAAAAATTTTCTACTTAAATCAAATTAAAAATATTTAGGCTCACATAGAAACTCTAACGTTTTAAGAAATAATCCCGGGACCGCCGGGAGTCCTCATTTCATAGCATTCATTTAAATTCAATCTTTTAATCGAGTCGATTAGCATGCATCATATTAGTAACTAATTTAAAAACCTTTAAATTCTTAATTGCATTTGCTTAGGCATCAAACCCAACATAAGTTTAAGGGACCATTTAGGATCTGCTCTAGATGTCAGTCCTGTTCTCAAATACCTTTCTTAAATAACGTCCCGACCACTCTGCATACATTGACCGGACTCATAATTTTAAATCGCTTAGGTGGTTTAGCTGGCTCCCCAATCCAGGCCGGGGTAAGACCAGATTCGCATTGCACTAGCTAGGTTTGGGGTGCTAACTTTTAGTGCCCAATTTAGACTTAGGTTCTGAGGCTGGCTCGGGCCATAAGACCTCAATTTTCGGGAATTGAATCCCAACTTTCTAATAAAATTGATCATTTAAACTAAACATCGCTTTCAATCAAATACAAGCCTAACAATTAGAATTAGTTGGAGTGTTTTCTGAAGTAATTCAGAATCTTAAAAACACTCCCTACTCCTCTTCCTTTGACTCTGAAAATAACTGCTCAAACTTGAACCAATCCATATTGAAAATTCCTACACTTTTTCTCCTTTGATATCGATCTTTGAAAATCTAAATGAAATTTACACCGCTATTTTAATCGAGAGTTTTCGTAGGAAATTCCGATTTTCTACGATGTAATTAACTACGAGGGCTTGCGCTCGTAGGAGATTTAGTAACCCAGAATTGATTTTCAAATTAACTTTTTCAAAACTCTTAATTAATTATCTTTGGGGAAATTTAAAACTTTGAAATTCGAACCCATTAGGGAACGATATGTTCGTCTTTCGAGGCGATATATTGTTCATAATAGAGTGTTCAATTTCAAAATTCCAAAATTAAATATTTCTCAAAGAAAATTAAATATTTTCCAAAACTATATATACTTAAATAAAAATATTTTTTTTTAATCAAAACAAAGACGTTGTGATTTTTTCTTTTTTAGGATTTTCTATATAAAAATTCTAGTGTCTCTTATTGATTTTGCACTGCTCTCTCTTATTTATCTACGTGATGGATCTTTGATAAGTATAAATTATATATTATTTAATGTATTTTACTTTCAGTAAAAATATATTATTTTAGTTATTTATGTACATGAAAAAATAAAAAAATTTAGAAAATGTAAGTAACTCTTAGCGCCACAGCGTTTGAAGATTCAACGCTGTAGCGCTACCTTTAATACCTCTGAGGCGCTCAAATTCTGACATGGCGGTGCCAAGTTCTCTTTTTGCAAGCATTGTAGTCCCAACATAGAAAGCGATGCAGCATTATCAACGTTATGGTGTTAGAAAGTCAACTTTGTTAGCGCCATATTCTCTATTTTCAAATACCAAGGCACCACAATTTTCCATGCCTTGACACCATTTTTGCACTTTGGGCTCCGCAACGCTCCCATGCCCACATCATGATGGTGTTATAGTAGTAACTTATAAGGGACATATTCTATCAATGAAGAGGCGTGACTGTTCACTAAGTAATTGATCTACGTTAGCAAGCGCCGCGGCGGTGCAAAAGCTTTAGCACCGAGGTGCTAGTTCACTTAAGGGGTGTCGCGATGCCATTATTTTAAGCACCGCGGTGCTAGTTATCATTTTTTATATTTTTCTCTAAATAAATGTTGTGTTATGTTTGTAAGAGAGTTCTAAGGGCTACATGAAAGGCTATATAAAAAAAAGTAAAAGAGTATAGCACTACGTAGAGCATCGATATAATAAGATACATTGCCTTATACACATGTAACCACCTGATTAATCGAAGGAGGTTGGAAGGCTACAACGAGTTGCTCCTAGGAGAGCTCAGTGATGCGGAGTAGGCTTGGTTATGTGTGTCTGAAGAGTCTATGGGTGAGGGCTGAGATGAAAAGGGATCGATGGCTGGCAAGTTTGCAGACATTGCCAATGATTTGGGTTGAGCCCTTGCATTGCCTAAGAAGAGGGAGGCAAGTGAGGTGTTATCATAGTGATGGAGAGCTATGAGTTAGATTGCGATGATGAGGTAAGTTAAGGGCGTGGATAAGCACTTTCCAATATTTGAGTCTAGTGAGGATGGTAAATATGGGAGATAGCAAGTCCCTGAGGTCACTCTAAGGGGGAGCGAGTGATTGATGTAGTGGTCCAGGTACATGTTGAGTGCCAAGTTGCTAGCTTAACGAGGAATCTCTTATTTGCTCATTATAGGGAGAGCTCTAGGCGAGTAGTGTCTGCTTATCACTCTAGGAAAGTTTCCTATGAGGTCAAGACGAGTAGTTTCTCTCGAATATTTAGGCGAATTCTTTAGGTGGGCCCCTTTGAGGGTGAGTTTCTTCGCCATGACCTGCCAGCATTTGCTAAACACCTACAAAAGTGTATGCGGATATACAATTATACTGCATAGAAAAGAGCAGATGTTTGGAGATTAAATCAATTAAGTTAAAAAACAATTAATGTCATTAAAGTCAGGAGATTTTCTAAAGAAGAAATAAATTTTTCTCTAGCTTTCTCGTGGGATCTACATCAATTAAAATTTTGAGCTCTTATTGTTTAAATCATATATGACTTTTCATAGGGCCTTTGTATCATAGAACATCTTTGAAGTATAAACAACTATAATTAGAGAGAGGAGTAGCTACCAAACAAAATTTTCTTACGAGTAAAATGATTATACATCTTGATAAAAAAGAAGTCAATTTTCAAGTCATCTCACTTTATTCAAACTCTACAAAATTATCGAAGTTATATATTTTATATATTTTTGAATAAAATACTGATATGTTATCAGAAAATTATCTTGATCAGGCACGAATCTCGAAGCAAAAATCAAGTTGGAAACTTCAAAAATTAATTCAGAGACCGTCTGAACTCTGATTTCAGCAAACTTATAGTTGAACTGATCATCTCAGAAATACGAACCCAACGACACCAAATTCGACTCAATCCAAGCCCAAATAAGTCCAAATCAAGGACCCGAAGCATTGTTGGAAGGTTCGAATCACAGTTTGAGTTACCAAACGGTTTCCAAATATGACATGCTTATAATCGAATCGAGCGGCTCGACGAGTCGAATCCAACGAACCCAAGATTGCTGAATTCTGATATCATTAAGACCTTCAAATGTCTGATGAATGGTCCACGATCAAGGGATTCAATATCGGCCATTCATTCAAGCCACTCCCGATTCGCCCCTGATCTCTCACCTATTTATAGGCCATGCCACTCTAGAAAATCTATAAATAGACTCCTCATTTCTCATGAGAGGGGCCCAAGCAAGAGGAAGAGGAGAAGAGAAGAATAGAAGGGAAGAGACTCCTCCTCGACCACCGACAGAGTTCCGCCCGAACTCCAAATGACGTTGGAATTCTGCCTGACTTCCACGTGACACCAGAATTCTGCCTAACTTCCACGGGACGCCAGAATTCTGCCCAACTTCCACGAGACGCTGAAATTCTGCCCAAGTACTGACAAAGTTTCCTCATGACGCCGAAACTCCGCCCAAGTGATACCGGAGTTCTCCTCGGCCACCAACAGACGTCAGACTTCTACCCGACGCTAGACCTTCACTCATTGCCAAGCTTCTACCCGACGCCGTACTTCTACCGGTTATCAAACTTTCACTGGACGTCTATCCGAAGATGGATTTCTTTCTATTGTTGTACTTCTATCTGACGCCGTCCTTCTGACCTTCGTCATCAGACAACAGTCATTCTGACCTTTGTCGCCAGCCGACTATGGTCCTTTTGGCTTACGTCGCCCGCCGACTACAATCTTTCCGACCTCCATCGCCCGCTGACTACAGTCCTTCCGACCTCCGTCGCCAGCCGACTACGGTCCTCCTGACTTACGTCGTCCGCATACTACAGTCTTTCTGACCTCCGTCACCAGACTATGGTCCTCCCGACCAAATGAACACGTCAATAGTGATTCTTTGTATTCACATCATGTAATGTACTTTATAAAATGTACATCAAGCTAAGGCCTTCTCCCAAGGAAGGGTCTCATTTGTAATCAACTGCAATACTAGTGGATTCATTCAAACTGGGCTAGGCCCCGTGATTTTTCCCCGTTTTCAGGATTTTTCACGTAAAAATATTGGTGTCTCCTATGAATACTATACACTCTCTTATTTGATTGCGTGCCGAATTTTCGTACAACCCTAAGACATTAAACTTTATATCTCTACCGCCATGAATACTCTGGACGCAACAAGTACTTTTTTAAAATATTATTTATAGAAAAAAATGTGCAATAATATTCTCATTGATCTTATATAATGATATATTTCACATCATTCAAATTTATATCATAATTAATATTTATAAATGATATCATAAGTTATCCTAATTTCAATAAAAATTCAAAAAAATTTCTCACAGAGCAAAATACTTATTATGCCATTTTTCCCGTATTTGTAGTCCTAAGTCCTAAGTCCTAACCCGTCACTCATCTTCAGCCTTACCATTAGCTCGCAAGTGTGGATGAGGTTCTTTCTCCGTACAGTGCACAGCTCTACCGAATCTCCCGACGCTCCCACATGGCTTTCTGTGCGGACAAATCCCACCAATTGGTTACTTATCTTAACGCCAAACGCCGCACAAAATCTTATGCAACTAAAAACTACATTCAAAAAGGTTAATAGGGGCATACAGCCGTTGGATTGTTTATTAATTTTAGTACTATTGTGTACTATACAGTTGGCGGACTGACAACACTACCAATTATTGAAAGCACAACTTTCAAAGCAAATCAAAGGGTTATTAACCTTTATGTATCTTTATACTTACAAGAGAGCTGCATGAGGCTATGCCATAAGTCACTTTCGGTGTTCTCCCCTAACAAAATTCAAAATTTGAAATTGGGTATTCCACGTCAGCACTAAAATGACAAAAAAAGCCATTTCAGAATCAAATAAACCCGCTGACCCAGACTGTAATTCTTCTATTGTTTTAGGGGCAAACGTGTAATAGAAATGAAAAGCGTGATCTGGATGCTACCACGCCAGCGATCCGCGTGACCATCTTCTACCTTCTCCCTGTCCTCCGATTGTGAAGTCTTCGAAAGATCTCCGCCGTCAATTTTACTCCTAGTTGAAACACCTTTGGCTCGGTGTTATCCCCTCCTTTATTTCGTTGCCTTTTTTTTTTTTAAAGTTCTTTATGTATAAATATATATATATATATATATATATATATATATAAATATATATATATTTATTTATTTATCGTCCATCGTTACGCTGCCACCTTTTAAAATCGCCGTCCCATCCTCTCACCATCTTCCCCATAACAAATCTTGAAGTCTTGACATAATACTCATTCTTCCTCTGCTCTATCTATCTATTTTTTCTCACTCCTCAATGGCTAGTACAGAGGAGGAGAACAAATCGACCTCACATCCGTCCTATCCAAAGGTAATCAAAGCCCTGTTTTTTTTTTTTTAATTAATTAATTCGTAAGTTCTTGATATGGGTGTCGAGTATCCAAGTTTTGAGCTTGAATTCACTTCTTTTTTTTATGCAGTGGATACTTGCTGCGATCGGTGCGGTTGGGGAGAAGGAGGGATTGAACAAGTCCGATATATCAAAGTACATAGAGACGACTTATAGTGAAAGCTTGCCGGAGGGACACGAGGCGGCGCTCTCGGACGCTCTTTTGAAGATGAAGGAGAGCGGCGAGCTTCTTTTTGTCAAAAATAGCTACTTGAAGGCAGACCCCAGCTCGGCCCCTCGTCGTGGACGGGGACGCCCGCCGAAGCCGAAGCAGCCGTTGCCGCCGGGCGTGTCTCCGCCAACTCCGCGTCCACGTGGCCGGCCGCCGAAGCCTAAAGATCCTCTCGCTGCCGCCATCGCCAAGGCAGCTAGTGGCCTTCCCCGCCCCCGCGGTCGGCCGCCAAAGAAGCACCGGCCGGCGGTGGCCTCTGTTCAAAAGACGGCAGTTAAGTCTGCCGGCTTGAAGCCGGCGGTTGGTGGTGTGAAAAGAGGGAGGGGAAGGCCTCCCAAGGTGAGAGCGCCTGTGGCGGACGTTGCTGCAGAGTGAGTGGCGCTTGTTCGGTTTATTGTGACGAGGTTATTTAGAAAGGAATTCGATGCCTTTCGGTTGTTTAGTTTTTCTCCTTAGAAATGCTAATGAATTTAATATGTAAGTGCTTTATCATTTTATGATGTTGCTGTGTCTTTGTTAGGGTTGTAATTTGCATGTACAAGATGCCGTGTTACTGAGAACGACTTAATTGATTACAATGTTTTTATCCCCTCTACTTTTTCCTTTTTCTGAAATTCTTTTTCTTTTACTGCGTCTCAGATAATCTATTGATTCTTTTTGCCCAAATTTGCGATTTTTTTTTCCTTAGTATCTTTCCTGCATTCAACTCCTGTATTCATTCAATATCGTTAATTTTACAGAGCTTGGCATACATATTAAAGTGAAATTTGTTTGTGTGTCGTTATGGAATTCTGATAAGTTTTAGTTGACAAATCTTGATAATTTGGCACTGTATGCTTTTGGTGAAGTTGGTTTAGCCTTTATCAGTAGGTTAGCAGGTTGCTCTTACTTTGTCTTATTGATTCTGGATCTGAAAATGACGTGTGCTGCTGGTATTATATCTTGGGTTCCTGTTCTCCTTAAAGAAGAAATGCATTCAATTCTTGCTTGGATTGGGGATTTTTGACTGCTAATAAATTCGACTGTGTGGTTATGTTAAATAAATTTATTTATTTCACTTTAATGTTCTTTATTGTGAATCATTAATTATGTTCTCTTGCTTCTTAAAACAGCTTTTGTTTTCCTGATTTGCGGACTGTTTAAATGCAAGTATGATTTACCTCAAGCATGATTTAATAAATCCTATAAATGTTGATTTAGTAAATATTGTTAGGGTGAAATCTGATAATCTATCTAGTGTGATTGGTGTTACGTGTATTTAAATCCTAACAATTTATTGGACTGCTTTTTTTAAATGATCTAAAGATTTAATTGGTTGAGATTGACAACTAAACATCAATACTGATACCTTCTCCTTACATAGCAAGAAAATTGTTTAAAAGCATTAAGAACACATGATAAACATTTTTCTTACATAAAATATTTTTAGTGTTCCACATTAAGCAAGGCATGAAACTTTTAGGCTTTGCTAGGGATGGTTTCTTACTGCTTCTTAAAGCAGCTTTCTAGTTAAAAAAATTATTTTTTGTACTGAAAATTTGGTTTAAGAAGTAATAAAAAAACTGTCCCAAAGGAAGCCTTAGTGTCCTATGCTTTAGAGGTAATACATTATTTGAGATTTTGAATGTGTATCCTTCAAGTCTAAAGCAACAATTGCATAACTCATTTTGTTTTGAATTTTGTATTGGATTAATTAATTTACCCCATTTCAAACATTATAGAATTACACAAGCCATAGAAGAGGTAAATTAAATCTGAGGGATGAGAATGAAGATGGTAAAATACATTAGATCTTCATTTGGGACCTACACATTCCATACCACATTTCAAGTACCAAAATCTGTAGCATCCAAGTATTAGCTGATAAGAATAGGGGAAGAAAGCAGAGTGATTTTTTTTCCTCCCTTTTAGAAAGCTGAGTGATCAGCTCTTTGTCTTGGATCAAATTACACAACCAATGATTGCTAAAAATGTGGCTACAAAAAAAAGCATGAAATTCTCAGAGTTGAGAAATGTGAAAATTGAGAAAGTTTCTGAACTTGGAAGGCTACACAATCAAAAGTGGCAAGAGTGTGCATTGGGAGGAAAAAAAAACCATTTTTAATGAGAAACACACTACTTGCACAATTGAGGAAGAGGACTCTATAGGGGATAGGAGGATTGAGGGATTGCCACATTAAATGAAAGGGACAAATATGGCTTTTAAAATTTTATTCAGTAATTTTAGATTTTAAAATATCTATATTAAAATTATATTTTATTCATCTGATTAAAATTAAATGATGACAATTTGATCATGAAATGATTTGACGGTTCAACCAAACCATACAAATTTCATTGGTTTGATGGCCCAATCATCGGCTCATCATGATTCTTTCCGGTTCTTGGTAGAAATGGTTTTAGTAATGAACTTAGCAACTCAAAGAACTGATTCACAGTTGCACTTGTCAGATAAATTGGTTCGATCTAGACAAATATACATTTTAGGCAATGCTACACGTTTAAGGCGTGGAATTCCTTTAGCAATACACAAGTAAATGCGTCTGAAGATTATGAATTTGGTAGGTGCTATTTGGGAGTTGGGAGGGGTGAGATTGCTATTCTGGAGTTGAGAAGGGGAAATCACTATGGGGCTGTTTGGTTGCCTGAATTAGAAGTGTAAAGTAAAACAATTACATGTATTTATTAAATTTGGTTGTTTGGTTAATTTTGAGCGGAACAAAAGAAAATCATCGGATGAATTAGGCGTGTATTACAGGGGCTATTTTGCGGGAGTTAGAAACCCGCTCGATACGAGCGGGTTATAAATTCCTCGGAAGAAAAGTGTTCGGCTTCTTTGCACGAGAGGCTTCTTCGGCTCCTTGTTCTTGTTCGACTTCGCCGTTCTTCCCTTTCCCCTGCAACTCCGGTCCAGCCATCTCAGCCCCATCTGACTCGAACACAACTCCCGCGCTTAATCTACTCTCCGCTTTATCACTCCTTTCCAACCATCGTATACCAGCCAATTCGCCAGAGTCGTAGTCTCCAGCCTTATCCAACGACTCAGACAGATGCAGGTGCTTCCCTGATCGGAGGACTCTTGTGGAATAATTTCCTTTCACAGATTGCTTGTCCGTGATAGCCTTTCTAGGCACAAATACCCTAGTCGAGGATTTCCTTGCGACCGTTAGCATCTTCGCACCTGCCGGCATCAGTTAGGGGAAAATTCTCGATCCAATTTCTTCAGCCGCTTCTGTTGAGGCCTCACCCTTTCCTTCCTTACCGTGCTTCTTAACGATCCGTCGCCTATCATATGTCATATGTTGCTTCATCGTTCAAAGGCTTCATCTCCACAGCATAGAACAGGAGGAAGCAAAAAAGACAAAGCAGTAAAAATACTACTGAAGACTTCTACGAACTAACAAGAGGAAGGGGAAGGGGAAGAAGCGTAAGAGTATCAAGCCCTGCGCTCTGGTTTAAGCTCGAAGATTCCGAACTTCATCGTTGGGGTAAAGCTCCCGGCGGGAAGGAGGAGGAGGCTACGGAGTTTGATCCAGGACGGGTAGAAAGATGAAACCATGGGGGTGGAAGAGGCCTTAAGAGGTGCTTCGATGAAGAAAGGAATGGAAGTTCGATGTGACGGATTTTGAGAAGATGGCGAATGCAGAGCAATGGATGGAAATTAGTGTAATATATTAAGATTGTTTGCTGGAGTGGAGACAAGCTATAATGGTGAGTAATGGATGGAAATAAATTTCAATGACTTTTTTATACATTAAAATATAATGTGCTCAACAGTTTGTAATTATTGAGAGAACATCTGAATTTTTATTTGCATATAAGATTTGTTATCTTATAAAAATACTCGACAGAGTGAGAGAAATAAAAATATTATATCATATAATTTCAAAAAAATTTATAACTTCTTTTATAAATATACTAGTTATAATGACAAAAAATATTACAAATGTACTTTTTTTTATTTTACTTTGGATATATCTAACCAAACAAAGGAAACAGTTCTCCTGCGTTTACTTAGCAGACAACCAAACAACCTCAAAGTATTTAGAATGCACTACATTTACTTTACTCTGTATTTACTTTACACTGCGTTTATTTTGCAGGCAACCAAACAGCCCCTATATGGGACTTGGGAAGGTGGAGATTGCTATCTCGTAGGTGGGAGGGATGGATGTAGAGGCTAAATAGCATTATTCAGGTAGTTCAGGAAATAAGAGAAGTGCCAGTTAGATGAAGGAGATTGAGGGAGAAGCAGTTCTGATCCAAAAATATTGCTGATGAGATAGGGCCAAACTTCAAAGATTAGAGAGAGAGATTGGTAAGTTAGCTAGAGCAAAGGCTTAGACAGCAAACAAACATAGAAGGAAAGGGGAGGTCGTGCACAGACAATGCATACATGGGTTCTGATAGGAAATACTCGAGTTCGCAAACAAAACTAACAATAATTGGTAAAAACAGTGAGAAAAATTCAAGAACTTCTGAGAAAACAATCCAAAACAGTAGATTGTATTATAGGAATCAAATCAAAGCAAGCACTAAGCAAAGATACAATTGATCCTCAATTTGAGAGGAGGATCACTCTTTCCCAATCTCTAGATGATGAGTCTAGAGCCCAAGCATAACCCTATTCCACACAACTCCTATTTAATACAATAATTCCCAATTCAAATTTCCCTCTAATCACTCCCCCCTTTATTTAGTCCCTAGCCAGTAGCCACCCGAAGGCAACATTAGTCCACCTCCTATAAACTTGAACCGGCCCTTGGGCTAGCTGTGCCTCTTTAGGTTGAACCGGCCTAATAGATTATGCAGCATTTAAGTTTCCTTTTTTTTTGGTTGGCAAGGTTAAGTTTAATCTGACTTAAATCTTGCCTTAATCTGGTAAGTAACAACCCTTTTGAAATTTTGGATTCGATTTCTTGACATCTCTATATAATTCAATACTGTTTATTTGTTTACATATATCATTGTTTACTGCTCATAATCTTACTTGTATCTAAATCCCTCCATGTTGCAGCTAATCGTAGCTTATATGGGTCTCAGAATCAAGTGACTTTTTCATGTTCCTCTTAGCAGTGAAAGTGAAGTGCCGTTCTCTTTATCATGCCAATTGCTTTGACTGCTGATCTACAGGTGCATAGCTTTTGATGCATTGAGCATTCCAAGTGCCAATCTTCATTGTTTTTGGCAAGGAATTTATATCAAGTTTCCTTCTTATTGGATTATGCAACTGGTGCTTATTTTTTTATATTCCAATCCTCACTGGAGGCAACAGTTATGAAACTCTAAATATGAGAGAGTGGAGAACGAGGATTTATAAAGCTGGTGCCAAATAGCTGGGATAATGCTAATGATAAAGGTGATATTATGATTCTTTCAATATGAGATTTCATCCTAGATGACTCTAAATTTTATGGTGTTCAAATATACAATTAATCATTTGATCTGATCCATTTATTTTTATTAACATATCTATTTTTTTCTGCCAATTCCAATGTAAAGTTAATTGAACTACATTTGAAATAGAAACCTATATGGAATTTATTTAGGTATTTTAGTTTTCTTATGCAAATTTTGAGCTTTTGCGTTTCAATCTGTAATCGCTTAGATTTGTTGTCCATGTTTTGAATTTGATGTTGGCTTGGATTCATTGCTTAATCCATATTCCATATTTTGGATTTTTTTATAAATTTGTGGTCATGAAGCCATAGTATAGTTTTTCTACTTTAATAAAGAGTTCAGAATTTAAACCCACTGATTTTGGGGCTGTTTGGGATCAGTTTTATTTTTTTGTTTCATATATATATTTTTTTATTTTAGAAGAAAAAAAGATGATATTGGAGTTCCACTTTGTTTAGGAGAAAAAAGATAGTTTATTATAGAGTTTTCACTTTTCTGTATGATATGTGCTGATAAGCCTTATATTTATGAGTGTGCGATTTGTTTTTAGTTCTGTTTTAAGCACCATTGGCTTTTACTACTTGCTGTGAAAGACAAGAATGATGTGTGATTTGATGTTCTAAATGAATTAAATGCTGCAATTTTTGCTTTTAAATGCAAATGCAGCTTTACAATTTGAGATGTGGTCATTTATTATAGTTGGCATGGTTGTGAGAATCAGACCAACCTCTATGGTTGAACCTGTTAGAACATCAATTGATCCTAAAACCTGTAAAAAATGGATTTGAAGAGAATTAGGATTAACCTTGGTTGAAACATTTAACCATTAAAATCAACAGAAGTTGAACAAGTTTAACTAAAATTATAATGAATAAATGATGTTGGAATGCAATATCATCTAAAATTTTTTCATTTGTGTTATATTTTGTTATATATCTATCTTCTTCCAAATTATCATTCAAAAATACAGATTTAACATAAACTTGAAAAACTTTCCACTTCATTTACAATTACATTAAGCAAGCTTAAGAGGCTGAGGAGATGGATGATAATTAAATGTTTATATATGTGTGTGTGTGTGTGTTAAAGTTAGGGAGCATTCACACATTTTATATTATGTACTAATTCAGATTCTATGATTGCAATTTTACTTCATTAGTTTGATTTTGTATTATTTAAGAGGCGGAAAGACCTATTCTTATTGTTTGGCTTTACATTTTTCAAGTGAAGGTCTTTTCCTTGCGCCTGGGCTGTTTCCCGTGCAGCAAAATGCAATCGATGTCTTCTTTTCAGCAGCGTTATGCAATCCATATTAAGATATTTGTTCTATTCATTTTTAATTCATATTGATAGCAGGCTGAGACAATAATTATGTTGCTTTGGGCATCGTTTGGGACAGCTTTCTCACTGCTTTATAAAGCAGCATTCTATATAAAGTTTCTCATGCTGTGCCAAATGAAGCCTAATCTATCTACAATGCATAGGTGCTGCAAATATTAACACCTTCCTGAATCTTTTGAGGGCCGAGTGCTTTGTTCTTATAGATTAGTCTCATTCAGTGCATATACCTGTGTTTTTTTAGTTATCTGGAATGATTAAAGTTCTACCGATTCTTGAAATATGTCTGGTTATCTTATTTTCTGAGTGATTTACTGATCAACTATCTATGAGATGCAGATATATATAAGGTGTTTATCCTATTATAGTGTGTGAAGTAATCAGTCATTCTATTGAATTCATTTGCTTTTGTAACGGTAATTGAATGGTTGTGAACACCCTGAAAAAGTTTCTTCTCTATGAACTTGGCCATGTTTGATGAAAGGCAATTGTGTTTGTTGAAGAAAAAGATTTGAATATCTGAAGTCCTTACCTGGTTTATGGTCCTTGCAGGATTTGTGAGTAGGAATCTATATAGTGACTTGATGAAACATTTTGACAATATGAAAATGTTATGGTTTTGCTCAAATAATTGTCTGGATTTTTCTTGTACTTGATACAGGTTTTTTTGTAGGCTTTAAGGATTTGATGTAGGAAAATTATTGTTGGACCTAATTTAGGCTTCGTTTGGGACTGCTTTTCTAATGCTTCTTTTAGCAGCTTTTTAAAATTTGTGTAATAAAAGTTGCAATAACAAGCTGTGAAAAAGCCCCTCCCAAATGAAGCTTTAATAAGAATTGTCTAAGTGGAAGATTATTTTTAGCTTTTACAACCGTTACTATGTTGTTCAAATTTTACTTAACTATGGGCTTAATATTTTATATGACCGTTAAGGCCTCTCATTTTGTAAAGCACTTGTGCAAGTTTGTTTCATCTGTGGCATATAAGATTTCATATTACAAGTCATATCTACTTTAGACTTTGTTATCATGAACTTATGTTGCATCGATATATCTATTTATGTGGCGTGTTGTATATGATATATTGATACACAGATATGACTCTGATATAGCATCGATATATGTCGGATACGGCAAAGCCATATCCAATTAATATACTATTTAATTTCAAAAGGACGCATGTATCGGATACGCGTGTCCGTTGAAAAAAAAAAGAAAAAAAGATTCGTTGTATTTACTTATGCAGTGTGAGCAAAGTTTTCTCATTTTCAAGATGGGTTTGAGTCTCTTTATGATATGGGAATATTAAAAATTGCTAATCTTTCACTTGATGAGCTCGAGTTAGAAGCTATGATATTTATTAAAGATGATATAGAAGTGCAAAGACAAACCACTGAAGAATCTAATCATATCATTCCTTTTATTAAATAGTTGAAATTTCATGCGCTAGACAATTTATGTTTATGCTTTTGTTGTTGTTGTACTAGACATTTAATGCTTACTTTGATATTACAAGCTACAAGGCTACAAATGATGTTGTTTTTATTTTTTTTTCTTCTTTGTAATTTCAAATATTATGCTTTAATTGTTTTCTTAATTTTTATGTATGATTTATAAATTATAATGACGTGTCCGTGCCGTACCTTTATCCCGTATTTTTAAAAATTGACGTGTCTCGTATTCGTATCGTGTCATATCCGTGCCGCCGTATCCGTATCGGTGCAACATAACCATGAACAAAATTATACGAAAACTACGAACAATAAAGTTGGCATCTCATGGACTGTTTTTAGTTCTTAATATTTTTGGACTAATGTGAAAGATATTATCTTTTTTAAGGCTGTTTGAGCGTCGCTTTGGATTAATTATTCAGTGCGAATGTCAAACGTCATCCGTAGACCAACCAGAATGTGCCACTTCAACCTTAGTATAACTTTCCAGAAGACCACCCATCCATGATTTCTACTAGATGAGTACGCTTAATTGCAAAGTTTTTTAATGAAATTATGACTATTATATCAAAAACTGTCTCGATGTTTAAGAGTTAAGTTTGTTTTACTTAGAAGATTTCAATTATTAACCTTGAAATGTAATGTAAATGTTCACAAAAATTAATAACTCACCAACAATGTGTAAGAATACAAGACATAAAATTTATTATACCATACATATAATAAAAAAATTTAATTAATTTCTCATAAAAAACATAAATTTATTCTTAAAAATATCTAATAATTTTAAAACTGACAAAATTAAATTATGACCCAAATTCTTTCTTTCTTGAAAGTTCCCACGTGATTTAAAACACCACGGGAAGATAGCGAAATTATTACGTCCTCCGATCGGATGCAGAGGAACATCCGGTTGTAGGCAAAATCCCGCCTATACCGAGGTGTACCGAGTGTTTTGGAAAAACTCGGTACACCTCGGTATAGGGGAGATTTTGCCTACAACCGAATGTTCCTCTGCATCCTTACACCGGACCAAATAAAAGTTCGCATGTTGGAGAAGCCGATAAGGATTTGGTGAGCTGCCATTTTTTCGCTCTTTTTTTTCCCTTATTTATTAGCGTCATTAAAGAAAAGGATAATTAGATTAGGTTTCCACGTCTCAGATCTGCTTTGAATTTGCAAATTGCAATGCTGTTTAGCCAAAATATTTCACTAATCAAATAATTATATTTTAATTTAGCACATTGCCCTAATTTAACTCCAGTTCAAATTTCTTTAATAAATTAATATAATAAGGTTTTTAATCTATTTACTTTTTTGGCAAAATTTTAAAATGGAGCATATTGATGAACAAAATTGATTATAGGAACATGAGGAAATAAATATTAAAAAAGAGCAAAAATTTCTTCTCTACTAAAAATATTTTAATAAAAGCTCTTGCCTTTGTGTATAATTAAGTTTGGAAGAATTTAACAAAATAAATCTTTATTTATTTTGGATCATAAAAAAATGTGCAATTTTTATTTATTTAATTTAAATAATGGTTTTGGAATTAAATTTATTATTTTAAATGGTAAGGAAATGATATGAATAGATTTTAGATGGACCTTAGGAAAAAAAATATTTTTTTAAATTGAAATGAAAATTTATACATTAAATTATTTAAGTTGTAACTGCCCAAAATTTTAAATATCGAATTATTGTTTGTTTAGGCCTTACACAGCCTTATGATTTTATCTCCTTAGTGTAATTTTACATGTGATCATTCATCTCAATAATAGAGAAATTATTCTATGCGGACACCACGGTCCAGAGGCAAATCAGAATGCATCACGTCACTTGGTACATAGCATCGATACGCAAAAAAAAAGTAATGAGGCCCGTTCTTGTTGGTCTCCCTCTAGACGACGTCCGATATCTGCACAAAATAAATTTTCCCACTATTGATGCCACCCTAGCTTGTATAACTTTCAAGTTTCTTCATGATATTTCAATTTTTAGACAAAAAAATATATATCTCAATGTTAAATAGCTTAGTTTATTTTTATTAATGAATTATTTCGTATTTTAATATAGCATAAGTCTTGCTTAATAAATGTGAACTATTACTAATGCATTGCTCTTATCCGCCCTCAGGATCTTAATGGATAAAGACGAACGGTAGCTGCAGACAGCAGACCAATTTAAAATAATTATTTGCATATTTGGTCAATCTAGTCCTTTTTCCTTATTTGTAAAATAAATTATTAAGTTTTTATAGAGAAATTTAGAAAAAAAATGTTATTTATTGAATAATTTACAGTAAACAAAAGTCGCATCAATTTGCATGTGAAAAATGATATGTCATTATTTTAAATCATGAAATTAATTGCCATTTCGTGGTATTTTACTATTTTTGGTTCTTAGAAAAATTGGAACTTTTTTTTTTTGGGAAAAATTTGGGGCAGAGCCCTTGTATTAATCATCAAAGATTACAAGTAAGAAAAATTACAATTAAGCAAAAACTATACCACCCAAAAGAAAAGAAAAATTGCAGATGAAGGGGACTCAGGAAAATAGATTTACATCAAAAGGCATCAATGCCTAAGTCATGAAAGCAACCACCTGTAAACCATGAAAGCCCGGGATGACACCGGTTGCCAGCCAAAACCAACAATGGCAGCCATCACAGTGCCTAGAAAACGCAATCCTGGTTGCCAAAAGACCATCCAAGGATGCAGTGTAGATGTAAATCTGGCACATCATCGTCCCGCATCTGCAGTAATCCCACCAAAGTAGCATCTTGAAGGGTCTGAGGGAAACACGATCAAAACTCCAAAAATTTAAGTAGCAGAATTGCAATTCCAAAAATTCCTCCCAAGAATAACTCCCAGAAAAGAACCGCCCCAGGAGCGAAACAGTGTGGGAGCAAAAATATAAGCAGATTGTATAAAGCCAACTTCCAGATAACGCACCCGCAAGCAAAGACTTCCAGTCAGCCCAGAATTTCTTTAAAATGATTTTTAAGTAAATCATAATGCCTCCAATTCTAGCTTTAGCTTCAATAGCATGAATAATAACCTTTTTAAGCTCAGAAGGGGGTCTCCAAACAGAAGAAAACCGCCTATTGTTTCTTTCTCTCCACAGATGATACACCAAAACAGCCATAACCAAGTAACAGAAATTCCTGTCAATTTTAGTGGAATTACGATTGCTCCCAAAGTTATCAAACACTTGCATCAGGTTTGACCTCAAGTAAAATTTAACCAGATCAGGGAAAAGGGCAGTGAGTAGAGTAAAGGAGTAATCACATTCAAAATAAACATGCGAGTGGGACTCCAAATTGCCCAGACAGAACGAGCAATTCGGGTTCAGTGAAATACCCCTCAGATTCAAAATGTCCGCCATCTTAAGTTTACGTTGAATTGCCATCCATGAGTATGAGGCATACCGCAAGGCATACCCTTTATGCCAAATGAACTTAAACCAAGGCACATCCTCTAAATTAGAGTGAAAATGTTTAGAAAAGGTTCTGTTGGTAGGGCAAGACGTATCAGTCCGAGAGTTCCAGGTCAATACAGGACCCTCCCTAACAATCACCAAATTGCTAATAATGCTCTTAATTGGTGCAGGAATATAATCCGGAAGATTCCAACCATTAGATGTGATAAAATCCCCAACCCAAAGGTGAGAGATTCTAATAGAATCAGTCAGCTCAGCCACAGAGCCATTGTTGCACCAAGGGTCCCATAGAAACGACAGATTGCTGTTATGATGTACCAAGAGAGAAACCACAGGTTTAATAGCAACAGCAGTTTTGCAAAACAACTTCCAGAATTTAGATGCAGTAATAGGGGAATGTTTCCAAGGAGATTCATACTTCACCTTATACCATAAGCCAATTAAGGATCCCTGATTATACATTCTAAAAATAAAGGAGCAGGCCATATTGTGATAGAGAGAATCAAAGGATGACAGCCCAAGACCACCTTTGCATTTAGGCAAAGTAACCGATTTCCAAGAGATAAGATGCATTTTTTTATCTAAAATGTTCCCAAAGAAAAGAAATTTGGAACAAATTCTAGCTAAGAAAATTGGAACTTATATTTTAGAAAAAAAAAGGAAATTCGTCGCCAGCTTGCAGACAAAGGACTACGGATTAATCGGCGATGAATTTACGAGGAGATATGTAACACGGTGCGAATGATCGGTGCACGTGAGCAGTCACGGGCTTCATCCAGTAATCACCTCTGTCCTTCCCGGGATCCGGTGAACGTACGTAGAGCTACGTTCGGCCGGCACTAAGTTCGCAAACACAAAACGAGAAATACCGAGCAAATATCGAGCAATACCAATAATAATGAGAAATATCATTATATGAAAACAAAATACAGAGTAATACCGAGCAATACCAAAAAATACCGAGTTTTTTCTAGAAAAACTCGGTATTTATTGGTAATACCGGTATTGCTCGGTATTACTCGGTATTGGTCTTCCCAGAGTGGTATTCCTCGTTATTATCAAACAATACCTAGCAATACCGACCAAATACCGAACAAAAATCGAGTAACAATCCTTTGACCGAACGTAGATCTACGTCCGGTGTCACCACCCACGTGCCACCGGCATCTGGCCCCCCCACCTTCTCTCGGCCTCCTCTGTCATTCGAGGCAATTCGAGACAAAATTTTAAGCAGTATAGAAGGTGGAAGATGGCAGGCAAACATTCTTCCTGAAGTGGAGCCTTCTTGAAGAGAGAGAGAGAGAGAGATTTTGATCTTACAATGATGGAGTTCTACTTTATGAATGTAGGTGGAAAGGAGTTGGGGCTTGGCGAAGGAGGGGAGCAGGGGAGGCAATGACGATTCAGGTTTCGATTTTCTATCTAATTTCCATGTAAATTGCAGAAGACGCATGCAAAAAGGTTTTTTCGGTTTTGATTTTTGTGTTTACCGTTTTGGAATTCTGTTTTGAAGTGGGATTCTTCAGTTGTCTGTGCAGAGGGTTTTCTAACTCAATTGCTTAATTATGGAAGGGGGGCCAATTTGTCTATCTGTAGCGAGCCTCTTTCTTGGTCTGCAGAAATTTGCAGCTTTGGTCTTGATTTTAATGCCAAAATGCTCTCAATGGTTCCTAAATTGTCCTTGGATGACATCAAAATCTTACTAAAGTAGTAGAGAGAAAAAGAGTTTAGAGAGAGAAGTTTTGGGAGTTTCACTGGATTGCTGTTAGAACTTCAGTCAGTAAGAATTTATCAGAATATTTCAGATTTATTCATTCAATGCAGGGCGACTTAGTTGATTGATCTCATGACCGAGTTCATTGGCAAGTTAAAGTAATCTCTAGGCCGGGTGCAACTCTTTGTTTTGACTATTCTTTAGAGCTTAGCAAATGTTTCGCTGATACCAAGCGTCGAGAATTGAAATTTTTGTTGTGTCCGGACAGGCCGGACAGGGGTACCGACCGGTATCGCTATTGGTAACGAGCGGTACCGTGTGCGGTACACCGAGCGCCTAGTGATGTGGAGCATTTTTATTGATTTCTGAACACGTTTGGTATCTGGACACAATAATCTCTCGGAGAATTGAGGCCTAGTACCAAGTAGATGTGCTCAATATTAGTGACTGTTTAATCCAGTTTACTCTTTGGCGACTTGAGTGATAAGAGATTGGGTGTAAATCTCATTGCTTAATAATTTCTTATTTGTAATTGCTCTGATAATCTCCAACTTGGTATTAGTTTATTAGCTCTGTTTTGTTTAATCTATAGAGATTTAAGCTTTGTTTGGAACGATTTTTTTACTGCATCTCAAAGTAGCTTAATGGTGCAAAAAAATTAATTTTTGCACTAGAAAGCTGCTTTAAGAAGCAGTAAGAAAATTGTCTATTTTTAAAAATAGATTTAGGACAATTTTTTTAGTATATAAAAAAATTAATTCATAAATTTTTTTGATATAAATTTTTTTGTACTACAAAGCTATTTAAAAAAATAGTAAGAAATCTATCATAAACGAAGTCTAAGTGAATTAAAACACGTTGCTATGACATTTTTTTTTTCTCTTAATGCTTAGTCATGTTAGTTTCCGGTTTAAAGTATGCGTGATGTATGTTTATTGCTTGGACCCATGCTTATATAATACTACCTTGTTCATTTTTTGTTTTTATAATCAAAGAATATAATGATTCTTATATTTATAGTTATAAGATTAAATGTATGTAATGACTATTTGGTTGATTATAAAGTGAATGCAGTGTAAAGTAAATATTTTTGTGGGCTCCAAAAATTAGCGCCCCAACCTCTCTACGGTCCCTTTTTCTTTCTTTCGTGTTCGCTGATGAGAGTTTTAGCACTTAAGTTCCAAGAAAAATTTTTAGAATGCAGATTGGGTTTTGAATTAGACATTACTCAGAGATTTCGTCCTCATTTGCGAGAACTTTATGATCTGAGTTCAGGTTGACCCGAACCCAAAGCGGGTTCGGGTTGGGTTCGAAAAAATAACCCTTTTGTAAAAACAGGTGTTTGGGTCGGGTTGAATAGTCCCGGGTCTCGGGTCGGGAACCTGACCCGAACCCGGCCCGTGACCCAATATTGACAGCTCTAGTTTATATTAAGAAATGGTAATGGACTTACGTCCCCTAAATGAAGAGAAAGTATTAGGTACAGACATTGGACGGAGAGAACCGTCCTATTTTCTCTCTGTACAATCAATGCACAGTTACTATAACAAATGTGCTTTCACTGTAGACAAAGAGAAAACCGAATGATTCTCTCTGTCTGGTATCCGCACCTAATAACTTCCTCTAAATGAGACAGTGCCTTCATGTTTAAGGTTCTATGAGGCTTGTAATAGTCTAGTGTTGTGATTGATACACTTCTGGGATATAACAATAAAATTTCTTTGTTCTGTTTTGATCTTTTCATCTCCCTCCACCCCCCCCCCCCCCCCCCCCTCTTCTAAGAAGCTCAAGAGGAACTTCATCTTCCTCCCAAGAATCCTACATCTAGAAAATATATTGCAACCATCTTCAAGGGCTCAACTTATGTTTCGTTTGGGATGACTTTCTTAATATTTTTTAAAGTAAATTCAAGTAAAAAATTTCTTAAATTTCTTGAACTATAAATTTTTGTACTAAAAGATTGTTTTAGACGGTAGAAAGAAAGACGAAGCTTTAGTAATCATATTTATCCATAGGTTCTTAATTATTAAATTTACTAGACTAAAACTTTATTATAGATAAAATTATAAGTGATGAGCTTGTATTTAGGGTGTAATTACAAGATGAACATTTATGATAACCCATGGTTACAAAAATAAGGAATACAACTTAGATCCTTCTGCAATTTAGGTTTTGTTTGGAGCATCTTTTGATCATTAATTTTTTTGGTACTTTTAATAACTTTTTATATTAAAATATTGCCTTAAAAAACAATAAGAAAATTATCCAAGGCAAAGCCTTAATGTGTCTCATGGTTGCAATGATTGAGATAAAGAAACAAAGCACGACATGATGGATGCAATTATGGTAAACAAAACTATTTCTGAAAATTGTTGATATAAGAAAAATCTATTTAACATGTTATTACAAAATTCATTTGATCAAATATAAATTTTGATTTAATATTTAAATTATAAATTTTAAAATTCAATTTATAATCATCCAAATTTTAAATTTTACAAATCTATAATTAAATTGAATATTTTGAAGAGATTGGTTTATCGACGATATCCAAGTTCAAATTAGCCCAAATCAAATAATTTGAACATAATTGGAAATTTTATAACACTATTTAAGAAATCAAACTCTCTTTAAATTCTTCTGATTGTATGACAGGGGCGGATCCAGCTTCTTTTTTTAGGGTGGGCAAAAAATTTTTTTTGTGTGGGGGATGGGCAAAGATGCTTAGGATTTATAAAATGAGGGCAAAAAATTTTTTTGAGAGGGGGTAAAATTCCAAAAATACCTAAAATATTTCAAACAATCCCTCTAAAATAAAAAAAAAAATTTTTTTGAGGGGGGGCATTTGCCCCCCCTCAAGTCAATGGGGGTCCGCCAATGATTGTATCATCTTTAGTAACTTCCATCACAATCATAATAAGTCAAGATACCGATTCATATTTTGTAATCTCATCTTCGCCAGTTGAGGAAAAGTACATATTTTTATAAATTTACTTAAATAGTAGATTATTTTAATTGGGCTAGATCCCGTAATTTTTTTTCTTTTTAAGTTTTTTATATAAGAATTTTTGTGCCTTCTAAATATCATTCATCTAAGTGAGTGCAGGATTTTCATATAAAGTTAAAATAATAAACTCTTATCGTCATCTCTCATCTATAAATAAATTTTTATATTAATTAAAGTCATTGATATAGTGACATTGCTTCACCATGAATTTTTGTAAAGTTTAATCTCTCTTAGGCATCATTTGGGACAGTTTTAGATCACTGTTTTTTCTTATTTTCAAAAGATTTTTTATACTAAAAAACAGTTTTACGAAACAATAAAAAACCAAACCAAACAAAGTCTATCTCCATTTCTAATTGCTTGAAATAATTTTAAAATCTACTCATTTCCTCAGCTCAAATATCACCAATAAAATACCCCAAAAAGTTCTAATTTATTTTAAAAGGAAGTCTTTTTACAATCTTAAAGCTTCAAAAGTTTCACAAAGTTGACAAAAAGTCAAACAAATTGAAAACCAATAGTCATTAAGGGTAGGAACTATGAAGCTAAACAAGTCAACTTTCTCCTCTCTCCACTAAAACTATAATCCTTATGGCCGCACATTTAATTACATTGGAATTTATATCTTTAACTTTGGCTTGCAAAACGTTTACTTGATTGAAGAGCTTTTATGTCTTTAACATTGACTACTGAGACTTATTCAAAGGAAAAGTGAGCATATTTCCTTTCACATTTTGCTTGCGATTGATTTTATAAATAATTAAGGAAATTATCTTTCTTTTTTACAAGTCATGAAATAGGAAAAAATTTTGGTCGAAATATTATAATTAAATTATTTTTTATACTTATTAAACTTAATTAAAATAAATATAATATATGATTACTTAATTAATTAATTATTTCATAATATTTATTTTAAAATAAAGTTACTTCATCATCGAAAATTACATGTTGGCTAAGGGGCATATTTGGTTGAGCTGGTGAAGTTGCCAGGAAGAAATCAAGAGCTATGAAGGAAGTTTGTGGGATGATGCAGGTGAATGCTGGAGAAGAAAGGGGGAAGAGTCTTGATGTATTCGAGTTGTCTTCAAATAACTGTTCTTGATATTTTCATTTGATAAGAGAATATTTAGATGGATATCAAAAAGTTCAGTACAATCTTAGCATTGAAGTCAAGAATTAGAGTTAGTGTCGACATTATTTAACGACTTCATTACTGATGACATGCATGTTTCAATGTTTGTAATGATAGGTGATGAAGTCGATGGATATTGACATGTGTATAAATCTTATAAGCAATGACATGTATCGACAGAATGCATTGACCTGATAGGTGAAGGTGTACATTAGCACTATTGGTGATGACATGTGACAAAGTTGATGGGTATTAGTGTAATTGGACAACGGTGGTCAGAAGACTGTAGTTAAGCGATCACGTTAAGGAGATTGTAATCAGGTGGTAGTTGTTGGGCAACAGTGATAAGACTGTAATTAAGAAATGATTTTCATTAATATAACTTATTTGGGTGACAGCGATCGAGCTAAGATGTGTAAACGACCGTTATACGTATTTGGTTTTATTACTTACATGCCATTTCTATTTCTATATAAATGTTCACTGTACTCATTCATTTTTAATCAATTAATAATAATTCTTCTTTCACCTATCTCTGCTTCATCTCTTTTTTCCTTGTCCATTACTGTTCTTCATCTCTATCATGGTATCATGAGCCAATCCATGGGGGATCAAGATTCCGCAAACTCCCACCCTCCCGTCTCCGTTGCCCTCTTCGGCAACTCAACCACCGAGATTCACATTCCGCAGCAGCTCAAGTTCCTCATCTCCAACATCAAGAACCTCGTTCCCAATGCTCTCACCACCGAGAACTACGCCATATGACGCATTCAGCTTCTCCAACAATTCACTGTGAATGGCTATGCCGGACATCTTACCGGCACCGCTTCTTGTCCAGCTGACGTGACCTCTCAGGACTTTCAGCGTTGGCAATTAGCCGACAACAACCTTCTTTCCGCTCTCTTCTCCACAATCTCCCCCTCCCCCCCCCCCATTCTTCCCTATGTCATTTCTTGCACCACTGCCCACGCGGTCTGGCTCGTTCTTGAAAGACGTCTACAGCCCACTTGCCGATCGCGCGTCATTCATCTCAAGAATGAGCTCCATCATGTGCAAATGCAGAATCTGACCATGCAATAGTATCTTAACCACATCAAATCCATCGTCGACAATATTGCCGCTGTCGGCTCCAACGTCGACGTGGAAGACGATATTCTACACATTCTCAACGGCCTTCCGGCTACATACAACCCCTTCAAAGCCGCAATCCGCACGTCGCCGCTTCCGATGACTCTGGATAACCTTTACTCTCTTCTATGCAGCGAAGAGATTAATGTCAATCAAGAAATCTCCAAAGAAAGCTCTACTGCATCCGGCGCCACCGCTTTCTACGCCATGTCCTCCAATCAAACAAGAAATCGTCCTCCTTGTAAATTCAGCAAGAACCGCAATTCTCCCACTGGACAACCTTCGCCCCAGTCCAATTCATCGCTGAACATATCAAATTCGGCTCCACTGAACTCGGCTCGGCCCACCTGCCAGATCTGCAACAAAGTTGGCCATATAGCATTAAACTGCTGGCACCGCTCGAATCCGCGTTTCGCCCCTACCAATCCAAGATCTATGACTGCGCTTCTTGCCCAACCAAATCAGAACGCCTCTCAAGATTGGATTGTGGACTCGGGCACCTCCAACCATCTCACGCCAGATCTCAGCAATCTCCAATATCCCGCACATTACCACGGTCAAGACAGCGTTTCAATCGCAAATGGCTCACAACTATCGGTCGCTCACTCAAGACAAGGCCTTCTTCCCCTACCCGACACTCCCCGCAAGCTCTATTTACGCAAACTTCTTCATGTTCCTTATTTATCTCACAATCTCTTATCCGTCTCCAAGTTAACCACTGATAATCCTGTCTCTGTGAGTTTTGATGCTAACGGATTTCAAATTAATGATCGCAAGGACCACCGTCTTCTTCTTCATGGGCATCTTCGTGATGGACTGTACCAACTTCGCCGTCCCACTATTCACAGACCGACGGCTTTCCATGTTAACACGAACCAAGAAACGATCTGGCATGCACATCTTGGTCACCCTCATCATGGGCTGCTCAAAGACCTGCTACCTCTTCTTCCTGACATTACTCATATTTCAAACAAATTTTCTTGCATTTCTTGTACTGTATCAAAATGTCATAAATCTTCTTTTAATTAAAATAACTCTGTTTCTCTTGCTGCCTTTGATCTCATACATTCCGATGTTTGGGGTCCCGCACCGGTAAATTCTATGGACGATTTTCGGTATTATGTGATTTTCATAGATGATTTTACGCGCTATTCGTAGATGTATCTTATGAAAACAAAACAGGAAACGCTATCTAAATTCAAATTACTTCAGCAATTAATTCGCACTCAATTTCATACAACTCCGAAGGTTCTTCGGTCCGATGGCGGAGGCGAATTCACAAGCCATGAGTTCAACAATTTCCTACAGTTACACGACATACAACGGCAACTCAGCTGCCCTCACACGCCTGAGCAAAACGGGCTTGCGGAAAGGAAACACCGCCACTTGCTTGAACTAGCCCGAACCATGCTTCACGCCGCCTGTAATATCAAAAATCTGCTCCAGGATCATCCAGGACGATCTGGATCGTCCTGGGACGATCAGGATCGTCCTGGGACGATCAGTTGAAAATCTGCTCCAGAATGTGCCCAGTTTGCTCTTGGTGATTTTCTGTACACATCGTCCAGGCCGATTGAGGACATCGTCCAGGCCGATCGGCACTGTAGAAAATGTCGGCCTGAGAATAGTTCTGGGAACCGTCCAGGACGATCCAATTTGGTCTGATCGTCCTGGGATGATCTGGCGATCGGCCGGGCCGATCTGAAGACTTTAAAGCTGATTTCAGATCATTTGGAGGAGAGAGAAAATCAAATAAAACAAAAATATCTTTTGAGGAGAGAGAAAGTCGAGAGAAATTTGGGAAAAGTTGATTTTCGGACGACGCGGAGCCGTTTTCGTCCGAGGAGACTGTTCGAGATATTGCTGTACGCAAGGTAAGGCACATTCCGCCTTTCTCAATTTTCAGAACCGTCGTGTTTGGCGGTATATTCTGTCCGGATTTCGTTTCCGTTAATAATTTTCGTCCGTATCTGTTGATTGGCTCAGTTTTTACCGCGTAACTTTCCGTATATTGTTGACGTGCCGAGTGTGCACATTTTGGTTATTTTCTGAAGATTTTTGTCCGGGTATTTTTGATTCGACGGTGTTTTTCGTCGATTAGATTTTTCTGTGTATTCTGAAATTATCTGTGCAGTAGAATAAATGTTCTGAAATATGATTATCTATATTCTGTGCGAATTTGGTGAATTTTGATTTTCAGGAAAAATTGTGTAAATTTCGTATACTGCCATTGTGCTGCCCGATTTTTGTCTGATTTCTGATTTGCCCGGATTTATTCTGAATTGAAATGCTATCTGTATAAGCTATAAAAAGGGAGCTATAAGGGGCCTGGATCCTATGAGATTCAGTAAGTGTCAGGGAAATCTGAAATGAGCTCAATCTGAAATCTGATATCTGTTCTGTTCCGGATCCGATGAAATCTGTTCTGGTGCCGTGAGCACATTTAGCTATTAATTACTCAGAGAATTTCTGGTGCCGCGAGCACATTTAGCTATTAATTACTCAGAGAATTTCTGGTGCCGTGAGCACATTTAGCTATTAATTACTCAGAGAATTTCTGGTGCCGTGAGCACATTTAGCTATTAATTACTCAGAGAATTTCTGGTGCCGTGAGCACATTTAGCTATTAATTAAATATCTGATATCTGAGTTCCGATTCTGTTCTGATACGATATGAGCTGAATTTCTGATTTCTGTACGATTCTGACTCTGTTGATTTAATCCGTTCTGATTTGTACTCTGATGTGATCTGATTTGTACGACTCTGATTCTGATTTGATATATGCCCGTATAAGTTCTGATTTTGATTCTGTTCTGATTCGAGATACGATTCTGTTCCGAATTCTGATTGGATTTCTGTCTGATGAGTTTGGTTTTGGATTCTGAGAGTTTTGATTGGAGGTTTGTTGCTTTGCTGAGCTGTTGAGCTCACTCTTGTTTTCTGGTGGTTTTTTAGGTTCTGGGAAAGGGAAGGAAGTCCAGGACTAGATTTCAGAGTCTGATCAGTATAGGTATTTTGTCCTTTTTGATTTTTGTACAGTCATGGCTATTTCTGTTTTATTTTTCTGTCAGCCATGCACTGTATTTGTAGATCATTGTTTTGAGGAAAAGAAAGAAAAATATAGATGATTTGTTCCGCTGCATTTGATGTTCTATAGTAGCTCTATGTGTTTGTTTTGTGTATAACATTTTGGAAGATTCAGTTCAGTAACCAATTCCAAAGCCAGATCCTGGTTAGTCTGTTTAGGCTGGTCGCAATCCGGCTCGGGCGGGATCCGTCCCCGTCGGGTCGGGTCGTGACAAGCCTTTTTGAGTGGTATCAGAGCACTAGTTTTGGAAATTGGTTGGATTGTCAGACAGAGCTATAGGAAGTGATCAGTGAGTTTGTCTGGGGGTAGTTTTGGGTCGTTTGGCTTTTTATTGTGCTGTTTTTGTGTTGTTTTTGTGATAGTTTTCCGGATTTTGGATTTTCTGTATGGATCAGCCAGACCCAGACATGACTGACGGGCAGAGTTCCAGTCAGGCAGCACCAGTGGGGAGTACAGCCCCAGTGGCCGGTGCTGACACGCTGTCACAGTTTGCTACGCTTGTTGCTTAGATGATGAGCGAGACTCAGAGCAGAGCTTCTACTGTCAGATCTGAGGATATTGATAGACACCTGCAGTTATTTTTGAGGTTGAAGCCTCCGAGGTTTGAGGGCGCTGTTGAGCCCAGAGCTGCCGAGGAGTGGTTGAGGAGGTTGGAAAAGACTTTTGACGGGATGCAGTGTCCTGCGGACAGGAAGGTTCCGTTGGCTGTTTTTCTGTTGGATGGAGAGGCTGAGCACTGGTGAGAAGGCCAGCAAGCAGCCAGATTTCAGGGCAGACTGAACTCTTTGATCACTTGGGAAGAGTTCACTGAGGTATTTCGAGACTGGTTTGTTCCCCCTTCTGCACGACAGTAGATGCAGGAAAGTTTTCTGAGACTTGTTCAGGAGAGCAAGACGGTGATGCAGTACGAGGCTGAGTTTACTGCATTAGCCAGGTACGCTCCGCAGCTGGTTAGCACGTCTGCTGAGAGGTGCTACAGATTTCTGAGAGGACTACGAGATACTTTGAGACAGCCCCTGATACCATTCCGGATCACTGATTTCGCTGAGCTTGTGGAGCGAGCTCGATTGATAGAGAACGATCTGATGGCTACTCAGCAGCGGTGGACTGCGAGTAGGAAGAGATTTGGAGGCGAGGCATCGGGCAGTGGTTCCTCTGGGAAGAGGAGATTTGTATATGGACCTAGTTCTGGATCTGGTGATTCTAGGAGGAGTGGAGGGTCGTCTGGTACTGCTACCAGTACGACGAGTTCTGGATCTGTCAGTACGGCACCTGTGTGCTAGAGCTGTGGACGACGACACTTGGGCCAGTGCTACAGGATGGCTGGTCTGTGCTTCCGATGTGGTCAGCCAGAACATCGGATTGCAGAATGTCCACATATGGGTTTTGATCGACGTTCTGAGTTTCGATCTGAGGGCTCTGTTAGACCTACTGGTTCAGCAGGGAGACCGAGGACTGTTCCTCCTCGCCCTGAGGGATTTTCTGGTAGAGGTGGTGGTACTAGTTCTGGACCACGGAGACCACCTACGGTTCAGAGAGAGCAGAGTAGTTCTGTTGCTTCAGCTCCAGCTCCAGTTCAGCCCCGAGTTTACAGTTTGAGTCAGTAGGAGGCTCGAGATGCTCCAGATGTTGTGACAGGTACGGTTTACATTTCTGATCAGCCCTGTCGTGTTTTGTTTGACTCTGGAGCTAGTCACTCGTTTCTTTCCGAGCATTTTTTTGACCGAGTCCAAATGCCTTCGGTTTCTTTGCCGATTTCTTTGTCTGTGATTTTACCGGCTGAGAATCCTTTGATTGCTCGGAAGTTTTGTTTGTGCGAGATTGATATTGCTGGCAAGAAGTGGAAATCTAGTTTGATTTTGTTGCTGATTTCATCGTATGACGTGATTTTGGGCATGGATTGGCTGAGTCGGTATGAGGCTCAGATTGACTGTCTGAAGAAGCAAGTGAGCTTGCTTGTGGCTGGGGAGAGAGTTGTATTTCAGGGCTTACGAGGTGTTCTCTCCAGTCTGATTTCTGCATTAGAGGTGAGCAGAATGTGGAAGAAAGGATGCCCAGTGTTTTTGGCTTCGGTGCGGGATCTGAACCTGGAGGTTGGTTCTGTTTCTGAGATCCCAGTGGTACGGGAGTTTGCTGATGTTTTTCCTGAGGAGTTGGTTGGTTTACCTCCGGATAGAGAGGTGGAGTTCTCTATCGATGTTTTTCCGGGTACAGCTCCTATATCAAAAACTCCGTACAGGATGGCACCGAAAGAACTTTCTGAGTTGAAAGTTCAGCTTCAGGAGTTGGTTGACAGAGGTTTTGTTCGTCCTAGTGTTTCGCCCTGGGGAGCACCTGTGTTGTTTGTGAAGAAGAAGGACGGGACACTCCGTATGTGTGTGGATTACAGAGATTTGAATAAGGTCACGATCAAGAACAAGTATCCTTTGCCTCGGATTGATGACTTGTTCGATCAGCTTTCCGGATCTTCGGTATTTTCGAAGATTGATTTGAGATCCGGATATTATCAGGTGAAGGTGAAGGAAGCTGATGTGGTGAAGACAGCTTTCAGTACTCGATACGGGCACTATGAGTTCTTGGTTATGCCTTTTGGGGTAACCAACGCGCCTGCTATTTTCATGGATCTGATGAACCGAGTATTCAGGGAGTATTTGGATCAGTTTGTGATCGTTTTCATTGACGATATTCTGGTGTATTCTACTTCTGAGGATGAGCATGCTAGACACTTGAGCATTGTGTTGGAGACTTTGAGGCGGCATCAGCTGTATGCCAAGTTCTCCAAGTGTGAATTCTGGCTGAGGAGTATTTCTTTTCTGGGGCATGTGATTAGCGGAGAAGGCATTTCTGTTGATCCCCAGAAGATTCAGGCAGTTGCTGATTGGCCAAGGCCGACTACGGTATTTGAGGTACGTAGTTTCTTGGGCATGGCCGGGTATTACAGGAAATTTGTGAAAGGATTTTTACAGATTTCGACGCCTCTGACGAGACTGACTCAGAAGTCAGAAGCTTTTGTTTGGACACCGGAGTGTGAAGCTAGTTTTCAGAGATTGAATGATTGTTTGACTTCAGCTCCAGTGTTAGCACTTCCGTCAGGTACGGAAGGTTTTCAGGTGTTCAATGATGCTTCACTGAAAGGACTGGGATGTGTTCTGATGCAGCATGGTCAGGTAATTGCTTATGCTTCTAGACAGTTGAAACCACATGAGAAGAATTACCCGACGCATGATTTGGAGTTAGCTGCTGTTGTCTTTGCTTTGAAGATTTGGTGTCATTACCTGTATGGCGTCAGATGTGAGATTTTTACTGATCACAAGAGCCTGAAGTATATTTTCACTCAGAAGGATCTGAATTTGAGGCAGAGAAGGTGGCTCGAGTTAATCAAAGACTATGATCTGACTATTCAGTATCAGCCTGGGAAGGCTAATGTGGTAGCGGACGCTCTGAGCAGGAAATCTTCTGGCTTATCAGGTTTGCAGCTTACTTCTGATGATTTCCTGATTCGAGATATGAAGCGATTGCAGTTGGAGGTGATTTCCTCCAGTGATGTGGATTTGGCTCAGATGAACATTCAGTCTTCTTTGGAAGCACGAATTCAGGAAGCCCAGAAGTCAGATTCTGACTATTCGAAGTTGATTGCTCAGATTGGATCTGGTAAGACTCCTGAACTTCGACTTTCTGATTCTGGTGCTATTTTCTGTAAGAACAGGTTGTGGGTACCTGTGTTTGGGGACTTGAGGCAGGAGATTCTGTATGAATCTCATCATTCAGGCTACACTGTTCATCCAGGCAGTGGTAAGATGTATGCTGATATGAAGCTTTTGTTCTGGTGGCCTGGGATGAAGAAGGATGTGGCGGAGTTTGTGTCGAGATGCGAGGCCTGTCAGTTGGTGAAGGCAGAGCATCAGCGACCAGGTGGACTGTTGCAGTCGTTGCCTATCCCTGAGTGGAAGTGGGAGGAGGTGATGATGGACTTTGCTATGGGTTTTCCTCGATCTAGACAAGGACATGATGCCATCTGGGTAGTCGTAGATCGATTGACGAAGTCAGCCCATTTTCTTCCGATCAGACAGACTGATTCAGTAGAGCGCTTGGCACAGGTTTATGTTAAGGAGATTGTCAGATTGCACGGTGTGCCTCGCGTGATTGTATCTGATCGAGATGGACGTTTTACTTCCAGACTTTGGAAGGGTATTCAGCAAGGATTGGGTACGAAATTGCATTTCAGTACAGCTTTTCATCCTCAGACCGATGGACAGTCTGAGAGGACCATTCAGGTGCTGGAAGATCTGTTGAGACTTTGTGTTCTAGACTTTGGCGGAAGCTGGGAAGATCATATTCCGCTGATTGAATTTGCTTATAACAACAGTTTCCAGTCCAGTATCGGTATGGCACCGTACGAGGCTCTGTATGGCAGGAAGTGCCGTACTCCTTTGACTCTAACGGAGGTCGGAGATAGACAGGCTTTGGGTGCCACTTTTGCTGATGAAACTGTTCAGAAGATCAGCTTGATTAAGGAGAGATTGAAAGCGGCTCAGGACCGTCAGCAGAAGTATTACAATCAGAAGCACAGGTTTGTTGAGTTTCAAGTTGGGGACTTTGTGTATGTCAAAGTCAGTCCGATGAAGGGTGTGAGAAGATTTGGTCAGGTGAGTAAGCTGAGTCCAAGGTATGTTGGACCGTTTGAGATTTTGGAAAGAATTGGAAAATCTGCTTACCGACTATTGCTTTCTGATTCGATGCCCGACGTGCATAATGTGTTTCACGTATCCACTTTGAGGAAGTGGGTATCTGACTCTGGAAAGAAGGTATCTGCTGATGAGGTTGAAATTCAGGAGAATCTGGCGTATAAGGAAGAGCCAGAGTTGATTTTGGCGTACGACGTCTGAAAACTACGAAGTAAAGAGATTTCGATGGTTAAAGTCCAGTGGAAGCACCGGACTGCACGAGAAGCGACTTGGGAGAAGGAGTCTGATATGAGACGGTCGTACCCGTACTTGTTCTGACTGAGTTTGGATTGGATAATGTCGAGGACGACATTTTTCTGAAGTTGGGGAGATTGTAATATCAAAAATCTGCTCCAGGATCGTCCTGGGACGATCAGTTGAAAATCTGCTCCAGAATGTGCCCAGTTTGCTCTAGGTGATTTTCTGTACACATCGTCCAGGCCGATTGAGGACATCGTCCAGGCCGATCGGCATTGTAGAAAATGTCGTCCTGAGAATAGTTCTGGGAACCGTCCAGGACGATCCAATTTGGTCTGATCATCCTGGGACGATCTGGCGATCGGCCGGGCCGATCTGAAGACTTTAAAGCTGATTTCAGATCATTTGGAGGAGAGAGAAAATCAAATAAAACGAAAATATCTTTTGAGGAGAGAGAAAGTCGAGAGAAATTTGAGAAAAGTTGATTTTCGGACGACGCGGAGTCGTTTTCGTCCGAGGAGACTGTTCGAGATATTGCTGTACGCAAGGTAAGGCACATTCCACCTTTCTCAATTTTCAGAACCGTCGTGTTTGGCGGTATATTCTGTCCGGATTTCGTTTCCGTTAATAATTTTCGTCCGTATCTGTTGATTGGCTCAATTTTTACCGCGTAACTTTCCGTATATTGTTGATGTGCCGAGTGTGCACATTTTGGTTATTTTCTGAAGATTTTTGTCCGGGTATTTTTGATTCGACGGTGTTTTTCGTCGATTAGATTTTTCTGTGTATTCTGAAATTATCTGTGCAGTAGAATAAATGTTCTGAAATGTGATTATCTATATTCTGTGCGAATTTGGTGAATTTTGATTTTCAGGAAAAATTGTGTAAATTCTGTATACTGCCGTTGTGCTGCCCGATTTTTGTCTGATTTCTGATTTGCCCGGATTTATTCTGAATTGAAATGCTATCTGTATAAGCTATAAAAAGGGAGCTATAAGGGGCCTGGATCCTATGAGATTCAGTAAGTGTCAGGGAAATCTGAAATGAGCTCAATCTGAAATCTGATATCTGTTCTGTTCCGGATCTGATGAAATCTGTTCTGGTGCCGTGAGCACATTTAGCTATTAATTACTCAGAGAATTTCTGGTGCCGTGAGCACATTTAGCTATTAATTACTCAGAGAATTTCTGGTGCCGTGAGCACATTTAGCTATTAATTACTCAGAGAATTTCTGGTGCCGTGAGCACATTTAGCTATTAATTACTCAGAGAATTTCTGGTGCCGTGAGCACATTTAACTATTAATTAAATATCTGATATCTGAGTTCCGATTCTGTTCTGATACGATATGAGCTGAATTTCTGATTTCTGTACGATTCTGACTCTGTTGATTTAATCCGTTCTGATTTGTACTTTGATGTGATCTGATTTGTACGACTTTGATTCTGATTTGATATATGTCCGTATAAGTTCTGATTTTGATTCTGTTCTGATTCGAGATACGATTATGTTCCGAATTCTGATTGGATTTCTGTCTGATGAGTTTGGTTTTGGATTCTGAGAGTTTTGATTGGAGGTTTGTTGCTTTGCTGAGCTGTTGAGCTCACTCTTGTTTTCTGGTGGTTTTTCAGGTTCTGGGAAAGGGAAGGAAGTCCAGGACTAGATTTCAGAGTCTGACCAGTATAGGTAATTTGTCCTTTTTGATTTTTGTACAGTCATGGCTATTTCTGTTTTATTTTTCTGTCAGCCATGCACTGTATTTGTAGATCATTGTTTTGAGGAAAAGAAAGAAAAATATAGATGATTTGTTCCGCTGCATTTGATGTTCTATAGTAGCTCTGTGTGTTTGTTTTGTGTATAACATTTTGGAAGAATCAGTTCAGTAACCAATTCCAAAGCCAGATCCTGGTTAGTCTGTTTAGGCTGGTCGCAATCCGGCTCGGGCGGGATCCGTCCCCGTCGGGTCGGGTCGTGACACCGCCAACCTACCGAACAATCTCTAGGCCGAAGCTATAGCCACCGCCAATTATCTGGTAAATCGCCTTCCCTCATCTTCCATTGCTGATCAAACCCCCTTCTATCGCTTGCACGGTCACCACCCCACCTACACTCACCTCCACACCTTTGGGTGTCAATGCTTCCCCTGGCTAAGACCTTATGCAGCCAACAAACTTTCGCCACGCTCCCAAGAATGTACTTTTATCGGGTACTCTCCCTTTCACAAATGGTATAAGTGCTTGGATCCCCTCTCAAACAAAATTTACATCTCACGGCACGTAACTTTTAATGAAACCGAATTTCCCTACAAATCCATCCCTCCTGATCAGTCAAAAACAACACTTCCTCCCTTGCATTACACTCCTCCATTAATCCTTATCCCACCGTCTCTGGTCTCTAATCCAACGCCTTCAATTACCTCTCAACCCACTCAAACCGCACCGGCTGTTACTCAAACAGAACACTCTACTCACAGAACCAATGAGACCTCCTCCACTCCTTCCATGCTCTCACCTTTTCCATCTCTCCCTATCACCAATCAACCCTCACACCACATGCAGACTCGTCTCAAGTCCAGAATCACCAAACCAAAACAGATAATGTCTCTCTTCACCACTGCCCCTTCCGACTCAACGCCTAACACCTATGCCCGAGCCGTCAAGCACCAGCATTGGCGTCAAGCCATGTCCGAGGAATTTCACGCCCTACAGAAACAAGCGACTTGGACACTTGTTCCCGCTCCGGCTCAAACTCCCATTCTCGGGTGCAAATGGACCTTCAAGACCAAATTCCTACCTAACGGTCAAGTGGACAGATACAAAGCACGTCTTGTAGCCCAAGGCTACGACCAACAATACGGCGTCAATTACACGGAGACATTCAGTCCAGTTTCCAAAATGACTACAATCCGCATTCTCCTCACGCTTGCACTCAATCGGAATTGGCAAATTCGTCAACTCGACGTTTAGAACTCCTTCCTCCACGACGATCTCTCCGAAACAATTTACATGCGACAACCTCCGCGCTTCGTTGACACCGCCTCATCGTCCGCCGTCTGCAAATTAAATAAATCAATCTACAGTCTCAAACAAGCACCGCGACAATGGTTCGAAAAACTAACCACCTTCCTTCAGAACCAAGGATTCAGGTTTACCCATTCCGATCCTTCTCTCCTATCTTATCGTCACAATAATATACAAAATTTTCTTTTAATATACGTCGACGACATTTTACTTACAGGAAACAACCCTGCCGCTCTTACCGAACTACTCTCCAAGCTGCACGATCACTTCGCTCTAAAACAACTCAGTTAGCTATCCCTATTCCTCGGCATTCAGATTCTCCGGCAGCCAACAGGACTATTTCTCACACAACAACAATATTATGCGGAGAAACTCCTACGGGAATTCGGATTAGCTGACTGCAAAGCAGCCGATACTCCTCTGTCTCCCAAATCCAAACTCAATACTACAACCAGTCAGCCTTTTCAGGATCCAACTCTCTACCGGCGCCTAGCTGGCTCACTCCAATACCTCTCGATCACTAGGCCGGACATTGCTTTCGCTACAAATCAGGTCTGCCAACATATGCATCAGCCGACCATTCAAGATTTTCAAGCTCTTAAACGCTTACTCCGGTACGTCAAAGGAACTCTCTCATTCAGACTTCCCATAACCACCGGAGACCTCAATCTACAAACATATACCGATGCGGATTGGGCGTCCGATTCCTCTGACCGGAAATCGATTTCCGGTTTCTGCACTTTCTTAGGTCCAAATCTCATCTCTTGGTCCGTCAAGAAGCAAGTGACGGTTGCCAAATCGTCCACCGAGGCCGAATACATATCACTTTCGGCTGCTACCTCCGACGTCATATGGTTGCGCCGTCACGTTGAAGAACTTGACCTTCCGCAGTCATCTCCTACACCGATTTACTGCGACAACACCTCAGCGATTGCCCTCGCTCGGAATCCAGTATTCCATGCACGGACAAAGCATATCGAGATAAACTATTAATTCATTCATCAACATCTCAAGAAAGGTGCTATCTCCATCACTCACATATCGTCGGATGAACAGATCGTTGACATTCTAACCAAATCCTTTTATATTGCTCGTTTTCACAATCTTCTTCACAAATTAACCATTCGAACACCGAATGGTTAATTTGAGGGAGGCTGTAAACAACTGTTATATGTATTTGATTTTATTACTTACTTGCCATTTCTATTTCTATATAAAGGTTCACTATACTCATTCATTTTTAATCAATTAATAATAATTCTTCTTTCACCTATCTCTGCTACATCTCTTTCTCCTTGTCCGTTACTGTTCTTCATCTCTATCAAGATGGACTAGTGAGGACAATCTGATGATGGTGGTTAGGTGACGACGGTTGCTAGGATTGATTGTCTATATCAAATGTTTGATGGAGGCATGGAGCTCTAGCCTCTCTAGAAATTTAGCTTAAGGTCTCATCTCTGTTCTCCTCCCTAATCTCTCAAAATTGAGTAATCCTACGTCCATTGAATTCCTCTCGTTTAGCCGCTCATTTTGTAGCAAGCATGCAAAATTTGAATATCGTTTGATCCTTCAATAAATGTAACAAAATTTTCAAGTGCTTGATTTATGCCATGCATTTGGAGGTGAAATTATTTTGTGCGGTTATAAGACATAGTCCGGAGGCAAATTAGGACGCGCCACGTCACTTTTTAGCTGTGTACCAGGTGATGTGGCGCATCCCGATTCACTTCTAGACCATTTGGTGACTGCACAGAATAATTTCTCCATTTGGAGTTGGATCAAATCACTTTATATGTCATTGAATTTATATTGTTGAGATGTTGAGTTCCATTATAAACTTTCTGAAATCATATCCAAATAATCTCGAAGTTATTCTAAAATTCTCTTACATTAAAATTTGTGTTTGATTAAAAGACATTCTAATGAGATATGAATGAGATTATTATATATATATTTCATTTGTGATAGTTGAAGATAAAGAATGCGGAAAAAACATGCATGCTTCAAATTCGCACAATGGAGAATTTTAACACGGTGAATTCTGTATGAAGTGGACTAATTAGCCGGCCAAATTTTAAAATATATATTATTTTAGAAAAATGGAGTGTAAGAAAATGGATTGTTGCCTAATTATTTTTTTTATTTAATAAAAATACCTCACTTGTTAGGTCCAAAGTGTAAGATTAGAAAATTGAAGGGTTGTGTTAATTAGACGATAATTATCGAAAAATTTGTTGAATAATCATGATATAAATTATTTACACATTGTGTTTCTAAGAGAGTAGGATAAAAAATTTGTTGTTTTTGCAATTTTTTAAATCTGAATAGAGCTGTGTGACATAATTGCTTTGTTGTTACATATATATTTAAAATATAATAATTATTTTAAAAAAATTTCAAACACGTTATTATTATTATTTTTTTCTTGAGTTTTTTTTCATAAAAACTTTTTTTCTTGCTTAAAGAAAGATCATTCAAGCATTGTGGATAGGAGTGTGAGTAGGGGTGTCAATTCGGGTCAACGGGTCGGGTTCGGGTCGAACCCGGAACTGACCCGGCACTGTTCGGGTCAACCCGAACCCGACCCGTTTTTAAAAACGGGTCAAGTTTCTGGACTTGAACCCGACCCGATTCGGGTCCGGGTCAACCCGACCCGACACGAATGACCCGGGATTGACCCAGAATTGCTAATGTTCGGGTCAAAAATCGGGTCAATCTCGGGTTTTCGGGTCAAAATCAGGTAAAAAACGGGTCAATCTCGGGTTTTCGGGTCAAAAATGATTTTTCGTGTCACTTTCGGGTCAATTTCGGGTTGGCGGGTCAACCCGAACCCGACCCGATTTTTAAAACGGGTTGATTTCATGAACCCGAACCCGACCCGTTTCGGGTTTGGGTTGACCCGAACCCGGATTTTTCCGGGTCGGGTTCGGGTCGTGTTTCATGTCGTGTCAAAAATTGACACCCCTAAGTGTGAGTGAGCTCCCAAGCTAGCTTATGGGCCAGCTAAAACTCGACTCACCAAAATAAGTCAATCTCGAGAATTCTTACTCAGCACTCAGCTCGAGCATTCGAGTTGAGCCCGAGCCTCACATTTTTCACTTGAGTTGAGCTTCAACTCAATATAAATTGAACGAGCTTGACTCGATTAAACAAGAACTCGACTCGACTAATTTACACCTGTAATTGTGTGAATCCTTGAAAGACCGAAGTAAAGAATATCATTTTCTCTACGTTAATCACCCAAAGAATCTTTCTAAATATTGACTTAAACATCACATTAATCTCTTGAGAAACTCTTCCTCATAGAGTTAAGATTAAGTAAATCCAAATTAGACTAAAATTTTTTGAAATAAAGGAATTCAACTCAAATCAATATGCATTTTCAATATTGTCAGCTTGACTCAAAACAAAATGAGTTCAAGTAAAACTTTAATTAATTTTGCTCAAATTAAAAAAAAAATCATTTAATGAGTTTAATTTAAAGATTAACTTAGATTCCTTCCACAAATTTGACTATCAATCTTTGATTAGAAGACCATGACTTCATGATAGGAAAAATTATTCTGTGCGGACATTGAACGGCGTCCGGAGAGATAAACCAGAACGCGTCATGTCAGTTTTTTGCTCGGTACCGGTGCTCGGTATCGGTATGTACCGGATGACGTGATGCATTTTGGTTGATCTCCAGACCATCCGGGGTTCACACAGAATAATTTCTCCCATGATAGAAAGCGACCTTAATGGGTCAAAGAAGCTCATTTATTTTCTTAGATAATTCTTCTATAAATATAATATATCAAAGGAGAAATAGGCAACTAATTATATTTTAATTACATAGGATTCCACCATATATTGCTAATTCTACTAAGAAACAATAGGAGATTCTCATGTCTGTATTAAAGAAATATCAAAATTAAAAGAAAGCAGTATGCAACTATAGGAGAGGAAGAAGGAAGCCATATGCAGAAGCTTCAACTGTTCAAACCACACTCCTTTGGTAAGTAATCCAATTAGTTCAGCTATCTTAGTTGCAGCTTGCGTTCTTGACCTGACTCTGAGAGAAATCTCAAACTTAGGCAATTATCTCTGCTGGCATTTCCATAAATCTCGTTCGTTTCTGAAGAAATTTCATGGAGGAGGTTAGAAATTGTGCTGATTATCAGAAACTTGAAAATTTTGGGCACAAACAAACTACTTTTGTATCTTCTTTCTGTTTATTTTCCTAAATTATTGTAAAATAAACAGAAAGAATATAAAAAAGTCAGATCAACCAAACAATATGTAACTTCTGTGATGGATTTTATATGACGAGTCAGGCCTGGTTTGTTTCGGCGTTGTTTCACTTTTTCTGGTTAGAAACGGCAAAATTATTTTTTGTTTGCTGCTTGGATGGGACATTTCTATAGAAATACTTTTCAGGAAACTTCATTTTTCTTCTGTTTTGAAAAGCGTTTTGATATTTGTTTCTTTGTTAGAAAACTTCATTTCCTTAAGCAATATTTCTAAAACTATTTTTTACAAAAGGAGAGGAAGAATCTAACGAAGCCTCAAGGAAAAACTAGCGAAAAGTAAATTTTCCCTACAAAAACTGGAAGAAGGTAAATTTCTACATATTAAACAGCAAGATGAAGAGCAGGTCAAAGAGCAGGAAATTTGGGAAGATAAGCCCATGTGATTGGTGTAGAAAAAATTTGCATGTCTAACAAAACACCGCTGATTAGGAACATAGAAAGTCACCCTAAGCAAATAGCAGGAAATTTGGGAAGATAAGCCCATGTGATTGTTTGTTCTTTTAGTATATTTTTCTCCTTATCTAAGGAGTTTTTGTTTAGATTGCTTAGGCTTTCTTTTAGAATTTTTTCTTTTCTTTCTTTAAGGTTTTTAGTTAAGACATTAGATAATAATTGCTAATTAATTAGTAAGATATAAATAAATGTTATGCAATATATATATATATATATATATATAAAAGAAGTTGGTCTTCTAAAAATGTTTGAAAAGCTCATGCCATAAACTATTAAACTTTTGAAGACAAATCATGACTTGAACAGTTAACACAAACTAGTTGCTCTATTGTTGCATGGCTTGCAAAAGTTTCTCAGTCTAACATTATGATTCTTTCAACGAAATCAAGACCAAGACTTGAATAAAGCAATTATAAAAAAATATCATCATAGTCATCGTTCTCCTTAGACTCCGTTTGGGACAAGTTCCTAACTGCTTTCTAAAACAGTTTTCTAGTACAAAAGTTTTTATACTAAAAAACTGTTTTAGAAAATAGTAACAAAATTGTCCCAAATGAAATTTTAGGCTTCGTTTGAGATGGCTTTTTTACTGCTTCTTAAACAGCTTTTCAGTACAAAAGTTGAAATTTTTGTACTTGAAAGCTGGTTTAAGAAACAGCAAAAAAATAGTCCCAAATAAAGCCTTGATGGAATTAAAAACAGTATGTTAGGGAACATAGATCAAGGCTAGTCCTCAGGAGGAAGAAATGAATTTTACAGGCAAGGTACATTCTGGAGAATAAAAAACCTCTGTTATTGATCTTGAATCTTAAGCAATTTCATTAATAATGAATGATAGAGCTCTAGAGGGTTTGGGCTTATTTGGTTGAGCTTTGGTTTCTCTGCTTTTCTTTGGCACCATATGGTTTGAAAGAATTGAAAGAGGTGAGATAAGAGAGAGAGAGAGAGAGAGAGAGAGAGAGGTGACATGTAAGTCACAACAATAATTCCATGATTTTTTCATCTTACTTTTTAGCTACATAAGCTATAGGAAATTGTCAATGAAGAAAAATGTAGTTATTCATATTTTCTAGAAAAATTCAATTACCTATTAATTTTTACATTTGAATCAAACTTCCAACATAAATTTGTGAAGTAAAATGCATTTGTATTTCCTCCTATTCCTTCAAACCAAACCAAACCCTTAAGGTTCACAAAGTCTATTATATTGAATAAAAAACAAATTTTCAGAAGCAACTGTGAGAAAAGTTTCAGTCTCATCCACTTGGTATCCTTATCTTCATCTTTCTCACCCACAGTGTTGCAATAGCTAATTTATGGGTCACAATATTTATTATATTGCTAAAAAACAGCTTTTTAATCAAATATTGGGAACAGCCTAACTTTCTTCACTAAAAAGGCATCCACTTGCTTTGCTAGAATAGTAAATAAGTAAAAAGTTGAATTTAATGAGACCCCAAACAATATGCAATTGCTTTACAACCGCTTATCTTACTAAGAAGCAGGTAAAAAGCTACAGAAAAAAAAAATGCTTGAGTTTGTTTTCTCTCTTCTGAGACAGCTATTCCTTGCTTTCTTTACCCATCTTGGTACTTCATATAAACATAAAAGAGAATGTTAAGTAGTCAGGGCATCTCCAGCCGAACTCCAAACGACTGTAAGGCGTAGCTAGCTTGCTCCATTTGAACGGCAAAAAAATCGCTAATCGTTGGAGGGTGAACAGTGCGACGCCAATATTAGCGTTGCACTGTTCACCTACGCAATTTTTCTGTCTCAACAAGATTTGCAGAAGAAACACGAAGAAACGTGCGAAAGAGGAGAAAGACGATTACTTTCGCAGAAGCATGCAAAATAGAGTTCGATTGACATTTTTGAGTTTCACAGTATTTTAGAGTGAAAAATGAGATTTTCAGTTGGAGATGCCCTTATTCATCTAATTTCTTCAGATGTTCAACTAGATAAATCCTAGGAATGAAGATTAAAGAAGCGCTTACTTCCAAAAAAAATGGTAGGCTAGCTCTCCTAAATCCAATCTCTCTAACTTTTCTTCTTAATCTTCTTAATTAATTGAATTACCGTTATATAAAATGGGAAGTGGGTGATATTCCAAAGAAATACCTGTTGCTGACACGAATATGGTGGGCGTACGGCTGAAAGATGATTAATAAGCTAATGATTTCTCCTATGATTAAAAAAAGGATAACTATGTATTGCTTTATTCATCAAGGAGACATGAACACTTAAATGTTTTTTTAATTAGGTGCTCCTGAACCAATATAAAAAATAAATAGTCAGCTTAAAAGCACCAAAACCACCATAAAAAATTGTGAAGAAGATCATCTTTAAGTAAAGAAACAATGAAGAAAACAATCACTGCTTCAGCGGCTGAAGTTTGAATAATTAGAAATTGATTTCTATATCTAACTAATTTTTTAAAAAATTAATGAAATGATTTAAGTTCCTTTACCTCAATATTTTTATTACAGTTCATTTTAATGATTTTTTTATACTATTTAATAGTGAGAAATGAAGGAAATTTTGTCTCTTGTTCATGAATTGTTATGGCTGGCTTCAAGATTTTAGTTCTTTACAACTTTCTCAGCCTTGAATCTAAGAATTGGATCCTTTGCAGTTACTGTAGTAACGGTAGAGGATCCGCACGTCGAAAAGCTTAACTTAATCAAAGATTTGTTTTTCTTGCTAATATAAACGAAGAATTTCAATATCTTTAGACACAAGCTCACAAAGTTCAAACTTTTACCTCCTTCCTCGCAGCTCCAGGCGTCGGCGGCTCCGGCGTCGACCTCACAGAAGCAGCAAGCTCCACAATCTTCTTCGTGATCTCGCCGGCATCCCGACTCTCCTCCACAAGCTTCACCACCTCCGCTTTAGGCAACCTCATCCTCAACCGCATCCCTCCCTCCGGCGACTTCTCCGCCACAGCCACAGCAGCCGCCGCCGCCGGCTGGTGATGCACCGCTAGGTCTGAAACCGCGCGCCGCGACAGTAACAGCGATTCAAGCCGGTCCTTTGCTGAAACGCGAAGGTTGCCCGAGTAAGCGCGTCGAGGGTTACCTTCGGCGGGTAGGCGAGGGAGATGGACGAGGAAATAGAGGCGGCCAGCGCGGATGGGATCGCCTGCGGCGAGAGGGCGAGCGCGGACGCCGAGCGACTTAACTTCGTCTGCGTCGAGAACCGAAAAACCCGGATGGTTTTTGAGTACCTCGCCGGCGGAAACAGGGGGTTTTAACCGGAAAGCGGTACCATCGATCTTCATAACCTTCGCGGTTCTCTTTTTCCTTATTCCTAAACTGTTTCCCATTCTCTTCTTCAACCCGTTACGCTTCTTCTTCTTCAAAGCTCTACCTTTTGCTATCCTCCTTCCGCCGTCGATCTTTTAGTGAAGAAGATGAGAAAAAAATTTGTCGGTCAAAAAGAGAGGATGGGCAGATACGAAGTTAGGGAATGGATTTATACTCGCATTCGATCGGTTAACGAAAAAATCAATATTTTTAATACGTTAAGAACGGCGTTTGGCTTTTGAGTTGGCTGTAATCGGAAGGTTGAATTCTAAGGATAAAAAGTCGTGATTGTCATTTCATTTTAAAATTTCGAAGGGGGAGCGTTATAGAAAATAATAATATTTGAGCAAAAAGAAAAATTTGTACGTATATTTGTGTTGCTGTCGCAACAAAGTTTAGTTATTGTTATGTGCAGTTCCACCGGTGCGTATTATATGGTTGAGAGTCGTTTGGGCTGAATGCATGGTCCTAATTTGAAATAAATAAATTTAAAAAAATATTATGACAGATATCCTGATATTTTTTATATTAAATTAATTAGAAATATGTATAATAATTTAATTATATTATTTAATAATTGAATTATATAAAGAGATCAAAAACTGATGTTTGAAATTTGTGATATGTATCATTGATACGTCACAAAGAATTACTTAATCGGATGCAAATATTAATGCAAATTTGAATTAGAGACTTTCAAAATTAAATTGGGATCATCCAAACTCTAATTTCAGCAAACTTATAGTCAAATTGAACGTTTTGATAAGATGAAATCGACAACAGCAAAATCGGTCCAAGCATTAGGACTGCAAAAGAACCGATCCAAGTCGAGTATGTGCGTGTTCATATTTGAATTTGTTTATTATTAGCTTGTTCAAGTTCGATATGAGCTTTTTTATTTGTGTTCAAGTTTGGTTCGCTTAAATTAATGAGTGTTCATGTTTGGTTCATGTCTGATTCATTATCAGTTTATTTTGTGATTATCGAGCTTTAAACAAATGATATTAAGCGAGCTATAAACGAACTCTACTTCTAGAAGTTTATTAAATTAACAAACGAGCCTTCTAATAAACAATTACATCGAGCATGTGCGTAAACATATCTTAAAAAGTGTTTTAAACTATCAAATAAGCTCGTTTACAAACATATCTAACGAGTATTTTTGAACAATCAAATGAACAAGTTCATGTGCATATCCAATTAATATTTTTGAGCTACCAAATGAGCTCGTTCATGAACAAACGATCTATGATTCATTTTATATTTTTTCATGAATATTTTAAACAAATAATCTAGCAAACATGAACAAATGTCTCTTGTTCATAAAGTTTATAAAGTTTATTAATTAAAAATTATTATATAATTATGCTATATTATAAAAAATTTATATTATGTATGTTTATGAATTTTATAATCAAATTAATCAAATTTTTAATGAGCTTACTCATGAGTTCTGAATCTAACATGAATCGAGCTTTAATAGCGCTTAATGTCGAGCTTTTTAACGAGCTTTTAATGATCTTGTCGTGAACATAAATGAGTCGAACACATTATTATTAAAGCTTGTTTCTTTAATAGTCGGCTATTTTAAAAAATGTTCAAGTTTGTTTGTTTAGTTAATTAAACGATCACAAACTAGCTTTAATCAAACTGAGAAACGAGTAGCTAGTCGAATGCTCGATTCGCGTGCAACCCTAGTAATCATCGATATGTTACTAAAAATAGTCTTAATTAGGCCCAAATATTTAATGCACATCTGAAATAAAAACTTTAAAAATTAAATTTGGGACTATCTAAACTCTGATTTCAACAAAGTTGTTATCAAATTGAATATTTTGATAAGATGATTCCGACAACACCAAAATCAATTTAAACCCAAATAGGCCCAGATCAAGGGACCAAAGCATATTTGGAAGGTTCAAAGTAGTAATTGAATAATCAAATAATCCCTAAAATATGGCATGTTTATAGTCGAATTGAGCGACTCAACGAGATGAATCTAAGGAGCCCAATATCACTTAATTATAATATCAATAAGGCACTTAAATGCTTGAGGAATGTTCTATGGTTGAGGGAATCATTAAGGATTGTCTGATAGAGCATTTTGAATTTGTTCTAGACATTCTTCATATTTACAAGACATGTCACTTTTAAAAGTTTATAAATAGAGCATCATTCTTCACATAAAGGGAGAGAAAGAAGAGAGAGAACTAGAGAAAACTTTTTTGCATTTTTCGCCTATTGATGCAGACGAGCACCACTAGATATATTAATGTTGACAACCACCATCATTACATACGATCAACAGCAGAAATCATTAGCATCTCCAGAATGCTAACAAAGATTTAACCCTGCTGTTGACTTTAGTTGTTTGCCTGCATACATCTGCTTCTTATACTACTCTTTATGGGAGAAGTCAAGCCTTTTTTGTTGGTTGTAAACTGTCCCTCTCTGGTTACTTCATTTTTTGTAATTTCTCTAAGAAAAAATCAGACATTTGTTCTCTCTTCTTCAACAATAAAGAAATGAGAATTCTTATATCACTTAATACATAGTAGATTTGTCAACTGAGTCAAGCGTTATGATTTTTTTTATTTCTGAATTATTCATGTATTTTTTTTTTGAATATTACTATTTTTATTTATGCGTGCTGAATTTTTTGTAGAAACGCTGAGATATAAAACATATACTCTACTGACTCAAATTTATATTATATCAACTTTAAATTCTATTAAATTAGTATAAATTATTGATTATCATTTTAAAATAAATCTATTTAAAACTTGTTGAATTTTCTTATAAATTTCATGTTTCATATTTAATTCTCAACCCAATTGGTCATCTCACATGTGGGGGAGACCCACAGGCTTCATCATCATAATGAAGCAATCAATAGTAGTTGATATTTAATGTGGAAAAAAAGTGTGCTCGTGTACTATTTTGCAAACTAACGAGTGTTTGTCATACTATATGCGAGAAATAAATATGTGATAAGGAGTATTATCCTAAGAAAATTATATTCTCAAAGTATTTGTTTGATAGCATTATATGCAAGAAATACTTCATATACAAATAATTATTGTGCCTTATTGAAAAACAAAATATTATAAATAGTAGCATGATATATAATTTATTTTGGGAATAGGAGCATAGTATTAAAAAAAAAAGCAAATTAGTTAAACAGAATGATGTATTCCATTGAATGCGCCAAACAGTTTAGCGCATTCAATTCAATGGAATGCGTCTTTCTGTTTGGTTCATTCCATTGAATGAACCAAATTATTTGACGCATTGCTACAATATTTTCAAACTTTAATTTGGCTTACTGTGGTGATCGAATGCACCAAATGATTTCGCTAGTTCTGAATGCACCAAATGATTTGATGCATTCTTTAGAATGTGTGAAATGATTTGACTAGTTTGTTTCTTTTTTAAATTTGTTTAACATTTTGCTCATATTCCTAATTTAAATTAATACCATGCTCCTCCTTAAAAAAAAAAACCTTTGAAAAATATAGAATAAAAATCATTCATATATGTTGAATTTAGTAAATAAGAAAGTCATAATTTATTATTTCAAAAAGATAAATGACATAAAGTGGAATAGGATACTGTGATGGCAGGGGTGTAAGTGAGTCAAGTTGAGCTAACTCGGGCTCGACTCGATAAATGGCTCGTGATTCGAGCTTGATGAGCAAACGAGCCAAGCTTGAGCTAGCACCAACTTGACTCATTAGCTTGCGAGCCGGCTTGTTTAAAAACTATTAATATAAAATATACTTAAAATATATTAAGATTCAAAACTATCATACAACACCATTAATATCAATATCTTTCAACACTTTTACAGCTAAAACCATAAGCGATATCATCAAATTTCTAATATATATTTTATATTGTATTGAAATCTTCTCTAATATATGGGAAGTTGAAATATGTTAACATATTCCTATGATCTTCAGCTATTTTATATAACTTTTTAAAAGTATTAATTTATTCTTTCTCTAATCTTCTGCTAATTATATCTTATTTATGTGAAGATCATAAAATATTGATTAGGTTAGACTTAATGACTTCGAGGCACTGAGCAGCAACTTGCGTCCACATAGCGAGCTGCTCTTGTAGACCAGCGCCATTAGAATTGCTCCACCAAAATATTTATGGCCTGTCATTATCTAACTAATGTACAAATAATTACGTTGATTAACTGTAATGCAAGCAATTATTAATCCTACCATGTTGACTTACTGATAAACATCTATAAATATTTTCTAATACAACTTTCTTACTATTTTTTAAAATATTTTTTTGATACAAAAGTTTCTTAAACTTTAGAATTTTTGTACTAAAAAACTGTTTTAAAAGATTGTAAAGACTAAAGAAACGGTCACAAACAAAACCTTTAGTTGGAACAGCTTTATTATTACTTTCTAAAGTAGCTTTTATTTCCAAAATTTTTCTACTGAGGTATATCTAAAAAAAAAAAATAAAGTTGATTCCACCCTTTTTCATCATTTGCTATAATGTTATAAAGAAATTATGTAAAGAATGATTGACTGTTCTTGGAATTTTTTATATAAAATTATTGCAATAAAAATTAAAAGCAATTTAATGCCATTTAGTCTTATTTGTTTTAAATAATTAATATTAATGATATTTTGGTATCATTTATAAACAATAGATAAAAACTTCTCAACATAAATTGATGGATCAAATGATTTTCAATTATAGCATATTTATATTTGTTGTATTCTGAAATATTTTTGATTATAGAGAAATATAAAGTTTAACGTCTTAGTTTTGTACGAAGATCCAACACACAATTAGATAAAAGAGAGAATGTAACGTTAATAAGAGATACCAGAGTTTTTACGTGAAAACCCTAATAAGAAGTAAAAACCATGAGGCCAGCCCAATTAGCATTGATATATCATCAAAAAATTATCTTGATCAGGCACGAATCTCAAGACAAAATCAACCCGGAAATTTCAAAAATTAAATCCGGGATCATCTGAATCTGATTTCAGCAAACTTATAGTCAAACTGAGCGTCTCGGAAATACGAACCCAACGACACCAAATTCAACTCAATCCGAGCCCAAATGAGTCCAAATCAAGGACCCGAAGTGTTATTGGAAAATTCGTACCACAATTTGAGTTACCAAACGGTCTCCGAACTTGATGAGCTTATAGTCAAATCGAGCGGCTCGTCAAGACAAATCCAACGAGCCCAGGATCGCCAAATTTTGACATCATTAAGACCTTCAAATATCTGATGAACGTTCCACGATCGTAGGATTCAATATCAGCCGTCCCCTTTTTGGCCCTGATCTTACACCTATTTACAAGCTATGTCACTCCATGAAATCTATAAATAAACATCTCATTTCTCATGAGAGGGGAACCAAGCAAGAAGCTATAGAGAAAGAAAGAAGAGAAGAATAAGAGAAGGATTGGAGGGAAGAACTCAACGACCATCGCCAGACTTCTGCCCGACCCTCGAGTGACGCCGAAATTCTGCCCGATGCACGAGTGGCGTCGGAATTCTTCCCAAGTGGCGTCAGAATTCTTCTCGACGCCGGAATTCTACCAGATTTCCAAACAACGTCAAAATTCTGCTCAACTTCCGAACGACGCTAGAGTTCTGCCCGACGCCAGAATTCTGCTCGATCTCCAAGTGACACCGGAACTCTGCTTGACATTGTAATTGGATCTCAATCCGAAAGTGAAGCATTGTAAATTGATCATCCTAAATTTTAAGGACGAATCAACCTCTTGTATTTCAAACAAATACTAGTTGAATCATTTCAACTGGGCGTGGCCCCGTGGTTTTTTCCCTTTCCAGGGTTTTCCACGTAAAAATATTGGTATTCTTTTATCTTCTGTTTGTATGCTAGATATTCGTACAACGCTCAGACGAAAATTTCTAACTCTACCACCGCATATATTCTAGCCCGCAAGAAGCATGAATCCACTAATATTTGCAGTCAATTGCAAATGAGACACTTTCTTGAGGGAAGACCTTAGTTTCATAGCAAATATACATAATATAAAGTGAATTACATTATGGGAATTGAGCGGCCCCATGATTTTTTTTTTCATGGATTTACCACCTAAAACTTTTCTGTTCTTAAAAATTTTATCGATACATATTGAATGTTTGCCTAAAGCTAAAATATACAATATACTCTACTAATCCAAATTTTCTAGCACTTACCAATGAGTATACAAATATTGTAGAAAAAGTTGTCTCGATTTAAAATTATTTACCATAGATTTTTAATAGAAATTTTCTTATGAATCATCAATTAGCAATTTTTTAATAGAATAAGTTGACCACACCAATCACGGAAAATCCTTCGAAACTTTTATAGCTACATTGTCCTATCAAAATAAATGCAAACACAAGAATCTTAATTATTGCACTAATTTAATTAATTAACATTTCTGCCACTCGTTAAAGACACACATGACACACCCAATTAGGGGTGTCAAAATATTTTACAAGACACGAAAATCTGACTTGAAAATTTCGGGTTTGACCCGACTCGGTTTCAAAATGGGTCGGATTTGGGTTCCAAAATTCGACTCGTTTAATTAAAATTTTTTGTACTAGAAAATATTTTTTTTCAAAAGCCTAAAAAAAAGTGACCCAAACGAAGCCTTAAAATGTTTCCATGTCAAGCCTAATTGAAATGCATTTTTGAGTCCACTCAACATTAGATTTATGATGGTGAATTGCATAAATTTTGCATATATCAACAATAACATCAAGCCGTTATTCCACTACGTGGGGTCGGCTACATGAATCTTTTTTCTTCATTGTGTTCTATTAAAGGTCAAATTCTCGTTTAAATCTAAAAAATTTTGCATATATGGATTAAAAAAAAAAAAGAAGCACACACAAGAGTTATAAGAATTTTTATGTAAAAATTCAGAAAAAGAAAAATATTGGAGAAACGATGAGAACGATGTGTGTCATTTAAACAATCAAAAAAACTGATTGTGTCAGTTAATATTAAGTGATGATGATCAGATGATTGTGCACACCGATGAATCAGCTGACAGAATGTGACAATAATAAAACAACAGAGTGATGATGGTTGTGTGATGATAATTATTGACAATAATAGTGATGAAATTTCTCAAATATGTAAACTTGCTCATTCTCAAAGTCCTCTTTATACAAACAAAAGAACATATCATTCCAACCATTCATATTTCATATTTGTATCACTCTACTCCTACCTGAAAAAAATTATCATGCTCAGACTACGAAGGTAACTCCACATCCACTGTCCAATTAAAAATAATGAATACAAATTATTTCATGTCAAGCTAATGAGCCAAACAATATGACAACATATACTCGGAGCGTTCATATATCATATTTGTATATTTGGTCAAATATGGTATAGTAGTTTGTGCCATTTAATTTAATATTTAAAGCTACAATTCAGGTTTTTTGTTCAATAGACAAACAAATCATGACAAACCGCACAAATGACACAAACGTTTCTTATTCTTTTACCCTGTGATGGGTTTAATTATTCTGTTCAGACGATGAACGTCGTTCGGATACCAATCAGAATGCGCCACTTCACACATTTGCTCGTTACTGCGTCTCGGTACTACTCAATACCGCTCGCTACCACTGCTCAGACTGCCGACGTGACGCATTCTAGTTGGTCTCCGGACGACATTTCTCGTCCGGCTTCCACACAAAATAATTTCTCCTGTGATGGAGTGGTCCGACAGGATTGAACTGTTCTGAAATAATCTAGATCAACGACACAAGCGATATTCTCTTTGATGTGCATAAAAAAAATGAAACAACCATTATTTACATAAATATTTGATCCAAATTTTTTGTCAGCAATATGTATAATTATTGTGAAAAGAAAATTTTCATCTAACAATAGCCCTCAGAGAGTAGCATCCACCTAGCTTGTGTGAAGGAAGGGCAACATTAGCTAGGGTTTATTTTATATTATGTGTGCATAATAATGTTAAAAATAGTGATGTGTGGTTGCTATCTTGATTTCATGTGAAGATTATTGGCTAGTGTGAAATTGATGAGCTATGAAATAGTTTATTTAATTATATATGACTAAGGGCCCAATTTATTCATTTTTTTAATTTGTGTGAATCAAGTTGTCATAATTTAAGACAATAGATGTTCATAATTGTCAAAATCTAAAATGCATTGGATATGGGTCTTAAATAAATCAAACATTGCAATCTCTTAATTCATATTTTTTTACAAATTTATTTTATGGAGAGGCATGACATAATATATGGAGAAGCATGACATGACATTGCACCCCCTAAAAATGATAATAAATATTAATTATATGCCCTATAAAACTTTTATTACGCTCTATAAATAATAAAAATTGATATATCCTAAAAAATTAATCATGATTGGGCAAGAATCTCAAGGCAAAATTAAGTTCGAAACTTCCGAAATTAAATTCGGAACCATCCGAATTTTGATTTCAGCAAACTTACAGTTGAATTGAATGTCTCAAAAATATGAACCATACGACACCAAATTCAACCCAATCCGAGCCCAAATGGGTCCAAATTGAAGACCCGTAGCACCTTTAGAATGTTTAAATCATAAATTGGATGACCAAAAGGTTTCTAAATGTAACATGTTTATAATCAAATCTAGAGGCTCGATGAGACAAATCCAACAAGCCCAAGATCGTTGAATTCTGACATCATTAAAGCATTCAAATGCCCAGTAAATGATCAATGATTAAGGGGATCAATGTCAGCCTTTCATTCAAACCACTCACAACGTATCTTTGATCTCCCTCCTATCATGTCACTTTAAAAAAATTATAAATAGATCTCTCATTCTTCATAGAAAGGTGGAGGGAAGCAAGGAAGAGAGAAAAACTAGAGCTCTTTTGCCACCAGAATCCAATTTGACCCCGATTCGACATCGGCTGAACCATTGAATCTTGAACCTCTCTATTTTCCAGTTCTATCTCCAGCCCGATTTTTACAAACTTGATTTTGACAAAGGGAAAAAAAAAATACAAGACAGAATTTTGTTGTGAATTTTAATATTTTTGTGAGAAATTAAAAAAAAAGATTATAATATAATGAATAATAATCTTTCAAATATTATGTATGTAATTACATGCCCCCAATATCATCAAACTTACCATCATGAAACATTTTGCTAGCCCTCTTCAATGGCTACCCATCATTTTCTTATTAGCTAATAACAATCCTACCATCTTCCCGCTCTGCTGACAAAGCTTTGAATATAAATATTGTAAGGCAGAATTTCCTCTGAATCATATTTTACTTTATTATTAAGAAACACTCCTTCACAGTTTTCAAACGCCATGACAGAATTAGTTGTCCATAACGTTAAATGTGGCAGTTGTTGAAAAATCTTTCAACATGATAGATATCTTACAATAGTTTATCATAGTTTTTTATTTTTATTTCTATTTTTTACAATAATTTATCATAGTTGAAGATGCAAATGCAAGCTGAATTTTGATGCTGCAGCTGCCTCATTGTAATGAATAATTATTACGTCCTCCGACCGGACGTAGACGAACGTCCGGTCAGAGGCCAAATCGCGCAAAAAATGAGAAATACCGAGCAAATATCGAGCAATATCAAATAATAATGAGGAATATCATCAATTGAAGATCCAATACTGAGTTATAACGAGCTATACCGAGCAATACCGAGTTATACAAAAGTTGTACCGAGTTTTTCCTAGAAAAAAACTCGATACACTCGATATTACTTGGTATAGCTCGGTATAACTCGGTATTGGTCTTCACAGAGCGGTATTCCTCGTTATTATCAAATAATACCTAGCAATACCGAGCAAATACCGAGTTTTTTGGCGGGATTTTGCCTCCGACCGGACGTTCCTCTACGTCCTTACACCGGACATAATAAAAGTTCCATTGTAATAGCATTAATGAACATTTAAAATCTTTTGATGTATTTTTATAGATATTTGAGCTAGCGGATCATTTCTCATATGGTTTCCCCTCTATTTCTTTTCATTCTCAAACAGATTCTTAGGTTACACGTCTAGAGTAGGAGTGTCAAAATAGGTTGGGTTCGAGACTGACCCGAAATTAACTCGTCCTAGATTCGGTCAACTAAACCCAAGTAAAACCCTCTAGCGACCAGAACCTGACCCGATAACCCGTTTTATTTAAAAAATATATCTTTATTAGCTTAGTACTTATAAATTTTAGGTCAATTTATGAACAATAAGAAGATTATACCAATAAATAAAAGAAATTAAGAAAAAAATATTAAACGTGTCAGAGTCAAAATTGGATTGACGGGTCAACCCAAACTTGACCTAGTTAATAAATGGCTCAAAAGACATGACATGTTATTAAATGGCTCAATCTAAATCCGAATTTTTTAGATTGGTTTTACAGGTCGGGTCATTTATTGACACCACTACTCTAAAATTCGCCGGCTAATAAGGTCGGACAACAGCCACCAACAAATTTACATTTTATAATATATGTATTAATTTGGAGCCTTATTTTAATTCATTTTTTACTAATATTATGGTATATAGTAGACTAAAGAAAAAGTGCTTCACGCTTTGTTAAGCCTTAGAAAAGCATGCAAGGTCTACTAAGTCCACCACCTCTTTCTTAGCATTAGCATGTGGCTACAAAATCGATTCTTTCTTTGCCTCTTTTATAAAGCGCAATAGGAACCACAAGACACTTAACTAAAGAGAAACAAAAGAAAAATAAATGCTAGATAAATTTACCTTAATATATTATTTTATCATAAGAAAAATAAAATACAAGTTCAATTTAAAAAAAAAACAATTACTTGAGCAAGACATCTTTTAAACTTTAAAAAAAAAATTAAACTTTTGACAAAACAAAAAAATAATTATTTTTTTTAATATTTTTCTTAAATTAATGTATGTCAAGGACATTTATTTTGTGTTTTTTGCATAATTAAATATGTTCCAAATTTTATTATGCATCAAAGCATATTAAAATTTCATATAAATATCTTTAAAAGAAAATAATTTATTTTAAAAAATTATTATAAATATTTATTTCCTTAATATTCTATGCTAAAAATTATTAAATTTACTTTAAAATTAGTGCAACATATATAAATTCTTCATACAAAATACTAATCTCAAGATAAATAAATTTAATAATTTTTAAGCTATTTTAATACCGTTTATACCAAAATATTCAATCACAATATTTCACCTTTTATAAAGATATCAATCACATGCCTTCCTCGCACATGTTTTAAAGTGTTGAAATAAAGAGAATGGTCGGCTCTTATTTTCAAAGAAAATACAGACAGCAAGAACTACCCTATTACTTCCACACCAACCACAAAGCCTCGACACCTCTTCTGCTTTTCATCCATCTACCTATTAAAACCTTCCAAGCCAACCACATCTCACGATTAATTATTCTATGTGAACGCCGAATGCCGTCAGTAGACCAATCAGAGTGTGCTACGTTATCCTTTCGCTCGGTACCGTAGCTTGATACAACTCATTATCGCTCAGTACTACAGCTCGATACTGCTAACGTGGCGCATTCTGATTGGTCTCCGGACGACATTCTATATCCGGTCTTCGCATAGAATAATTTCTCCACTTCACAACAGTGCTCATCAAGCTCATTATATATCAACAAGCACACATAAGACAATCAGACATAACTGTCCAAGTCATTGGCGTGTGAACTCAGGACTAACCTGCAACTTAAATCATTAGATGCAAAGTAAATGAAAGTAGTTCTCCATTCCTATCAAAAAAAGAAAACGAAATGTCCTTACAATGGTAGGTCCTTATTGTAGTTTAATCTCAATTCACATCATGACCTAATCCTCAAGAAACATGCATATCTAAGAAGGAAAAATGTTGTTTACACAAATAATTTTTTCATTATTATAATTAATAAGGTCTAGTCACACAAAAACTATATTTGTCGACAGCCCATCTTATGCAGTTCATCATTCTTCGCGAGCTCCAGACTCTGATACCAACTGATATAGTAGATCATTAAATAAATTGATATGCTAGAAGGGATATAAAACCAGGGAACCAAATACAAGCTCAGAGCTTCAAAGAGATATAATATTCTTCATTCCTCCTTCCTACTACAATCGTTATATTTATAAGCTAGCCATAAAATTTTCTAGAAAACATGTAACAAACTAAATAAATTATTATTAAGGTAAATTATAACTAAGATGTTCCACATCACTTTGCTCCCCTTCAAATTTGGTATAACTTTCTTGTTACTTTATCTTTAAATTATGATTCCACCACTAGATATTCTCTTTCATAAGCTTTAAATATTTGCAAAGAAGACAACCGAAGAACAATAATTTGTTAGGTGTGTGATAGTTATAGTTTGGATAGAAATGTAAATGCAAAGGAAAGATGTCTCTTCTAGTTTCAGATAAAAGTTGGTATAAGAAACTCTTCTGACTTCTACGGCTTGTATTAAGCTGTTTTCCATGCAGAACAAGAATCACAATAACATGCATGAACACAAAGAAAATCTATATGAATTGATCACAAATATAACTTTGAAGGGATCTGTTGAGTTCTGCATCTTTTTTATTCTGCAAGATTGTACTATTATAAATCAAATCAAGGGGTATATGTTAACGTATTTTGGCAAAATAGTGCAAGTGAAATTAAGATTTCGTTTGGGACAACTTTTTTATTGTTTTATAAAAGCTGTCCCAAATGAGACCTAAATCTATATGAGTTGATCACAAATATAACTTTGAAGAGAAATATATGTCAATTGATTACAATAATTATCTACTTCATTATAGATTTTAGACAAGATATTAGAAATAAACTAATCATCACAAACATTATCTAAGGCTTTATTTAAATCTTTGAATGCTGAGGCATACTCAACCTGTAATAAAGATCTCCTCTAAAGCATATCAAACCAACGACATACATAAAAAATGTGCAAAGCCCATCGATCCTTATAAATAATGAAAAAAGAAAAAAAGAAAAAAAAAACTCTAGTTTAAGAATATTCTTTTAATATTGTTGATGCTTTACATGCAAAAGATGATTTGGAATTGCACCAGAATTAGAACATTTTCATGAACTTGAACCTATATTTAAACGAGAGACAATATATATATATTTGTAATTGAATCTGAGTACGAGATTAGCTCTAAAACTATCTGATGGGGACATCAGATCATCATGGAAAGTTTACCAGAGACGTGACCGCCGATCTATGACCACGATCGAGTCTTTATATTTTTGAGTCATCGATGTATTTTATTTTCATGCATTTTGTTATTTGCTTATGTGTGTTACTGTGTTTTATTATTTCCCAATTGTACCCCTCTTATGGGAGTTGTCATGTGTAAGCCCAAAGGGCATTTGTGTCATTTTGTTATGAGTCATTTGTATGAGGCTATTTAAAGCCCCCTTTGTTCTATTTGAGGTTGATGAATGATTGATTAGAAAATTTTCTTCTTGCATGAGTTCTTGTGAGAGCTTGAGCATCTGAGAGTTCTTGGAGAGAACTTTGGAGAGATCCCTAGGAGAGGGAGACCGGATCACCCACCAACCTTGGAGACGGCCGGGTTCGTGGTTTTCTTTATCTTCTCATCTTCCCTTTGGCGAACCTCTCACCCTACTCCACCTGCCGCCGGATTCACCTCTTCACCCGAGCCATCTCATCCCTCACAATCCCATGGCCCCCTCAGTCCCTCACCTCACCCGAGCCCTCAATGCCGCCGGCCCCAATGCACTAGCCGCCGGCCTCCCATCCACCTTGCCACTGTTATTGTATTTCCTAATTTGGGGTTGGGATTAATTGGGGTAATTTGAAATTCAAATTCACCTAAATTTGAATTCAAATTGTTTCCTAAATTAATTCTTCTATTTTAGGAAAGTATGTGATTTAAATCTATTTTGAAATTTCAAATCAAGAGAATTTAAATTAATTACTTCCTAATTCTAAATCCTAAATTAGGAAGCCTTAATTGCTCTCTTCAATCAAGCCCTGGTCCATAAATGCCGCCGGCCACCACATGAGCAAAATTAGGATTAATTTCCTATTTGCCTGTTAAATTTATTTAGAAATAATTCAAAGTATTGTTGTGGCCGAATTTTCCCATATCCTTAATCTACTTATTTCTTTCCTAATCCATTCCCTAGATTTGAAAAGAATTTCCCTCCCTCTCTTCTCTGTTTACCGCCCAGCACCCGCCCCCTCTCATACCCGAACCCACCTTCTCTCCCTGGATCATGCTTCCCCTGTGAGAAGACTGGGAATCCGTTACTTGCTACTGGCCGAAGTTCCCAAGGAGTCATCTTGGCTCATTCCTACTATTTCCCTTAACCTACCTACAGGAATCTGAAACCAATTTCAGATTTCAGCTTTGGTCCCCTCCCTTCTCCACAAGGCAAGAGAAGCTTCTTTCTTTCAAGATTTTCGAGTACGTCTTCAAGGAGAAGGAGATTGACTATACTTGAAGAGGACGTGGATGGCATCTTGTGCTTTCTAACGGACACCATCAACGATGTCGAAGGCCGTGAGTGGAAAATCTCCACATCTTTTTGGCAAAGGTTTCTTCTCTCACCTGTATCTTATTTCTTTGAAATCTAAATTATCGTTGGCTTGATTGTAATCGCAAAGACTCATCCAAGTGCTCCTGCTAAGCCTAGTAAGTCGTAGGTTTTTTAGCGTACTTTCTATGCATCCTAATTCTCGTTGTTAGATTAGGGATTAATTTGAAGCCTACTTGATGAGGACATCGTCAGAGATTTCGACACATGTACTATCAGGAGACGCCGGAGATCGACGGCCACGATCATGAGTTTTATTTTGAGTCATTTTATGTAGTAGTTTTTTTTATTTTTATGTGTTTCTGTTTTTGCCCTTATGGGTATTTAGTCGCTATTGTAGCCTAAGGGGCATTTTAGTCTTTTGTTTTCTTTGTCATTTGGTGGCCTATTTATATGGCCCTTTTCTCATGTAATAGAAGTTTTGATGAAATGAAATTTACTACTTGTTCTCTTTATGAGTTCCTCCCTCCAAGATCTCTTAGTGAGTTCGCCGGAGAAGACTAGATCTCTTTGTGAGTTCTAGTTTTCGAATTATCTAATCTTGTGGAAAATCAACGTGGAGACAAGTGAGGTTAGTAAATCCGTAGTCGTCGAAGCCTTGAAAATCCCATCTCTTCCTTTTCCCCTTGCTCTTGCCGCCGCCCACGCCAAGTAGCCCAAAGCCGCCGGCCACCCTGCCTCCATCTTCCGCTGGCCAGCTCAGCCGCCGACGGCCACCCTCCTGCCGGCCAGCCGCCGGCCTCCCGCCGGCTAGCCCAGCAGCCCCTCTCCCGCCGCCTCCTCCATCTTGAATTCCTATTGTTTGAATTTCAAACCCTTGATTAAACACTTTCCTAATTTGCCCCCCTTCATTATGTAAGCCAATTAATGAAATTAAAGCCAAATTTGAATTTCAAATTTGATTTCCCTCTCATTATAAGGCTTGGGAAGTTACTAAAGCTACAATTAAATCTGAAATTATAATTCAGATTTAATTGAATTACTTACTTAAACTTGGGCCCCACTCTAATAACTCCTAAATCCCTCTCTCTCCTCCTCATATGGCCGGCCACCTTTATTGGCCTTCTCTCTCTTCCAAATGACATAATTACACCAATAAATCAGCCCAATTTCCTCCCATTGCCGCCCCCCATTAATCCTCCCTTTGGATTTATTTTGAATTCATCAAATTAATTCCCCTCCCCTCTTCCAAAACTGAAATTATTTCAGATTTCAGTTTTTTTTTGTTTTTGTTTTCTTGGGAGCCTTTCTCTAAGCAAGCATCTCAAGGGCTCAAGAAGAGAGTTCTCCACATCCATGGACGGTCGATCCCGACATCAACCACGGCTTCGTCTTTGATGATCAAGGAAGAACGTATAAGACGTTGGATCTCACTAGTCATCCCATGGACTATCCGCCACCGGCTACCACTCCAACGGACTACACTTTGTGCACCATTTGTCTCCTAGTGGCATCGCTCGGTTGCTCTCAATCTTCCTCCATTAAAAGTACCACCAACAAGAGAGTGAGTGAGAGACCCAAGGTGAAAAGTTCTATTTGTTAATTGTGGATTATTGTTTCTCTCCATAACATTACTATATAATTCTATGTTGTCAATTTGATATTGTCCCACTAATCTAGTTGTAACCACATGCCTTACTTAATTTCGAATTGATAATTCCGAGAACTTAATTTGGGTAAGCATTAATTCTATAACTAGCAAAGCTTTAACAATCTTATATTAAAATCCCCAAACAGTTCTTGTTTCCATGCATTACGTTTCACATCACTACTATTTTGTGTTGTTTGATTTTCTTACTTACTTTGAAAGCTTCAAACTCAGATCATGTAATTTCGCCTAAACAAAGTATCTCCTTATTTGTTTTGAACATTCGTTGAGAATTGCTAGTAATTTTATTCTAAAATTATTCTAATCTAAGAGTTGTGCAACGCCTAAATGAATCCATAAGCATCTCATCCAAGTAGTCCTGCATCACTATCCCTACAAATCAAACTTAAAGTTTATTATATTTTCATTCATGATTTGTTGGCTCACAAATTCATAAAAACATCATTAGGGAGAAATAAATTGTGCCAATATTTCAAAAAAATTGTTAATGATGAACACTTATAATAAGCCTGAAGCTTCAAAGTCCTTTAGGATCCAATCTAAAAGTACAAAACTCAAAACAACAGTTTTTTAATCCATTTTTGTCCATTTTTTATAAATAAAAAGGTTTCCAGTCTGTATAGGTAATTAGGTATTTTGTTTTCTTTCAAAAATTTTTAATCATTTAATCATTCAAGAATAAATTATAATTTATTTTTAATAACTATTAAGATGCATGACAAAATTTAAGTATTTATATCACTTGTTTTATGTGATATTAGTTTGCATGATTCCTATGTTCATATAGTTTGCATGGAGATATTCACAAGAAATTACAAATATATTGTTAACAAGAATAAGATATGTATAAAATTCAAAGGCAATTTTATATCCAAATTTGAAAGGCTTCCTATGAGAATCAGATTTTCAAGCAAGGAAGAATGATAGGAATCTAAGAGACCATGCTAATCATCATGTGCGAGCGCATTATTATTTTGAGTTGTTTTTCATCATTTTGATTTTAGAATTGTAAATACACCTATAGTGATGATCCCCATAGAAAACGATTTGTATTCCAATGTCTGTATTGATTTGGTTCAGTACATTAGTAGTTTTCCTGGTTCAGTTTTTGTTAGACCGGTCCAACGGGACCGGCCTGTGCGCAAAATGGCGGAAGACTTCTACCTCCCCGTACGAGCCGCGCGAGCAGCAAGTTCCACGGGAGCCAATTTGGAAGGATTTTTTAGGGAGTTAAGAAGAAAATTTGAATGCAGGGACTGTTTAGAGATTTCCTTTTTTATTGTATATATTAAATAGTTTGTTTTCCTAGGGTTAAAGCATCTTGAATTTGACTGAATTTGAGATCTCTTAGATTTAGGTTTTCTCTTGGGCTGTAGCGACGTCTAGATATTTGGGAGAGATCAATCCTCCTCTCGAATAGAGGATCATTGTATCTTGTTGTTTTTCTTCTTCTACTGGTGAATTCAAGTGTTTTCCCTCAGATTTTCCAATAAAATTACTGTTTTTGCCGTTTTCCATTGGAGTTTTGGATTGTTTTTGTTGTTTTTACCAATAGTGTTCGGTTTTGCTTGAAATCTTCAAGTACTTCCTATCAGTTTTCTTCCAGTAGTCAGTTCAATTGCAATTATTTTCATGGCTCCGCCAATATATTGTAGCAAATCCCGTTGGAAGCACTGTAGCAAAAGTCAGTATTTCCTTACTGCGGTTTTGGCTACTGATTTGTTTCCTATTGGGTAATGGGTGTGTTGCCTTCTCAGCTGTCCCGTGACTCTGTAGTTTGTACTGTAGCTGAACAGCTATATTGAAAGACTACAACAACAAAAACATCATCAAGCCTTTATCCCATTACGTGGGGTCGGCTACATGAATCCTTTTTCTCCATTGTGTCCCATTAAAAGTCAAACTCTCGTTTAAATCTAATAAAGAAAGCTCATTCCTTATATTTACCAAGTCTTTTTAGATCTGCCTCTACCTTTCTTAACATAAGTCAAATCTAATACCTCAACTCTCCTAACCGGGTCATCGGAAGGCCGCCGTTTTATGTGACCAAACCATCTAAGGCGACTCTCTCTAATCTTATCTTCTACTGGAGCTACTCCAACCTTTTCACGTATATGCTCATTTCGTATCCTATCTCTAAGGTAAAGGCACTCATCCACCTGAGCATCGTCATCTCTGCCACGATTAACTTAGTATTATGCTTCTCTTTTAATGACCAACATTCGGCACCATAAAGCATTACAGACCTCACCACCATCTTATAGAATTTTCCCTTGAGTTTGAGGGGTATTTTTCAATCACACAACAAGCCCGATGCGTTCCTCCACTTCAACCATCCAACTTGAATTCTGCTGATAATATCCCCATCTATTTCACCATCACTTTGAACAATAGATCCAATATATCTAAAACGTGTACTCTTATTAATGACTTGATCGCCCAAAGTCAAATTCCCCTCACTAGGTCTATTACTACTAAATTACACCATATATTCCGTTTTAGATCTACTCAAGCGCAAACCTTTAGATTCTAAGGTTGACCTCCATAATTCAAGTTTACCTTCAACTGTCTCTCTAGTCTTATCAACAAGAATAATATCATCAGTAAAAAGCATACACCAAGGTACATCCTCTTGCAAATGTCCAATGAGAACATCCATGACTAAAGCAAAAAGATATGGGCTTAACGCTGATCCTTGATTTAACCCAACCGAAATAGGGAAATACTTGGTCAAACCACCTCGTGTTTGAACACACGTAATAGCTCCTGCATACATATCTTTAATGATTCAAATATAAGCGTTATTAACTCATTTCTTTTCAAAAACACTCCATAGCACTTATCTTGGAACTTTATCATATGCTTTTTCTAAATCAATAAATATCATACGTAGATCCTCCTTATTTTTTCTATATTTCTCTATCAAACCTCTTAATAAATGTATGGCTTCCATAGTCAACCTACCCGGCATGAATCCAAATTGATTTTGAGAAACATTAATATCACGCTGCAACCTATGCTCTATAACTCGCTCCCATAATTTTAAAGTATGACACATTAACTTAATTCCTCTATAATTCACACACAGCTATATTGAAAGACTAGAATCAATTAATTGCTTTGCACAATGCCTGCCATAACAGATTGTTAGACCGGTCCAACCGGTCCGAAGGGACCGAGTTATGCAAACAGAGGCGGAAATGTATGCCTCCTGTATGCGCCTAACGCAAGCCACAAGGGTTAGGGAGCTGTTTTGGAAGGATTTTTTAGGGATTTGAAAGGGAAATTTGAATGTAGGGTATGTTTAGAGATTTCCTTTTGAATAGTATGATTTTTTTTAATAATGTTAAGAAAATAAACTCTAAAATCATAAATAGTTTATTTTCCTAGGGTTAGGGCATCTTGAATTTGGCTGAAATTTGAGATCTCTTAGTTTCTTTGGACTCTAGCGGCATCTAGAGATTTGGGAGGGAAAGATCCTCCTCTCGAATAGAGAATCAATTGTATCTTGGTATTTTCCGTTTCCCTTTCATCAAATAATACAAATTATCTATTGTTTTGTGGTTTTGGGTGGATTTTTGTGAAGAATTCTCGCTGTTTTCCGAAGATTGATAGGAAATACTTGAGATCTACAAGTGTTTCCTTTCACATATCTCGTTGCTTCTTTCACCAAAGTCAGATATAGCATTTTGGCTTGTTTGCTCTCCTATCCTACACTGTAGTTGTTAGGCCCTCATTACCTGCTTTCCTTCAGGAAGCTATGGGCGCGATTGCGTTATGTTTCTTTATATGATTGTGCTGGATTAAATATGTTTGTGGATGATAATAAAGATTCACTGATAAATAATATTCAAGGCTAAAGAGAAAAAAGAGAGAGAAAATCTAGTAAGCTTATTAAATTATGCGTCATAAATACAGGGAAAGATGTGCTGTGAGCTTATTAGAATATGTTAAGCTCATTCAGTGACCCTTTGTTTATAGCTTTTCGTCAAAATTCAACTGTTGAAATCAAAAAATACAAATAAATTTGCAAAGAAAGTCTAAATAAAGCTTTGCTATAAGGTGCATAAATCTGATTGGCTGACAGTTGTCCAAGATACCATGTGACTTTATGAAGTTTCAAATGGAAGCCGAGTCCATTAGAATGAATTCCCATGGCTAAACAACTTTGAGGACTTAATTGATTACTTCAGGGAGTTCTTCTAGTTGATCTTGAATGAGTAAGATAGTCTAAGACCGGTCCATCCTGGACTGGAATTGGTTCATCAGAGGCGAAACAGAGGTTCTGCCCTAGCCATTGCTGCCCCCTTTGGGGGTGGGGTCCAACAGCCACATTAATGAGAGGTTAAAAAGAGTTCAGTTGGGGAAATTTCAAATTGAGGGGCTGTTTTAGAATTAGGGAGACTTTTTGTATGTTTTGGTTAGACCGGTCCATTAGCCGGTCCATGCGGGACCGGCCCGGACACAAACGAGGCGGAACACCTCCGCCTCTGGTTTGAGCCGCACGCACCGCAGGAGCTGACGGAGCTTTTTAGGAAGGATTTTTGAGTGATTTGGGAGGGAAATTTGAATGTAGGGACTGTTTAGGGGTTTCCTTTTGATCTATGCATTAAAGACTTTGTTTTCCTATGGTTAGGGCATCTTGAATTTGGCTGAAATTTGAGATCTCTTAGATTTAGGTTTCCTTTGGGCTCTAGCGGCGCCTAGAGATTTGGGAGAGATCGATCCTCCTCTCGAATAGAGGATCAAGAGATCGATGTTCTCGAATACAAATTATCTACTGTTTTTGTGATTTTGTGTGGATTTTTGTGAAGAATTCTCGCTGTTTTTAGAAGATTGATAGGAAATACTTGCGATCTACAATTGTTTCCTATCAAATTGGTATCAGAGCACGTCAATCGATGGGAAACCAATGGCCGGAATGAAGGTGGAAGTTTTAGAGGGAGAACTTGGGCAACTCAAAGCATATTTTGAGGAAAAGATGACTGATTTTCAAAGTCAGATTGCTTCTGTCAATGAAAAGATCGAGGAAAGTTCGCCATGATGGAAGACATGTTGAAGAAATTGCTTGAAACTAAAACCAAACCGGCAACATCGGAAACAAAGGAAACTACTGGCTGCCATGGAAGAGATGGGAACCCTAACACGTCTAAAGGAAGGGAAAAGCCAGAAGTGGAGATCCTGGAGGGAGAAGACAAAATGCCTCCTCTACAACCACTTTCTAGGGAGGAGATGAGCATTGGCTACGCAAGAAAGGGTGCTGAATTTGTAAGGAGAGGGGATGATTTCAATCGTCGGGTGCTGATTTTGAAAGAAGAAGAGGGGATTTTGATGAATGGTTTGGCTATGATTGTCAGAGGGAAGATCATGACAATTGGGAAGCACCTCCGCTTCGAGGAATGGAGGTTATGGAGAATTTAGGGGAAATGGGTGTGACTCGGGGGTGAGGAAATTGAAGATGTCAATCTTTGAGGGGGAGGATGCGCACGGGTGGATCTACAAAGTAGAAATATATTTCGTCGCCAATGGGCTGACAGAAGAGGAGAGATTGACGGCGGCGGACCTATGTTTAGAATGGAAGGCTTTGTCTTGGTATTAGTGGAGGGACATGAGACGACCCATAAGGAGTTGGAGATAGTTCAAGGATTGTTTAGTATAACATTTCCAAACAGGCAGGGGAAAAGACTTCTACGAGCAGTTCTTCGCCTTGACACAAGAGAGTTCAGTGATGGAGTATCGGGAGAGATTCGAGTACCTTACTAGCCGATTGGACCGCCTTTCTGAGACAGTACTAGAGGGAAACTTCATGAAGGGATTGACACCAGAGATCCGAACATCTGTTAGAGTAATGAGACCTCGTGACTTGGGAGAGGCTATGGAGCTAGCTCAATTGGTAGAAGATCAAAGGCACCTAGAGGGAGAGATGGGAGGCGGCAGCTCAGGAGGCTTGAAATCTAAGGAGCCAACACCAGATATTCTTTGGGGGACTTCAAAGGAAAAGACTACAAGAGGAAGATCTGAGGACAACTTCAAGAAGCTCACAGAGACAGAATTACAGGAGAACAAGGCGAAGGGGCCTCTATTTCAAGTGTGACGAGAGATATACGCCGGGGCACAGATGTAAGGATCGAACTCTTCAAGTTCTTATCATTTGTGATGAAGAAGGAATGGAGGGTGTCGTCTTTCCACCTTGCGGACAAGGTGGATCTTTGGGAGGGAAGTATTGTTAGATCGGTCCATTGGACCGATCCAGACGGTCTACGCGGGACCAGCCCAGACGCAAATGAGGCGGAACGCCTCCTCTGGTTTGTGTCGCACACACCGCAGGAGCTAACGGAGCTTTTTAGGAAGGATTTTTTAGGGATTTGGGAGGGAAATTTGAATATATGGACTGTTTAGAGATTTCCTTTTGATTTGTATGCATTAAAGACTTTGTTTTCCTAGGATTAGGGCATCTTGAATTTGGCTGAAATTTGAGATCTCTTAGATTTAGGTTTCCTTTGGCCTCTAGCGGCGTCAAGAGATTTGGGAGAGATTGATCCTCCTCTCGAATAGAGGATCAAGTGTATCTTGTTATTTTCCATTCGCTTTCATCAAGTAATACAAATTATCTATTTTTTCTGTGATTTTGTGCAGATTTTTGTGAAGAATTCTCGTTGTTTTTAAAAGATTGATAGGAAATACTAGCGATCTACAAGTGTTTCCTATCAGTTTTAGTAGAGGTTTGTCTCTTAAGGTTTGTTTTATAGAATATTTTGGTGAGTTTTGTTTTCCTAAGGAGAAAGAGGGACTCTAGTGGGTGGCTAGGGTTTGGATGAGTCGGATCTTACTCTCAAATCAAATATCCATTGTATCTTCTTTGTTTTCTTCTTCCAACTATCAATTAAAACATTCTTGTGTGAGTTTCTACCTAAATCTTATCTCTTTTTACAGTTTGGGGTTTGCTAAAATTCATATTCAGTCAAGAGAGTTCACTTCTATTGGAGTATTTCCTATCAAATTAGTATCAGAGCCCTCAATTCGGGGTACCTATGGCTGGAAGACAAATGAAAGTATTGGATGGAGAGATAGGCTAATTAAAATCAGATTTTGTGGAGAAGATTTTAGAATTTGAAAATCAGTTTTCATCCGTCCATGAAAAGATGGATGGTAAGTTTGTTGTTTTGGAAGAAATGTAGAGGAAGTTGCTTGAGGGCCAATCCCAAACAATGTCATCGGAGGCGAGGGGAGCCACCAACGGCAACGGAAGTGGTGGAAATCCAAATCCAATAAGGAGAGCGAAAAATCAAGAGGTGAAGATTTTGGAAGGAGAGAATGGGATGCCTCCCCTAGAACCTATAATGCACCGACACACCTCTTGAAGAGAGAATGCAATGTCGGACACGGACACGTGCCCGACATGGCTGGGACTCTTGTCGAACACGGCAGACACGTGTCCGATTAAAATAATGTTTAAATTTAACCCGACATGGTTGGGACACGTTTCAGACACGGTTGGGACACATGTCGGACACGGCTGGGACACATGTGACCTAATTTTTTATGATAAAATTAATTTGATTGTAAATATATGATATCCAATGAACTATTATGAGAGAAAATTAGAGAATTAGAGAAGTATAGAAGTAAATAGATACATTCTTTGTGATTTAGATTAGAGGATAAAGAAATATTATGAGAGAGAACTAGCGAACTAGAGAAGTAAAAGATACAAAGAAGAACCAACTTTCATTATATGATATCCAATGAAATATTGCAAATCTTTCTCTTGTTGAACCAGAGTTGAAAGCAGTAATATTCAATGATGATGATATTAAAGGCCAAAAACAAACCTCTAAAGCTAATCCTAGTAGTTAAAGCTTGAATGCTTGATGCTATAGTAAGTGATTATTTGCTTATATTTTTATGGTTGTACTAGACATTTTGTACTAATATTTTATATTATAAGTTAGACAAATTATCATGTCATTAATTTATTATTGTTAGTCATTTTTAATATGAAGTTACATTAATATTTATACACTATATTAAAAAATGTAATGACGAGTTCGCGTCGTACCCGTGTCCTATATTTTCAAAAAAGTCGTGTACTGTGTCTGTGTCGCCATGTCCGTGTCTATGCATCATAGCCTAGAACCTATTTTTAGGGAAGAGATAAATAGTCGGAATGAGCGGAGGGGGACTGATTTTGCAAGAAGAATGGCTGATTTTGAGCAAAGAGGTGTTGATTTTGAAAGAAGAATAAGGGATTTTGAAGAGTGGTTTGGGTACGAGCTTAGACGGAAGGATCGGAACACTTGGAGAGGACTACCCCTATGGGGAATGGGAGGTTATGGAGGAATTAGGAGAAACAGAGGTGATCCAAGAGTGAGGAAGCTGAAGATGTCTATCTTTGAAAGAGAGGATGCCCACAACTAGAGATCTACAAGGTGGAGAGGTACTTCTCTGTCAATGGGCTGACAGAGGAAGAGAGATTGATGAAAGCTGGCCTGTGTTTGGAGAGGAAGGCATTGGCCTGGTACCACTGGAGAGACAAGAGGCGGCTTATATGAAGTTGGAGGGAGTTCAAGGACTGCTTGTTGGAACTTTTTCGAACTAACAGGGGAGGGGATTTCTATGAGCAGTTCTTTGCCCTGACGTAAGAAGGCTATGTCATAGAGTACCATGAGAGGTTTAAGTATCTAGCTAGCTGAATGGATCAGCTTTATGAGACGATGTTGAAGGAAAACTTCTTGAAAGAGGTCAAACTAGAGATCAGGGCATCAGTTAGAGTAATGAGGCCTCATGACATGATGGAGACTATGGAGCTAATCCAGTTAGTGGAAGATCAAAGGCGCCTGGAGAGGGGGTCCAAAGGCAGCTGTTCAGGAGGCTCGTACAGGACGACCACCACTTCCTTAGTTCCCAAGGGGCCAGCACTAGAAAGCCTTCGTGAGACCCCAAAGGAGAAGCCTATAGGAGGGGGATTCGAGGGAAATTTCAAGAAGCCCATTGAGAAGGAGCTATAGGAGATGATGGAGAAGAGATTGTGTTTCAGATGCGAAGTGAGGTACACACTGGGGCACAAGTGTAAGGACTAAACTCTTCATGTTCTCATCGTTTGTGATGATGAGGAAGCTGAGGTGGGAGGTGGGAGGTGAGAGATGGGAGCAAGGCAGCGGTAGAAGAAGAGGAAGAGCTACATGTTGACACGTCAAATGTCTCCTTAAATTCAGTGGTGAGATTCACTCTGAATCACACCATGAAAGTGAAAGAAAAAATAACATATAGGGAGGTAATGGTTTTGATAAACAGTGGGGCTACCCACAATTTCATCTCCAACTAGGTTATTGACCAATTGGGGGTAAAGTTTGTGGACACATGGAGTTATAGGGTGATGATGGGCACTGGGAAGGTGGAGACGGGTAAAGGAGTATGTAGAGGAGTGGTTTTGAGTTTTAATCATATAGGGGGTTCAGGTGAGGGAAGACTTCCTTTCATTGGAGTTGGGAAGCACTGATGTCATCATGGGGATGAAGTAACTACAAACCTTAGGGAATACCAAGGTTAATTGAGGAGCACTAGCAATGACGGTGGTAGTGGAGAGAAGGAGAATGATGATCATGGGTGATGCAGGGTTATCCAAAGCCATGATATCACTTAAAATCATGGTGAGGACCCTAAAGGAGGTGGGAAGAGGACTTTTGTTGGAGTTGCAGAGCTTATAAGGGGTCAGAATGGAGGAAGAGGAAGATATTCCTCATATAATTCTATCACTTATACAGCAATTTTGGTGAGATTTTCAGTCACTTCAAAGATTGTTATCACTGAGGGAGCAAGAGCATGCCATCGCCTTGAGGGAGGGGGTGTCACCTATTAGTGTTAGGCCATACTGCTACTCTCAAATTCAGAAGAATGAGATTGAGAAGCTGATTTGAGAGATGTTGGAGGCAGGTTTCATCAGACCGAGTGTCTTTTTCTAGCATGGCCTTAATGGGCAAGAAGAATAGGAGCTGAAGATTCTATGTGCCTAACAAGTTTTTCATTCTGGTGCTGGATGAGTTGTGTGGAGCATTGGTGTTCACAAAGATGGATATGAAGTCAGGGTACCATCAGATCTGAAGACTACGTTCAAGACACAAGAGGGGCACTATGAGTTTTTAGTGATGACGTTTGGCCTCACTAACGCCCTTGCTATTTTCCAGTCCCTCATGAACAGGGTGTTTTAACCATACCTCTGAAAGTTCGTTCTAGTTTTCTTTGATGACATACTGGTGTACAACAGGTTGATAGAGGAGCATTGGGAGCACTTGAGAGTGGTCTTTAAAGTATTACAGGAGCATCAGTTGAGGGCCAATCTTAAAAAGTGTTGCTTTGCATAGGCCAATATGGAGTACTTGGGGCACTTGATATCTCAGGAGAGGGTGGCTGCAGATCAGGCCAAGATTGAGGCAATATAGAAACGACCTCTACCTAGAATCTGAGAGAGCTACAGGGCTTCTTAGGGTTGACTGAGTACTACATGAGATTTGTGAAGGGATACAACACCATAGTCTGGCGATTGACAGAGCAGCTGAAGAAGGAATCAAGGATAGCTTCCTTTGGAGAGATGCAACTACTCAGGCCTTTGAGAGATTGAAGAAAGCCATGACCACAGTATCGATTTTGACCCTACCGGATTTCAGTCAAATTTTTGTGATAGAGACCGATGCATCAGGGTATGGATTGGGGGCAGTGCTCATACAAAATCATAGGCCCATCGGTTACTTCAGCCAGGTGTTGACAAGCTAGAGCTAGGCTGAAGTCAGTCTATCAGAGTGAGCTGATAGTCATTATGTTAGCTATTCAGAAGGGCAACCTTACTTGTAAGGCCGACATTTCATTATCAGGACAGACCAAAAAAGCTTGAAGTACCTGTTGGAGCAAAGGATGGAAGAAATGGTTGTCAAAGCTGTTAGGCTGTGACTTTGAGTTCCGTTATAGGCCATGATTGGAGAATAAGATAGCTGATGCCCTTGTCCAGATGCATGTGGGAGCTTCGAGAGTTAGCTATGTCGATCCCACTGATGCTGGATTTTTTATTTATTTATTTTTTTTTTTTGGGTGGGGGGTGGGGGCACTATTAAAGAGGAGAGTGTGCAGGATGAGGAGCTGAGAAGGATTGGAGCATATCTGCTTAGGGATGAGAATAGTCGCCCTAGATATTCTCTAAAGAGGGAGAGATTGTTATACTAGGGGAGGTTTGTGATGCCTCAAACCTCCATCCATATCTCACAACTGTTACAGGAGTTCTATGGGAGCGTGGTTGGGAGTCATTCTGGTGAAGACATACAGGAGATTGGCAGCAAAGTTGTATTGGAAAGGGTTGCACAAGGATGTGGAAGAGATGGTGACTAGATGTGAGGTATGTCAGCGAAACAAGTACATGGTTTCAACCCCTAGCACTACCAGATAGGGTGTGGGAGAAGGTCACCATGGACTTTATAGATAAATTACCCCAATCTAAGGGATTTACTGTGATTTTGGTGGTGGTTGACATATTGAGGCAAGTATGCTCACTTCATTCCCATATAACACCCTTACACGTCAGTGATAATAGCGACGACATTCATCAAAGAGGCGGTTAGGCTGCATGGGATACCGAAGTATATAGTATCTGACAGAGATAAGATTTTCCACAATCATTTTTGAAGAGAATTGTTCAGATTGCAGGGGATAATGCTGAAGAGGAGCACCCCTACCACCCCCAGACAGACGGACAGATAGAAGTGGTGAACAGGAGTTTGGAGACATACCTACGATGTTTTGGTTCCAAGATACCTAGGTGGTGTGCCAAGTGGCTGGCATGGACTGAAAACTCGTACAACACCTCGTATCATTCATCTTCCCAAATAACCCTTTTTAAAAGTGTTGTACGGAAGAGAACCATCTCACTTAGTACACTTTAGACAGAGTAGCACACCAGTTTCTTCAGTAGAGCAATACTGGGAGGAGAGGGACAGGGTGTTGGATGAGTTGAAAAGGCATTTGTTAGGGCTCAACACCTTATGAAAAAGCAGACAAATGAGCGTAGGAAGGACATTCATTTTGAGATAGGAGATAGGGTATACTTGAAGCTATGCCTCTACAGACAAAGGACGGTAGCTCACATGAGGAATGAAAAGATGGCCCCGAGGTACTTTGGCCCTTATGATATAGTAGAAAGGATTGGAGCAGTGGCTTATCGATTATGGTTACCCCCTACCGCTACCATACACCCGATGTTTCATGTATCACAATTGAGTAGAGCTATTAGGGATCATGCAACTACTTCAAAGTTATCGGGGACACTGACAAAGGATCTGAAGGTGATGTTAGAACCACTAGAGCTGAAAGGGGTACGAAAGTGAGAGGGTGGGCTCAAGAAAGTACTGATAAAGTGGAAAAAACTACCTGACTATGACGCCACATGAGAACCATATGAGAGAGTGAAGTATTAATTTTCGTCCTTCCACGGACAAGGTGGATCTTTGGGAGGAGAGTTGTTAGACCGGACTCTAGGCTGTCCTTGGCTTACCAGAGGTGGTGTCCCATTTAGAGGTGGGGTCAAGCAGCCACATTAATGAGAAATTAATGAGAGTTTAGGAGGAAAATTTTCAAATTGAGGGATTGTTTTGGAATTGGGGAGAATTTTTGTATGTATTGGTAGGTTTGTCTCCTAGGATTTGTTTTATCAAATATTTTGCTGAGTTTTGTTTTCCTAAAGAGAGAGAGGGATTCTAGTGGGCGGCTAGGATTGGGGAGAGCTGAAACTTCCTCTTAAATCGAAGGTCCATTGTAACTTGCTTGTTTTCTTCTTCCTACCATTAATTAAAACATTCTTTTGTGAGTTTCTACCTAAATCTTGTCTCTTTTTACTATTTGGGGTTTGTTGAAACTCAAATTCAACCAAGATACTTCACTTTCTATTGGAGTATTTCCTATCAGATATTAATCTTGATGAATTAATGACTTTATTTGCCGAATTTCATAGGTGAGTAGATTCTTTCTCCTGATGACTTGATGAGATGATTCTTTCAATGACTTTAAGCCTTGGGCAACTTCAATACAAGTTTTAAGCACTTTAACCTTGGTGAATATAGAGTTGATTAAAGCTAATGAATTGTTGAATTTGATTAATACGATGTAGTGACTTGATATTTGTTAAGTTATAGAGATTGATTTTTGCCTTAATTATTCAACCTTAAATGCAAGTTGCTGCATGGATTGGGAAGGGGCAAGAAATCAAGCCATGCCAAAGATTTGAAGGTAGAGCCGAAGCCCCTTACAAAGTATCAAAATTTTATGGTTATTTTATTAAGGGCATTTTAAGAATTTTATTATATTTTTGTCTAGTCTAATTTTTGGTGTTTATAAAGAGATGAGGGCATGGCATCCTATGTACAAAAGAAATTAAAGTTGCAATTCTCCACAATCAATAGTGAAACCTACAACATCAACAATATGATGTATGTAGCCATTAATTAAATGGACATGTATAAAATGTTTTTTATATTTTTGTGTGTTTTTACTTTTTGTTTTATGTTTTTCTCTCTCTGCATTTGCATAAATTTGATCTATTTCTCAACAGATTGACCAGACCGACGGACCGAGGTGCTTATAAATATATATTAATTGTTGTAACTTGCTAGTATACCACCATAGTTGAATAGACAGTTGATGCTTTTGTGATGGCTAAAATCGGAAGTTAATTTTATTGTTTTGGAAATTGAAAATTATAGTTTAAAAAATATGCAAGAGTTTTTGTGGAACTAACAATTGTGGACTATTTTTTATTATAAATAAGAGGTATTTAAGCATTAATAAATAATTAGGCAGCTTAATAAATTATCATACTTCTCTAACATTTATATGTTTTATTGTATGTAGACTCATCGGGCGCACGTTGAAGACTTTTACAACAAGCTTCCATGTGAAAGCTTCTTCGATGTACTGACATGAGTTCGAAATATTCAATAATTTCTAACTGCTAACCTTATCCTTTCATCTAAATAGTTATTGATTGATTTTACACATTTTGGCTTCTTTGTTATGCTATGAATCATAAATAATTATATGAATGTTATTCATTCTATGATTTCTTATGATTTCAGATTTTAGCAACTTCTAAATTATTTTTTTCAAGTGAATTATGTATTCCCTGATTTTGCATTAAATGAGACTAATCATTGCCTAAACTAAAAGTTAGTAATATGAATTGTAACCTTTGATATGTTGCTTTGTGCGTCCAATCTAAACTTTGTATACGACAATAGTAGAACCCCTACGAAATCCTGCTGCAGAAACCCCTTTTAAAAATCCTTCAATGCAGAAAATATCAGACTAGTTCTAACTTAATTGTTCAGAAAAAAAAAGTTTTCATTAGAACAATTTAAGTTGTTCATGTTACAATAAAGAGTTTCCATCAAGCTCAACATAAAATAAAAGCCACAAATCATCTCAACAATGAGAGGCAGTTGTACAACAAATCGTTAGGTGCTGTAACAGTATAGCTTAAATTTCAGGATCAAGTTGAGAACTAGTCTGACGAACAGAGTCGATCATGAGAAAACAATGTTTTCACAGGCATATTGAAAGTACAACAAATGCAAAACATGCACAACAGAAGGGAGCCTCACACAATTTTCTCGTTGAATGAAATAAATGAGTAAAGAGCAGTACATATGGCCTTAAAATCCACTGCTAAAGCACACAAAGTTGCATTTCATTTTCGCATAAGCTTTTCGTTCCATTTAGATATGCACAGGAGGAGTTTATTGGATGTTACCTATGAGGAAAATTCATTCAGAGAATCTGTAGCTTCTTCAAGTGCTCCAGAAGAGAATTGGCCTTGCGCTTTGCCCTCTCAGTTCCAGTCTTTGCAACCTCTGTTAAAGGGATAACAGCGCCTAGCCTACCTATATAAGCAAGGTTCTCAGAGTCCTTTTTACATAGAGCAAGTAGTATTGCTGCTGCATTCTCCCTGATGCGTGGCTGTCCAGTTCTTAACAGGTCTATTAGAAGTGGGATTGTATTAGCTTTTGCTATAGCTACCTTGCCTTCCTGGTGACTTACAAGAACAGACAAAATAGTCAGTACTTCATCCAGCATGCCACAGGTTAAGGAATCCTTGAGTATCTTAATTAAAGGTCTTAGAATCCCAGCTCTCACAGCTCGTGATTTGTTTCCTTGATAAATGCACAAGTTAAACAGAGCAGTTGCGGCATCCTTCTTACCCCTAGGGCTTCCAATCTCAAGCAATTCTACAAGTGCTTCAATGGCTCCTGATGTCCCACCAATGGTTATTTTGTTTTCATCAATTAGTGACAAACTAAAAATAGTGGCAGCTGCATTCTCTCTTGCTTCCATGCTTCCACTTCTAAGAACTTGAATAATTGGAGCAATTGCTCCAGCAAGCATTATTAGTTCCTTGTTATGATCATATATAGAAAGGTTTAGGAGAGATGTCACCGCATGCTCTTGCGTCTTTTGGTCATCCAACCATAAGAGACTAACAAGAGCTGGGATGGCTCCAGCTTCTGCTATCAATATCCGGTTGTCTGTACTTCTTTTTGCAAGTAATCTAATTTCAGCAGCAGCTGACCTTTGCTCCTCCGTTGACCTACTAGTAAGTTTAGAAACTAGAGAATTAATCAAGGATTTATCTCCAGTTATTTCGTGAAATGTTCCATCACTTCTAATACGTCCACCGGTCGACCTGTGTGGCTGCTCAATTATATTAGTCTCACACCACTGCATGATCAAACTTCTCAACACATAGTTAGGAGTTAGTGTAAGGTTTTGGAGCTTTTGTTGAGTCTTTGGACATGTTCGATTACCGCAATCTATCCATTGCTGAATGAAAGAACGCTCATAAGTCTGCAAATCCAACAAAGAGTCAAAATTAGGATTTTTAAAAGAAGAAAATTTTGAATTGCTACAAGCAGTTAAATGAATTTAGTTTCTTTCAAAACTAAATGAGTACTATCTCTACAATACCTGCCCTGTTGAAACAATAACAGGATCTTTCATCAGTTCTAGGGATATTGGACATCGGAAATCTTCCGGAATCACCAGAGAATCACGTTTTTCATCTTCTACTGCGCAGATTCCTAATTTACTTGACCCGGTTCCAGCTTTCTCTTTTTTAGAAATATCAGTATGAATGGTCTTTTTAAGTCTATCCATCAAAATGAGCGTCATTCTCTCAGCATCACAATTAGATTTCCCATTTACTTCTGCAAGAAGTGTAACTATGTCTCTGAGTTCATGAAAAACAATGCTAGTGGACTCAACCTGCAACTCTTCCAACTTAAATGAACATTGCCGTTTAAATTCTTCGGAAAGTGTGTGGGAGAGCAAACTGTAAATTTCCTGAAAAATATTCAGATTTGCTACTCCATCCTTCGTGGTCTCCCTTCTCAGTTGAGCACGCACCAGCTCAACCTGGAGACATAAAACATTCAACTCAAGCAACATACATAAATTGATAAAATTTCTAAAACAACAATAGTAGCTATATATACCTCCTCCTGAACTTCATCAGATATTTCAAAATGCTCATAAGATATGTCCCCTAGGACTTTCTCCAGCTGCCATGTCACATACTGATACTGGATCGCTAAGTTCTTGGCCGCTGAATCCTTGATCACGTAACATTATATTGATCAGTAACATTCTACAGTGAAGGATTGCATATCAAATCATTCGCTCTACTCTGGGGAAAAGATTAACGAGAATGGAAGAGGTGAAAATGTTTTAAATGAAGCCTAAATGCACAAACAATAGAAATTATGCCAATCTATAGTCAACTAAAGATAATACAGTTTATCAACTTGAACTGATGATGGTCAAAAAAGGCAGAAATCTAAAGGAAATTCAATAAACATGGAATCATAGAGTCATTGACAAACAAGTTCCAACAATCGAAGCAACTTTAAGCTATAAATTTGCTGCTGTTACTAATCAAAGATGCCATCTTTAAACCCAACGGATCATAAGAGTGCTCACAATATAACTCAATTTGGAAATCATAGTGATAGAGTCATTTAATCAAACACCTGATCTACACAAACACAAACCAATTTGCTACAAAATAAGCAGAAGACTCACCGCATTGGAACTCTCGCCGCCATTCTGCCGGCCGCCAATCAACAAGAACCTCCTCACCGCCTCAAGAGCAAGTGCCATATCAGCCAAACACGACCAGGACGAGTTCACCGCCAACGAAGTCGACATCCCCGGCGACTGCCCACCGCTCCGCGCAACAAAGCCCCGAATCTCCTCAAGGAGATGGATAAGAAGTGACACCTTGCGCGCAAGGCGGACGCTTTCGGCCGATGCGTCGCCCATTGCAGCAAGCTCGCGCGCCAGTCTCAGAACCGCCTCGGCCGCGTCGGCCGCGTCCGCGGCCTCCGGTGTGGATGCCATGGGTCAAAACTACTAGCTTGGATTGTCGAAAATGTGAGAGATTGAGCCTGCCCACACCTCATAGATATAACAAGGTGCCGGCTTTAGGGCTTGAGCTTGGTTTACAGATGCAAATTTGACGGAAGAGATGGGGTGAAGGACAAATAAAAAAAATAGATGAATACAGATGGCTTCGAGGCTGCACGACTAGCGATGAACTCCGAAGTCCCGACGGAGAGAAATAGTATAAGGATTGTTTCCGATATGATTAGGAATAATGCACGAATGCTGAAGGGAGAGCGCCTCCGCAGGTATCCCGATTCGAGACTGGCACGACGTGATGGCTGGATCACTTACAATATCCGCTACGCGGGATGAACAGGAGTTCATGAAGAAAGCCAATTGCATTTTGCAATCAAACTGGTATTTTTTTTGGATGTTGAGGATTAATTATTATGTGTGGATGCCGAATGTCGTCCGCAGATCAATCAGAATGCGTCATGTCACCCCTGTGCTCGGTATTGCTCGAAATCGCAGTACTGTTGAGGTGGAAAATTCTGGTTGGTCTTTGGATGACGTTCTACATCCGTACAGAATAATTTCTCGTAAACGAGACGTAGTCATTTCTAGGTTTTTTTTTTTGTTTGATTAATTAATCGAGTTAGCGCTCTAGCACGAGCTTTATTATTAGAGTTCGAACTCAAGCTCGAGCTTTATTTATTATTAAAGATGAAAAATGATTATGATTTTCTCCAATTCAAAGTTAAATGCATTACTCATTTATACTTCTTATATGCCATTTGCTACAATTTAAGAAATTCTATGAGTCCATATTGTTTATTTATATATCACCAAAAAATATGTGTACATCCTATAGCATCATATCCCATGCGACAAAGAAATTCTATGAGTCCATATTATTTATTTAATTAGATCTAATCAAATTTAATCAATTATAGCAAGTCGTAGATACAAAACGAATATCTTGAGACTCGTCCTCTCATTTATACAAAAAATTTAGAAGATAATCTATAGAATTAATAAAGATATAGTGTCTATTTGAGACAGCTATGAAGTTTTATAAAGTTGATTGTGAAGTTACTATAAGGAAAACAATTTAGCTATTCTGACTGTCAAAGCAGTCTTCTACCATAAAAAATTTAAATAAAAAAAATGAGGAAGCAACGAGAAAATATTAGCCAAACAAAATTAGACTTACTTTCTAAAAAGCAAAGCAAATAAAAAGCTGTTTTAAAGTTAGTGGCAATTTATTTATAATTAATTCATAAATTATTTATATAAGAAATAACCAACAGGCATGATTTGACCAGAATGCTTTCGACATATTTAAAGTTAATTAAACTCATATCAGTTAATGTTTGATGTTAATTACTGTGATTAAATGTTTAATTAAGAAGGATTAGCCATAACTATATTTTTAATATAGAAGTGCCGTTGCAGCCAAGCTGTTTATGAGTGCTGAGATGTTGACGTGATTGAAAAACAGCGGGCTGTGCAGCCAATGCATTAAATTGGATACCACCACTACGAAAATTAGAACACTTAAATCTTTTAAAACTAATGTGACCATTTAATGAAAGAAAAAACCGATTTCGCGTCCCTACTTAGGGAGTAATTATTACGTTCGGATAAAAAATCGGATATATATCGAGCAATACCGAGTGCTCAATACCAAGTTTTATGTGACGTGACGCGTGTTTATTTGTCTTTGGACGCATCAGGTGACCTGACGTAATAATTGCTCTTACTTAGGAGGCGAGTTTACTCATATTATTGGGTTGTATATTTGATATGGAAGAGAAATTCACAATATTGATGTATTTGAATTAGATTTATTCGAATTTCAAATATATTATAAAAAATTTGCCATTATCGTTATAATTTGTTGCTACCACTGTTGATCGCTTACTACCAATTGTTGCCCGAGCTATTGCCTGACAATGATGATGCTTGGCACTCGCCATTAGAGGTCTCAATATTTGATATGACCCGAAAATCCGACTCGAATTTGACCCGAAAATTTCGGGATAGAGTCAACCCATTTGAGAAATGGGTCGGGTTTGGGTTCAATAAACCGACCGGTTTCAAAAATTGGGTCATACTAGGGTTGACATGGAAACCCAAAAATAACACGAATTGAACCGTGCTGACCGCTTTTGCCCGCGT